>JAMLFY010000022.1:2702305-2738425 GCA_030441495.1 Dalbergia oliveri
TACATGAGATGATGCAAATACAACTGAAACAAGAAATACATGTAAATAGAAACCACAGAACCAGAAATCATAAAAGGAACACCCCTTCAAGAACATCTAAAGTGGATAACCTCAATACAAAGAAAGTTTATCCGTTCTATGTGTAGTGCGTGCACTAAGGACTACCCTCTATCCTAAAGCTAATGCCATGGGTAAGGCGGACGTAACCAATCCATGGACGAAGTGCGTCTGGAGTAGGCACTCGAGAGAGGTCCTCCATGATGAAGTTGGAGGGCATGGTGGATGGCTTGACATTTCCCTTACGTCAGACGTGGACCGGGTACCCGGGCTCCGAGGCTCAGTCACCGTCTCCTCACTACCCATGGGCACGTGGAGTGGGGGCAGAGTCCTTGAGGGATCCTCCAGTGCTAGCGAGGGCACATACTTGGTACCCTTCCAGAACTGGGAGTGAGTCGTAGAATCCTCTCATCAAGCGTACGGGCATGCTCAAAAATCATCGCATCATCATAAGGAGACGTCGGGTAAAGAGGTAGCTATCTACTGATGGGGGAAGGGTCGTCCAAGAAATGCGAACACACGAACGGTGCAAGAGCCCTCAAAATGAAATGACCCAAGCTCTGGGTCATGGTGGATCTCCCATGTCGGCGTGTCAATGAATAGGATGAAGGTCGCCATCTCGACTGAAGACGTAATGGAAAGAGATATAAGGGAGTGAGTTTTCTTGCTAAAGAAACTCAGTGGGTTTCCTCCTATTCTATGTGTCATCATCTACGTCTCCAGGGTTCTCGATTTATTTATAAAACCATGGACATATATTGGTTCAATTATGAGTTTTCTAAAATCTCAATTTCCGAGAATCGTTTTTTTAACATGGCACTTGTGTTTACATAAGCTATATACTTGAATTATAGAACGTAAATCATGCAACTGGGTACATAGGACATAAAGCATATAACTGGGTACATGGAACATAAGTCATATAACTTGGTTACTTAGGTGACATAAGAACCTTTACTTAACTGGGCTGCCCTAATCTTTCTCCCTTTTGAGAAATCTCTAGGTTATGAGCTCATACCACACTAGTCGTCACTAGCATCTAGACTTTATCCCTTGGGATAAGTCAACTTGACCTTAAGTACGGGTTTAGGGGGCTAGAATCACATCGTCCCCACCCTTCGTTGGTGGTTTCAAAGGATTACATTCTCATATTTTAAGTCACCCTAAGTTTAACATGTTACTTTGAGATTCGCATAATTAATGCGTAACACAAAATTACTTCTTCGGCATCTCTAAGGTCTTTTAAAGAAGCAATAACGTAAGAGTACAAAACTATTATTTAAGGATAATAGTTTACATGGCACCATATATGTCATGAGCTAACACATCAATTCATCATTAAATGCGAGACACATAATCATCCCTTAAGGTAGAAATCTCTGAATGGGTAACCTCAAACTATCCCATTGTTTTCTTGCATGATGGGATTGATTAACCTCATTACCATAATCCATTAAGTTCTAATTCCTAATTAATTATGGTTGGACAGCTTTATGTAGTTGTTCACATTTGATGAATTATGTGTTCTAAAAAACGTTTTAAGCCCTTTCTCGCTTCCGACTTTGTCTATGGTGCAGGAATTAATACCTAAGCCAATTATGAGTCACTCCCGCACATCTAGGCATATTATAATGTGATTCTAACTATTTTATCAAGGCTGGGCAGAAACTAACTTTGCCATTCTTTAGTAGTTCTAGAATTCACATATTAGGCAAACAAAGTCACTAATGATGCTTTTAAATGTCTAGAACAAATGTCACATACTCGGCAAGGTAAATCAACATATTTAGACCACCCAAAATAGAATTTAAGGTGCTGGAACTACTAAGGCAGAACCGAAACCCTTAAGGCATAAAATCATGAGAAAAACCTTACTTTCAAACATATAACTTGCTAGTTTCTCTTAGAACCTTTTTGGGACTTCAAAACTCCATAAGATCAAAGTTTATTTTGTCAAAACTCAACATAAAACGCCAAGGGCAGTAGCCATTTAATCTTACCCTTGATCAAGATGCAAAACTTGAAAACTTGTTTAAAACCTTAGTTGGGTGCATCTAAGCTTAGAAAAATTCTAAGTCATGCATTATAGGCCCTTGTAGTTAAATGAAACTCATCCTAGAGCCATTTACACCACATGGCCGAATGATATTCAAGGAAGTACCTCCTTGATTTAATTCTTTTCTCAAAATGAAAGGGGCAAGTCTTTGAGCTCTAAAGTTTTAAGTGACGACATCAAAATAAACGTGCTATGCATTTCATTTTATAACCCTTTTGAAAGTAAAGTGATAACACAAAGTAAATATGAAATACATCTCCATTCTTATTCTTAGCGCTTAGTGATGACTTGAAATATAAAATGAGATGCAAAGCTTGAAACATAAACGTGTAGGCAAAAGATAAACATGAGGTGCAAGGTTCAATTCTTTATTTTAGTGCTCTAGGCCTCTTGAAGTTTTCACTCCAAATCAACAATCAACTTTAAGGTTGAAATAGGTAGGCTTTGAGATTAATTAAGTGATGATGCACATTCTCATTTTAATCCTTAAGTTGCTTAGTGATGGCTTGAAATTAAACATGCTATGCAAAGCATAAAAGTAAACATGGATGCAACTTCTTTTATATCTTGTTTAGAGCTCTTGCAAGACTTTAAAGGAAACAAAGTTTCATCCCATAACTCATCCTCACAAGAAAAGAAACACTAGTGTTGCTAAGTTGTGTAAAAAGAGCCAATACCTCCACCAAGAACCATAAGGTGGCCGAAACCTCATCATGAGGAAACAACCATTTTTTTTTTTTTTTGAACTCTAGGGACCAAGATCTTGGTGATTCAAACACCAACATCTCAAGTCCTCATCATTGAGTATTTTTACAATGCTCTACATTTCTTAACAAAACAAAACTCATGACCAACATAAAGGAAAGAAACGAAACATACTTGGCCTAGAAACCAAGTTTAGGCTCTAGAGTTTTGTTCATGTGACCTACATCAACATGAAGCCCTCATCATCAAGCTACCATTTTTCCAAGTCCCAAAGGCCTTCATGGCTGAAAACTCAAGGAAAAGAAATGGGGTTTTCAAAGGTTCAAGAGAAACATAACTATGTCTTGAGCAAAACTTGGAAATAATAAACTTATCTTAAGAAAACTCAAGCTTTAGAGGTTGTTCATGTGACAAACATCAACATACAACTCTTATCATCAAGCCCTCCTTACCTTGGCCCTAAGGCCGAAAATGAAAGGGAAAAGAAAAAGGAGAAACCAAAATGAACTTGTGAGAAACTCACTACAACACAACTTTCAAGCAAGATCAAACATTGAGCATTAAAATAAAAGAAAGCATTCTTGAAAAGCTCCCTACCTAGAGTTTGAGATTGAGAGGAAGTGAAGAAGATGAAGAAGTTGGAGAAGATGGAGAAGATGGACTCTTAAACTTAAGAGGAAAGAAGACCTAAAGTGCTCTAAACTCTAAGCTTTAGTAAAATGAACAAAGGTGCTTCAAGTTCCCTAAGCTACCTATTTATAGAGAAGTAAAATGAATTGAATAATGGTGGCCTTTTGGGGGAAAGAAATATCTTTGTTCAAAGCATGGTGTTAGTCATTCAAAGCATAGTGAAAAGTCTAGCTATACATGTCCTAAAGCATGGCTAGAATTGTAGCTTATTTTCAAACCTTTTTAAATGCATAGAATCACAAAATTTTGGGCTGCCAAGGGCTGAAGGAACCGTGCACCCAATGCCCAAAGAGGAGAAAATTTTCTAGACTTAAATTCCCAAAGCATAGGTAAGGTGTTGTAAGACATGGTGTCTTGAAAAAGTTTGATAGAAAGCTTGAATGACCACAAAAACAAATCATTCTTTTTGAATTTGAAAGACATATTTCTTTTTATTTTAGAAGTGAATTGAAAACCTTGATTGACCATATAAATTATTCTTTGAATCTTGAAAGACATTTTTCTTGGAAGTTGAACATTGATTGAAAGTGTTCAAGACATATGTCACAAGATAGCTTGACCACTTAGACTAATTTTATGTGATTTCTAAGGGGAGGGTGGCGCCACTTGGCAGCCTTGGGGAGGAGAAATCTCCTCAAATCATGGTCTAGAAGTGTGCTTTGGTGTGACATAGATTAGGCTTAGGATTAATGGTTGCCAAGTAGGTACTTTAGGTACACTAATTGGTTAATTAAAACTATAGACCCCTAGGTTAGAGGTGGTTTAGAAGGTTTAATGGAGTCAAAGCCTCCAAGACTAGTGATGTGAGTGTGACAACTTCTCCTTGAAAGAAGATGATGTGAATAGTGGAAACACTATTCAACACTATCACAGATTCTTTTTCTCTTTAAAGAAAGAGACTAGAATGAAGTTTGAATTTCCTAAGCAATTTTAGGTTCCAATTAATTTCAAATGATGGTTTTGGCCCTAGGTTAATTATGGAAATTAATTAACCTTTAATTAGAGCCTAATATTGCTTAGGTTTAGAGTTAACGCTCATTAAGCTGAAAATGCGATATGCAAGGGCAAAATCGTAATTTTTACCAAAACTTGCCCGGACCTCCGGGACTTAAACAAACATAGTTCACGCCTTGAAATCATTGTTTTAAACCTCGGGAAACAAGGTCAAAGCGAACTTAAAACTGCCTTAATTCTCTTACAAGGGTATTTTGTCATTTATGCAGAGATCTCATAAATGAGGTTTTTCTGCTCCGTTAGGCATTCGCACTCAAACAATCCCTTCATATAACATATGAACCCTATGAGGATGGCCCAAAGCCGGCCGTCCTAATATTTCGGGTGAAAATGACCTAAGGGCATTTTGGTCATTTTGAAAGTTTAGTGAAAATCGAGGCGTACAATGGACGTTGACCATCTGAAGCGAGAAAAGTCACTGGTCTTAACCAATTGATGCGTTTCCAAGAAAGAAAAGAGATATGTTAATGAGGAAATGATCCATTATGACTTCCGAGTTAAGGGTTGTAGGGATGATCCAAGTAAGAGATATGATTCCCCCTCTATTTTTCCCGTATAAATCTAGCGACGGCTAGTTAGGGTGAGCTCATTCCTAGGCGATAGGTGATTAGGAGTTTTGGTGGCTATAAAATGGCGAGGCGGCATCTTAGATGGATTTTGGTGGCTATGATGAGGGTGGAAAATAGAAAAATGATAAAGTGAAAAGTTATGAAAGGAACTCACAAGTTCAATTATGATAAAGTAAAAGATGCACATACATATGTTTCGTTGAAGTTTCATTGATGCTGTGATTAAGTAATATGTGTTATCTATGTGTATTGTCATGCTCAAGTATTGCCATGCATACATAGAATATATGTTGCATTCATGTCATTAAGACTAATGCTAAAAAGAACCCACTTTGGATAATAAAACTTGAGAAATGTAAAATTGAATCTTATGCATGCACACCCTTTCATAATAAGACCGAAGTGGCTGGGGCGACGACGATGACACTTGTGTTAGAGTCGGGAGCCCTCCTGAGAATCTTATATAGATTTCTCATCCTTTTCTTTTCTTCCGTGTCGTTCTCCGAGAGGCGAGCGATGCAAGATGTTCGTGATCCTTTGTGAGGTGCAAGTTTAGGAAACATGCTACAGAAAGAGGTGAAGCGGAACCCGAAGATTAGTCTAGTAAAGTTATAGTAATGTCTACCGTTGGGTTCGTGTACGTTTATCTTTTGTTATGTTTAGTATCTTGAGATGTCCTCATGTTCAAAGGGCATCGTTATGATGTGACTATGATATGTTAATCTAAATTAAGTTGTGACTATTCCATGACTTGTTTCTATATGCTATGATAATGTGTATATGTTGGCTATATCATGTGTGTATTAATCGTTATGTGTGCGCATGCGCGGCTCGCATTTAAGTCCTAAGTAGAAAAAAAAAATTAGTCATATTTTATTACCCGTATTTTAATAAAGATAAGTCAAGTTCTAAAACAAAAGGCGTAACGTCTAATAACTAGCCAAATGTGACTTGAGCGTGCGAGGTGAAAGTTAGGGTGTTACACTAACTATTGTAGAATACATACACTCTTACTAGTGTTCAAGTCGTAGAAACTCTCTAAGTGTTCTTCTCTATGATTATCTCTACCATTTCTTCTTATGTTCTTTCTTCAAAGACTTCTCTTCACTTTCTAAACTTCATCCAATCACTTAAATTCTAAGGCAAACTTTCACTAGCCTTTACAAGAGTTACAATCTTTAACTTTAGTGAAAAATATTTTCTTAAGCACTCAAGTTCTAGAGCCAAGATTCAAGGAGGGTCATCCACTCAAGGACTCTTGCTCAAGCTCAAGGAAGAAGAGAATGACTCTTTTAGACCCTACATAAAAGGTAGGGATTTCTTCTTTATTTGTTCAAGCATTGTTGGTTTCTAACCTTGTCCATGGTTAGAATGCCTCAAGCTTGTGTTATTGACAAATGTTTTGAATGGTTTTTTTTGTGAAATATATTTTTATGAATCAATGCATTCACTTCTCTGTTATAAATGTTTTTATGATAATAACATGTTTATGGATATATGCAATGAGTATGATGTATGCTTATGTGATTAATTACATGATGATTTGTGGCATGTTGTGATTATAAATGACTGATTGAGATGCATGTTTAGGGAAATTCCGTTCCAGCCGTTATAAGTTGGATTTTCACCAAATTTGTGGACTTAGAAAAATTATGGAACTTTTAGTATGAAATGTAAAATGATAAGTTATGATTGTATGTTCATGTCCTCATTCTAAATAACATAAAATACATGGAAATGATCCTCTAGACTCCCGAATTAAAGGTTATGAGAGGTGATCCAATAAGGATAAGGTGACATAAAACATATGGAAGTGATCCTTAGACTCCCGAATTAAGGTTATGAGAGTGATCCAATAAAGGTGATCCTTTAGACTCCAGGAATTAATGGTTATGAAAGGTGATCCTATGCCCCCTAACCTTCACTCTGGAGTAAGGAATTTGCTTATCTATAGGGTAAGTGTAGACTCCTGATGACTAGTTAGATATGAGCTCATAACCTAGAACTCTCAAGAGGATAGAGTATTAGGGTGGCCCCATAAAAGAAAATAAGAAAGTTAAATCACCTAAAAGAGTAAAGAGGAAAGATTATATTAAAATAAATTATGTTCCTTATGTTATTATAATTCATTCAAGTCTTGTGGTGTGTTGCATAAGCATTGACATGTATTTCATAATATGGTATACTGCATTCATGACATTAAGATACATGCTAAACACACAGGCCTCGGATAATGGCATTTGAAACTTAATAAATGAATCTTCTTAATTGTCTACTATTTTCATAATGAAACCCGAGGTTCTTGAGACAAAGATGACGACATGTGTTTGGAGGTGAAAGCCTTACTGAGATTCTTGTACAAGTTTCTCATTCCCTCTCTTTTTCTTTTCTATCTCGTTTCAGAGGGCAATGGCTACGTTAGTGATCTACGTTGATGCTCATACTTGGGAGATGCACTTCAATCCTACCAACTAGTCTTATCGTTTTGTGGGTTGTCTCGCTCCTGCTACGACCTTGCTCATGTGCTTTTATTACTTCCCATTCTCGGAGTGTCAATAGTAGGTGTTGACGATGGACTTCTTGGGACTGCTTGTGAATATCTCGTTGAAAGAATCCTTCTTTTGATTTTTTTTTAGAGGTTATCTACTCTAGGCATATCCCAATAGAAGTAGTGGGAGATGTTGTAGTAGGTTATTTTAGTTCATATACTTTTATGTCTTTTCCAAATGGCTACACCTAGCCCAACCTCTATTGGTGGGCATGATACCTTTTAGTAGTGTACTTTGATGCGTGATATGGAACGTTAAGTTATACTATAATTATATATGATGATGTGGTTATGTTCATGTGATTGTTGTGCACACATGTGACTCGTTTTTATTTCTCCTCTATATATGCAGATAGATGATGGGTTTTACTTATACGCATGGCTCACATTTTATTTAAAAAAAACAATTTTCCCATAATTTCATTAAAGTATTTCCAAGAGTTTAAATTAAGAACTAAAACAAAGAGTAATAACTAATAATTAACTTAAATACGTCCTAGGCGTGTTGAGTTAAATAATTAACCTAATCCAATTATAATGTTTGTTTATCACATGTCATATTAAGAATTAGATTAATGATAAATAGTAAAAATTTTAGAACATTTGTTATTTAGAAATTAAAATTTCTACATTACAAGGATTCCAACGCTCAAGTCAAGAAGTTATACTCAAGAGTGTGCTAATAGAGATCTTACTTGTAACACCCTATTATTTAACTCAACACGCCTAGGACGTATTTAAGTTAATTATTAGTTATTACTTTTTTGTTTGAGTTCTTAATTTAAACTCTTGGAAATACTTTAATGAAGTTATAGGTAATTTTTTTTTAAACAAAATGTGAGCCGCGTACTAGTAAAACCCATCATCCTCTCGCACATATAGAGGAGAAATAAAATGAGTCACATGCGTGCACAACAATTACATGAACATAACCACATCATCATATATAATTATAGTGTAACACCTTAACTTTTAACCTAAGACGCTCGAAGTCGTATTTTGGTTAGTTATTAGTTGTTACGCCTTTGTTCAAACTTGACTTATCTTTTAAAATATGAGTAAGGAAAATATGACTAAATTTATTTTTTTCTCTCTTTGGACTTAAAACTTAAAATGCGAGTCCGTGTGCGCATAGATACTAATTAATACACATATGACATAGCAATCATATACACTTTATCATAGCATATATAGGTAGACTATAGTATAATCACAACACAAATCATATATCATAATCTTAACACAATAGCGATGTCCTAATAACATAAGGACACCTTAAGATTCTAAACACAACAATCAAGGTCAATCATATACTAGCCCAAAGCTAAAGATAACAAAACTAGACTAGTCTTCATGCTTCCGTTGCCACGGTAGTTAACGTGATTTCTATGCTCGCGCCTAAAGGAAGATCACAAATAATCCACACCATTCAAGTCTGAGATGACATGGAAGAAAAGAAAGGGGTGAGAAACTTTATTCAAGATTATCAGGAGGGTCCCAACTTTAACACAAGTGCCATCGCCATCGTCCCCAACCACTTCGGTTTTCTTTATGAAAGAGGTGTGTATGCATAAGATTCAATTTTAATTTCTCAAATCCTTTTATCCAAAGTGGGTGTCTTTTGGCATGGGTCTTAATGAATGCAACAGATATCCATGTATGCATGGTCACCAAAAGCCACCGGCTTCACCTTCCCCGGCTATTTTTCATGGTCACCAAAACTCCTCCTATCCTAGCGCCTAGGATGAGCTCAATCCTAACTAGCTTCACTAGATTTAACATGGGGTAATAGAGGGGAAACACATCACTTTCTTATCATGAGTATGCAACTTTATTATTCATCATTTCATGCTCAAAGTTTCATGATTTTTTTAAGTTAACAAATTTGGGAAATCCCAACATTCAGCTAGAAATGGAATTTCCCCAATTTTGCTTCCTGTCATATAGCATCCAAACATACATCTCAATCAATCATACATAATTGCAACATGCCATTAATACTTTCACATACTCTCGATATATCAAAACTATGTGTTCACTCGGTCACTTACTCTTATCATCTTCCCTATCTTATAGTATCTTATGCTTTGACCCTTACGTCTTAAACTTGTGTTCTAGCTATCCTAACACCCATAATAGATCTTCAATGCACCTAAGGGATCGCTACTTGTAATTCTCTCTAATATTTATGCTCACTAACTCTTCCAAACAGCATTGCATATTAAGCAGGATAGTATAATTTGATTACAGGATTCTAGATTCTACGTCTTTGACCCTTTCTAAGTTCTGTCTTCGCCTAAGGCTCTATATTCAATTCCTAAACCAAATATTAGGGATTCCTACACATATCCACTAATTATAAACCATTTTCCTTAGGTTCAATTATGCTGAAACAGAATTTACATTTCTTGTGTCTAAGTGTTCTAGAATTCTCATTTTAAGTCCTTTATAGTTACTTATTCTTTCCTAACTTCCCTAAATCAGTCCTTGCTTCACTCAAACATAATTTTACACATTTTAACTCCATAAAATAGAATTAATACAGTGGTCAAAGGAGTAAGACAAAAACCGAAATGTATATCACACATAATCACATAAATTCATGTTTTAAGTGCATATAAGTTGCTAGTTTCTCTTGGAATAATTTTAGGAACTCAAAACTCTTTTAGAAACTAATTTATCTCATTAAAATCATGTAAACATGAGTAAGGACAGTAGCTAATTTATTTTGCCCATAAAAAGGATTTAAAACATAGAATCTTGTTCATAATGCTTTCTAAGTTCACCTTAGCTTAGAAAAATTCCAAGAAATAGGCTATTGGCACTTATGATTAGATGAACTCATATAAAGTCCATCATCATCATCACAAGGCCGAAATGGCACTCATGGAAAGCTTCCATTTTCTAAAACTTTACTTGTGATACTTGGGCAAGTCTTTGAGCTCTAGAATATTTAAGTGATGACATAAACATAAACATGCTATGCACTTGTTTTATTCTTCATTATAAAATAAAGTGAGAGCATAAAATAAATATGAGATGCAACCTCATTATTATCTTTAAAGATTAAGTGATAACTTGAAATATAAACATGAAATGCAAGCTTGGAAATTTAAACATGAAATGCAAGTTCATTTATTTATTCTTGAGAGCTTAGTGATGGCATCAAAATAAACATGATATGCAAGGCATAAACTTAAACATGAATGCAACTTATTTTATCTTAACTAGAGCTCATGCAAGACTTTAGAGGAACATTAATAGCCTTAACCCAACATGTATCTTAACAATATAAAGTGAGCTTTAGAGTTCTTAGCACCAAGTCTTCAAAGAAGTCTTTGGTTTGAACTTCATCATCAAGCTCAAGAAAATGGACTAAGAGATAAACATCAACACTTATCAAACAAACATTAAAAGAACTACTCATATTCTTCATTTTATTGCTCATGGGCTTCAATCTAGAGTAAACTCTAGAACGGACCAACTTTAAGGTTGGCAAGGGTAAGCTTAGAGCTCTTTGAAAACATATGATTAATTTTCTTAAACAAAACCTTTAGTGATCTACTTAACATTTTTATCAAACTTTGTTCAAATAAAGGAATAAAAATCGAAATCATAGAGGGGAAAAGGAAAAGAAACAGAAATCTTGAGTAAGGAAAAGAAAAGGAAATTGAAATCATATATGGTCCAAGACCAAGTTTTCAAGCTTTAGAGGTTTCTCACATGGCATCACAAGACCATTATCTTGAAACCTCATCATCAAGCCAAAGTTTTTCTCATCACAAGGCTCCAAGGCCAAAATGAAAAGAGGAAAAGGAAGAGTTTTGAAAACCAAGAGAAAACTAGAACTTTTCTTAAAGAAAGTAAGCAAAACTTGGAAAATAAACCCCTACCAAATGAAGTCTTGAATGAAATGAAAGAAAGCTTGAGTTTTTGATGAAGTGAGAAGACAAAATCTTCCTTTTGATGGTGATGATGATTCGGCCAAGGTAGGAACACAAGGAAGATGAATTTTCCTTGAAAGTGTGAGCTTGGGAATGGAAAGATTTAGTGTTTAAGAGGTGGTTTGAGGTGGGGGAGTGGTGGTTCAAGGTTGTTTCTGGTGGTTTGTAATGGTGGAAAGGTTTCTTTGGTGGTGGAGGAAGAAGAACAAGATGAAGAAAATTTGAGAGGAAAAGAGAGAATTGCAAGAAAGCTTGAACTTGGCAAAGTTTTTAAAGTGTAACCAAGTTCTCTAAGGCTTGGTATTTATAGAAAAAATGCAACCATGGGGCTGCCAAGGGGAAGGAAGGCCAACAGTTTCAAGGCCTTGAGGGAGGAAAATATCTTCAAAAATTTGTCATTCAAAGGCATGGTTGGAAGTATGGCCAAGTATGGTCCAAGGTATGGCTTGAGGTATGGTCTTTGAGTGAAACAAAATCAACATGTGACACAATTGGAAGGGTATGAATTCGGAGCATTTCAGCCAAGGGGGAGGAGATATTTTGTTCATGTAATTGTGGTTTAATGATGTGTTTAGGTGTTTCTTTGATTAAGGTTTTGATTAGGAGTTTGTAAGAAAGTGTTTAGGTGAGGTAATGGTCAATTAAGGTTGTCAAGACTTGATTTAGGGGTGATCTTGCTAGATTAATAAATTAAAAACCATTTTCTAGTCAAATTAAATCATAGACACAATTTCTTATTTAAGGAATTTGAGAGAGATTTACTATTCAAGATTCCATGACTAGGAATCTTGAATCAAAGAATGAGATTAGAGTTTAACTAAGCAATCTTAGGTTCTAATTAACCTTAATAAATTATTTTAACTCTAGATTAATTATTGAAATTAATTAATCTTCGATTAGAGCCTAATATTGCTTAGGTTTGGTTAATTACATCATTAGGCTCACTATACACGTTCTAGGGGAAAAATGGTAATTTTGCACTAAAACTACGGGACCTCTAGCCCGACTAACCATCATAAACCACTTAATAACATCATTCTGAACTTTCTAGAAAAGTTCCGAGCTCAAACGGCACATAATCTGACAAACAGCCACAGGGGCGTTTTGGTAATTTTGCGCATCAAAACTCAAAAATGAGATTCTTCCTCTATTACCACATATGACACATATAATCCCCCTATCAATATCAGAACATCCCCTTGAGGATGGCCGGACCAGCGATCCTCATTTTCGGGTAAAATGACGAAGGGCATTTTGGTCATTTGTACACGGAAAATGAGGTGTTACATATAGCATAAGAATTAACCGTTCCACATCATGTACCAAAATACACTACTAAAAGGATATCATGCCCACCAATAGAGGTTGGGTTAATATAGTCATTCGAAAAAGACATAAATAGTATATGGATAGGAACCAAAATAATCTACTAAAATATCTTCTTCCACTACTCCTATTGGGACATGCCTAAGTAGACAACTTCTAACAAAACTATCAAAATAAGGCTATCCTTTCCACGAGATATGCATAAGCACTCAGAAGTCCCCCATCAACACCTACTAATGACACTCCCGAGAGGGGATAAGTATCCGAGCACACGAGCAAGGTTAGTAGGAGTAGCGAGAACCCACAAAATGATAGGATAGTTAGCAGGATCAAAGTGCATCTACCAGATGAGAGCATCAATGTGGATCACGAACATAGCCATTGCCCTTTGAAGATGAGATAGAAAAGAAAGAGAGAGGAATGAGAAACTTATACAAGAATCTCAGAGGGGTTTCTCCTCTAAACAAATGTCATTATCTTCATCCTTAGGAACCTTGGGTTTCATTATGAAAATAGTAGACATAAATAAGATTCATTTATTAAGTTCCAAATACCATTATCCAAGGCCTGTATCTTTTAGCATGAATCTTAATATCATGAATGCATCATAGCATATTATGAAATGCATGTCAATGTTTATGCAACATACCAAAGACTTGAATGAATTATCATAACATAAGGAACATAATTCATCTTAATATAATTTTTCCTCTTTACTTTCTTAGGTGACTTAACTTTCTTGTTCTCTTTTATGGGGCTACCCTAATACTCTCCTCTTGAGAGTTCTAGGTTATGAGCTCATACCTAACTAGTCGTCACTAGTCTACAGTTATCCTCTTGATAAGCTAATTACCGACTCTCAAGAGTGCAAGATAGGGGCATAAGAACACCTTTCATAACCTTTAATTCCTAGAGTCTAAAGGATCACCTCTTTGGGTCACCTCCCATAACCATTAATTCCTAATGTCTGAAGGATCCCTTATTGGATCACCTCTCATAACCATTAATTCCTGGAGTTTAAAGGATCATTTCCATGTGTCTTATATCACCTTTAATCTTAGCATGTTGTTTAGATATGCAAACATGAGCATATAAACATGACCAACATCATAACTTATCATTCATCATTTCATTCTCAAAATTCCATAATTTTTCTAAGTCCACAAATTTGGAGGAAATCCACACCATAACAACTAGGAATTGAGTTTCCCCAAATTTTCTTCCTGTCATATAACATATCAAATATGAATTTCAATCAATCATTCATAATCACAATATGTCATAAATCATCATGTAATTAATCACATAAGCATACATCACATTCATTGCATATATTCATAAGCATGTTATCATCAATATCTCATTGAAAAGTAAACATGCTCCTATCCAGTATGCCAAAATGAAGGACAGACTCAGCTAATGAATATGCTATGCTCAAGGATATATACAATTATACTAGAGATTATCATTTTCATAATTCAAGAATCAAACATTACCAAATCAATAACCATGAATTTCCATTTAAGATAAAATAGGCAAGTCTTGAACTTTAAATATTTAGGTGATGACTAGAATCATAAATATGCTATGCAATCTCATTTTTAATCTTTATCATTATGAGATGATAACTTAGAAATATAAATATGATGTGTAAGACTTGAAATATAAATATGAGAATGCAAATTCACTTTTAAGTCTTCAAGGGTTAAGTGACAACTTAAAATTTAAACATGATATGCAAGACTTGAAATTTAAACATGAAAATGCAAATCCATTTTCTTATCTCCAAGATTTAAGGTGATAACTTAAAATATAAATATAATATGCAATGCTTGAAATTTAAACATGAAATGCAAATCCATTTCCTTATCTTCAAGATTAAAGGTGATAACTTGAAATTTAAATACGATATGCAAGGCTTGAAATTTAAACATGATATGCAAGTCAATATTATTATCTTCAAGAATTAAGGTGATAACTTGAAATCTAAACATGATATGCAAGGCTTGAAATTTAAACATAATATGCAAGTCAATATTATTATCTTCAAGAATTAAGGTAATAACTTGAAATCTAAACATGATATGCAAAGCTTGAAATTTAAACATGATATGCAAGAGCTTGAAACATAAACATGGATGCAAATTCATTTTATATCTTGTTAAGCTCAAAACTCAAGACAAACTCTTTAACCTCAAATAATCTTAACAAAAAGGAAGTAAGCTTTAGAGACCTTTATTGCCATGGTTCCAAGAACCTTATTTCTTGAACTCATCATCAAGCTCAAAAAGAAACAATCCAAAGAAAATCCATCATTTTTCCATTAATCTTTTAACAATAAAGAAAATCAAATCTTGAGCTTTAGAGGTCAATTATATGATGGATCCACAACCACCACTATGATTCCTCATTATCAAGCCATGGTCATTAATCAAAATAACCAAAAAATATATGAGAAGAATAAGAGAAGAACATGAAATAAAATCCCTACCAAGAGTGTTTTCCTATTTGCAAAGAGAAAGCTTAATCTTTTGTAAAGAAATGAGAAAAACAAATCTTCTCTTGGAGCTTAAATGGATATTCGACCAAAGGGAAAAGAAATGGAAAGAAGATTTTTCTTGTGTTCTTGTGTCTGCAATGGAAAGGATAGGTGTTTGGGAGTTGATCTATGGTGGAGATGGGCGGTTTGAGGTTGAGAGCTTAGGTGGAGGTTAAGAATAGAGGTTCTTGAAGATGGAGGAGAGAAGGAAGAGGAGAGCTTGAGGTTGGAGAGAACAAGACTCCTTTTTTTGACACAACTTAGTTGGCAAGTTTTGGCCAAAAATATGAATGGTAAGAATGAGAGTTTGAAGAGTATTTATAGTGAAATGATCAAGAAAAGAAGAAGAATGTTTGCATGATTTATGCAAGCATGTTGGCCTAATTTTGGGATGAAAATGCTCCATGTTTTATGCAAACATGTTGGCCAAATTTTGGGATGAAAATACTCCATATTTTATACAAAAAATGTTGTTGTTGGGCATGCATGGTTAGTGAAAATTTTATAACCTTTAATGCATGTATGCATCATAGATTTACATCATGTGACCTTGTGCTTTAATAGGTATTTTTAATTTTTAGCATGGAACCGTCTATGTGCATGTATGTAGTTAAGAATGTGCATGATGTATGTGATTGAATTATTGTATTATCATCTTAATCCAATGGCTTAGATTCATTCTTGTTTAAAGACAAGTTGTAACATCCTAGTTTTCTTTAGATATTAATTGAGGAAAACTTAATAGGAATATTAGAATTCTGATAGGAACAGTTGTGATGAGAATGACTCCATGAGAGTACAAAAAAAAAAAATGTGAATATATTTGAGGCCCAAGGCCTTGGCCGAAACTGGGATTCAGGACCGAGTGCCCGAAACTAAGAAAATATGAGAATAAGATTAGGAATGTGTGGGAACGATAATTTTATACCTAGAATTAAATTTCGGGTAATATCCGTTATATCGGGTACCGTTTACCCGTTCGGTAAGATTTCGGTGTGTGGTTTTTAACAGGAAAGACATTTCCATCACTACAACTAAATAATATCCCCCAAATTAAGACAAGTGGAAGGCTAGGATTCAATCTTGGAATCCAAGATCAAATCCTAGCCATCCATCATAGCCTAGTCACCAAATTCATCATGATTTTCTACAAATATCTTGCCTTGCATTTATGACAAGCCTAGTCACTTGATCTTCTTAACCAAGCCAAGCACCAAACTCGGCCTTGCAAGGGAAAAACCAGAGGAAGAAGTGCCTCCATAGCCAAGAGCTTCATCTTGTGTTCATCTCACAAAAACCCTAGCTTAGAATCATCAAAACCCAAATCTTCCTTCACAAAAATTGATCTACACTTCCACCTCTACAATTATAACCGATTGAAATTTCAAGAACCCCATCCTTCTTGCACATCCATCAGTGATCAGAGGAGGGTTTGAGGTTGTGTGGGGAGTTTTGGTTGTGAAGAAATCACAACTTGAAACAAGCTAGAGATAGAGACTTGCTGAACCTTCAAGAGTAGGGTTTTCTGCGCCTTTCTTGTGGAATTTTTCAATTCTGTTTTGGCTTGCCCTAATTCCGAAAATTTTGATGATTCTGATGGTTAACATATTGATATTGATGTATGAATTTTTGTGTTGTGTTTGGATGGTTTTAAAATGGGTTTTCTCTCAAGTGAAATTGGAACTAGGTTGCTGGACTGAATTTGTTCTTAATCAGAATTTCTCACGAATTTTCTGGAAAATTTGTGGGTGGTTTCATGAGCCATGAAAATTATATGTTGTAGTTAAGCCCTTAAACTAAATACACGAATTTTCTTGGGGGTTAATTTTAAGGTTTGATGCCTCAAAAAAATTAGGAACCGAATTGTAACTGTTGCTGTCTAAATTGTTGAGACTGAAGTAACAAACTTGCCCGAATTTTTAATCATAGCAATTGATTGAGATAGCTCCTGAAATTTTTACACAAGACTAATAACATGTTGAAATACCTCTGTGAATTTTCTTGTACCTTGATTCCATCGAATTCTAGGGTTAAATATTCTGAGAACACAAGTCTGGACCATGAATTTGTGACTTCTGACCACCAGATTTGCCTATTTTATTGAAGTGGTTATATAACTCTGATTGCCCTGAAATTTTTACAGGTTGTTTTAGACACATTGAAGTGTCATGTGAAATTTTCCTTAAGGGTGGAATGGTTGTTTGGTATGGTAACAAATTGTTGTGCCTAGAACTTCAATTCTGCCAGAATAATGAGATGTGGAAATGGCTGAAATTCTATGTTAGTATGTGCATATCTTACTGTATATTTGAGACATATGGGGAAAACAGAAACAAGGCTTAGAAAGAGTTGAGAGGGAAGGCAAAAAGAAGGACTTCCCTAGAAAAGTTGTGAGTCGATAGACGTGTCGGCTAGGCATAGACCTGAGTGATCCGGAAATGGAAAAAAATGAAGTTCGGTGATCTCAATAGGAATGAGCTCATGTCCTAGCAGTCTATGGTCCTCTGTGAAATTGTGAATTGTAAATGTATCTCTCTTGAGATAAGCCTTCCCTATGTTGAGAAAATTGAGAAAGACATGAGAAATGGAGTTTCTAATTATGCATATTATTACTCGATTGATTATTGTGATACTCCTTAGTTCCCGGCCTACGGGTTTTCAAGATTCCTGTAGGTGTTTATATGAATATTGTATATGCATGAGTTGTTTATCCCTATTGTATATTGTATATGGGGGAAACTACCCTACTGAGAATTTTATATTATTCTCACCCCTAGTTGTATGTATTTTATTGTTCAGATTCGCAGATGCCGTCCCTAGTGTTTTTCTGATTCGCCACAGTGGGTGTGGCAATATGATCCGGCATTGGACTGTATGTACGCCGTTGGTTATTCCAGTTTCTATCTACATGTTCTTTGATCGCTCCTTCAGGACCTCGGTCTTTGCCGCTTCGACCCCGCTTTTCCTTATGACGGTGTGCCCCTTCACATGGCCCATCCTGGAGTGTTTGAGATCCCGCTCCACCCGTATGACCCCGACGCACCCGTTTCGTCATCCTCCTCATCTGACTCAGATCCTCTGAGGACCCGGTGGATGGAGGAGAGGTCATCGCTCCGATGGCCAATGGCTTCCTGACGAGGAGTAGAGACCTCAGAGACGGATGCATTGTACATAGACATAGGATAGTGTTAGGACCTTACCTACCTAAGACTGATGTACTTTTGGTTTTCTTTTGCTCTGTTGTATATGTGCATATGCCGTTTTGTCAGGGGGTGTTTGAGTAGGTTAGGTATCAGGTAGGGGGATTAGCCTCGTTCGCATCGAGTCCTGACTTTTCGGGGTCATTTTGTTAGTCTTGCCCTTATGATGTATATATATATAGTGACTTGACATTATACCCCTATATGTAAATCTCGTTATGATAGTATATGTATTGCGACATTTCGTGTCATTGATTATTTCAACTAGTATAGATCCGAACTTACCAGTAATACTCTACTAATTACTATGTCCATACTCGAGTAAATGTGGTAATTTGGAGGGTGTTACATTATGGTATAAAGCCGGTCCATCCTATCAGCCTGGGGATTGGACCGACTATGTTTCCGTGGTAGTTGTTATGCATGATGATGCATATATATATGTGTATACATGATTGCTGGTTGGAAATGTTGTGGATTACCTGCCACACTTGGATTGGTATTGAGCCTGATCAACTCAATATTTTGTTTGGTGTGACAGGAATCAATGACTTCAATCGAGCTAGGAGCGAGCGGGAACAATGTTGATATGATGAACACTTTCCATGAAATGGCTGCAGCAATGAGGGAGCAAGCTGGTTGCTAACCGAATGATGGAACGATTACACCGCAATGAGGAGCAGCACCCAGTCGGAACCCAGGAGGGAATGAAGGATGTAGAATATCAAAAATTTGCTGAGTTTAGGAAGGCAAACCCCCGCCTTTTGAGGAGCTTTTGATCCCTACAAAGCGAGGAGTGGATCAAGGCAATGGAAAAGATTTTAGTTCTACCCTCACAGAGATTCAAAAGGTGGCTTTTGCCACCTATATGCTAAGCGATGCTGAATTCTGGTGGGTAGGTACTAGAGGACTTTCGAAGCCTCCGCATGAAGTTACCTGGGACATCTTTAAGGAGGCTTTTTATCACAAGTACTTCCCCGCTTCCTGAGAAATGCGAAAGGAGTTAGAATTTATGGCCCTTAGACAAGGTCCTATGAGTGTGGCAGAGTATACCGCCAAGTTTGAGGAACTTTGCAAATTTTCTACGATTTACCAGCGTGATCCGGACAAAGTTTGGAAATGCATGAAATACGAAGGGGGTCTACGTGAAGATATTGAAGCCGCTGAGCCTCTTGGAAATTCGAGATTATCCTACTTTGGTGAATAAATGTCGACGCGCTAGGAGTCTAACAAGAAGTTGGCAAACCTCAGGTATGCGCAAAACAATGTCAGGAGAGGACTAGCGCCTCAAGGCCCTCGATTCAAGCCTATGCACCAATCTAAGGGAAGATTTCCACGAAACAACAACAACAACAACAACGAGGAAAACAGATCCAATCTCCAAGACCGGAGGCAATGAGAGAGTGTTTCAAATGCGGAAAATATCATGGGAACCGGCCTTGCCTGGACCACACAAATCACATGCTTTGGTTGTGAAACCAGGACACAAGATCTTCGAGTGTCCTAATAAGAAAGCTCATGCCACCCCCAGGCCACAACAACCAGGACGTGTTTTTCGTGGATGCCAAGGAGATTTCTCAATCTGCCGATCTGACGAGGTAAGTGTGAAATAAATGAAATTATTTTAGACGTCCTGTATGATTCGGGTGCCTCCCATTCTTTCATATCCTATGACTGTGTACAAAAGTTAGGATTACCTGTGTCTAAGCTATCATATGACCTTCTTGTATCCACCCCTCCTGCGAATCCTATCAGAACTTGTCAAGCATGCATGACCACTTCTCTTTTTATAAATGCCAGAATTTAATGCAAATTTGTTTTGTCTACCTTTGTCTGGCTTAGAAGTCATTTTAGGTATGGATTGGCTGGTACCAAATTATGTGCTTTTGCATTGTCCAACTAGAACTGCTATATTTCTTCTCATGTCTTCCTCTATTCCTGTGGTTCCTTTTTCTTTTTACTTGGACCTAGTAACACCTAACCCTAGTAAGGTAGGCCGTCAGGAATATGTCCTCCTCTCAACTAGTGAAGCCGAAAGTATCTATGACCTGAATACGATTCCAGTGGTGAGGGACTATCCAGATGTGTTCCCGAGGATATTCAGTTTCCGCAGAGCGGAAGTCGAATTCTCCATTGAGTTGGTCCCAGGGACGGGTCCTATTTCCATTGCCCCTTATAGGATGTCCCCTTAGAATTGAAGGAATTAAAGTCACAAATTGAAGAGCTACTAGGGAAGCACTTTATTAGACCTAGTGCCTCGCCTGGGAGCCCCTCTTTTGGTAAAGAAAAGGATGGGGGTATGAGGCTTTGTGTGGATTACAGTTGAACAAGGTAACGATCAAGAACAAGTACCCTCTGCCAAGAATTGATGACCTTCTGGATCAATTACGTGGGGCAACTATTTTCTCAAAGATTGACCTTAGATCAGGTTACCATCAGATTCGAGTTCGGGATGAGGACATCCCAAGACTGCCTTTAGAACTCGATATGGACATTATGAGTATAAGGTAATGTCTTTTGGACTGACCAATGCTCCGGTATTCATGGATTATATGAACCGATTTTCCGCCCGTACTTGGATAAATTCGTAGTTGTCTTTATAGATGACATACTTATTTATTCAAGGACCAAAGGGGAACATGCAGAGCATCTTAGGGTTGTGTTACAGATCCTAAGGGAGAGGAAGTTGTATGCTAAACTGTCAAAGTGTGAATTCTGGATGGGAGAGGTTAAGTTCCTTGGTCATGTGGTGTCGCGAGAAGGAGTTTTCGTAGATCCCAGCAAAGTAGAATCCGTACTCAATTGGGGACGGCCAACTACGGAACTGAGATTCGAAGCTTTCTTGGATTAGCTGGATACTATAGGCGATTTATTATGGGTTTTTCCAGCTAGCTCTACCTTTGACCAAGTTAACTCGAAAGAATGCTCAATTCAAATGGACGCCAGAATGTGAGAATAGTTTTCAGGAGTTGAAGCGAAGTTGACCAAGCTCCTCTTGGTGCTACCCACACTCAGGGACCCTTTGAGGTTTATTGTGATGCTTCTAGTAAGGGCTTAGGGTGTGTGCTTATGCAGCACAGAAATGTGGTTGCTTATGCCTCTCGGTAGTTGAGACCCCACGAGGTGAACTATCCAACCCATGATCTTGAGCTTGCGGCTTGGTTTTTGCTCTAAAGATCTGGCGACACCATCTTTATGGTGTACAGTTCAATGTCTTCTCGGATCATAAGAGTTTAAAGTACCTCTTTGATTAGAAAAATTGAATATGAGAGAGGTGGATGGAATTCCTTAAGGATTACGAGTTTAATCGAATTACCACCCAGGCAAGGCAAACGTTGTGGCTGATGCATTGAGCAGAAAGTCCCTGAGTGTAGCATGCATGATGATCAAGGAAACGGAACTAGTAGAAGACTTCAAGAAGCTTAGCTTGAGCACGTCTGTTACCCGAAGGTGTGGTGTTAGGTCAGATTAGAATAACAAGCGAGTTCAGGAAGATTTTGGTGCACAACCTGAAGATCAAGAGCTTCAAGAGATTTTAAATCAGCTCACACTAAGAAGTTGCCGAATTTACCAGACCAGCGAGGTATATGGAGGTATAAGGACAGGGTCTGTGTACCTGCAAGTGGTACTCTCAGGAATGAGATTTTGAAGGAGGCACACAAAGGTGAATTCACCATACACCCTGGGACTAGTAAGATGTATGCAGATCTCAAGAGAATGTTTTGGTGGCCTGGGATGAAGAGGGATATAGCGGAGTTTGTTCGCAAGTGTTTAACTTGTCAGAGAGTCAAAATAGAACACCAAAAGCCGGCTGGAACCTTACACCCCTTAGAAATCCCAGAATGGAAGTGGGAAAGTATCTCCATGGATTTCGTAATGGGTTTACCGAGGACGTCTTCAGGCTATGACGCTATATGGGTCATAGTGGATACTGACCAAGTGCTCACTTCTTACCCATCAAAGCTAATTATCCTTTGGATAGGTTAGCTTCCTTGTATATCCAAGAGATAGTAAGGCTACACGGCGTTCCTTCTTCAATAGTTTCCGATAGAGGACCCCGTTTTACTTCAAGGTTCTGGAGCTTTCCAACGGGCCTTTGGAACCAAGCTGTGTTTGAGTACGGCTTATCACCCCCAAACGGATGGGCAGACCGAACGCACCATCCAGACTTTGGAAGATATGCTGAGGGCATGCGTGATTGAGCAGAAAGGGAGTTGGGATAAAGTACTTCCGCTGGTGGAGTTTGCCTATAATAACAGCTATCATGCTAGTATTGGCATGGCCCCATACGAAGCCTTGTATGGAAGGAAATGTTAGTCCCCATTGTGTTGGTACGATTTAGGAGAAGCAAGATTGTTAGACCAGATCTAGTTAATCAGACGACGGAACAAATCCAGAAGATTAAGGATAAAATCCTCGCTCGTAGAGTCGTCAAAAGAGTTATGCAGATAAACGAAGGAAGCCTTTAGAGTTTAAAGAGGGGGAGCATGTGTTCCTGAAGGTCACACCCACTACGGGCGTAGGAGAGTCTTGAAGGTCAAAAAGTTGTCACCTAGGTTTATAGGTCCTTTTCAAATTCTTCGACGAATTGGGTCAGCTGCTTATCAAATAGCCTTACCCCGTCTTTATCCAATCTCCATGATGTCTTTCATATATCTCAACTTAGAATGTACCACCCAGACTCCACCCATATCATTGAACCCGAATCTATCCAGTTACGGACGACTTGACGTTTCAAGTGCCTCCCGCTAGATCGTGGATAGAGAGATCAAGCAACTGAGGAATAAAGCAGTGCAACTAGTCAAAGTAGCTTGGGGTGGCCAGGAAATGAAGAATTCACATGGGAGTTAGAGTCAACTATGAAGAGAGACTACCCAGAATTGTTTCCAGGTACGAAATTTTGAGGGCAAAATTTTTTACTTAGGTGGGTGGTAATGTAACATCCTAGTTTTCTTCAGATATTAATTGAGGAAAACTTAATAGGAATATTAGAATTGAGAGGAACAGTGATGAGAATGACTCCATGAGGGAGTACAAAAAAAAAAAAATAAAACGTGAATAGTACTTGGCGGGCCGCAGCCTCCGGAAGTCAAACTGGGATTAAGGACAGAGTGCCCGAAACTAAGAAAATATGAGAATAAGATTAGGAATGTGTGGAACGATAATTTTATACCTAGAATTAAATTTCGGGTATTTGTGAATTGGTATTGTTACCCGTTCGGTAAGATTTCGGTGTGTGGTTTTTAACACCGAAAGACATTTCCATCACTACAACTAAATAATATCCCCAAATTAAGACAAGTGGAAGGCTAGGATTCAATCTTGGAATCCAAGATCAAATCCTAGCCATCCATCATAGCCTAGTCACCAAATTCATCATGATTTTCTACAAATATCTTGCCTTGCATTTATGACAAGCCTAGTCACTTGATCTTCTTAACCAAGCCAAGCATCAAACTCGGCCTTGCAAGGGAGGAAGAAGTGCCTCCATAGCCAAGAGCTTCATCTTGTGTTCATCTCACAAAAACCCTAGCTTAGAATCATCAAAACCCAAATCTTCCTTCACAAAAATTGATCTACACTTCCACCTCTACAATTATAACCGATTGAAATTTCAAGAACCCCATCCTTCTTGCACATCCATCAGTGATCAGAGGAGGGTTTGAGGTTGTGTGGGGAGTTTTGGTTGTGAAGAAATCACAACTTGAAACAAGCTAGAGATAGAGACTTGCTGAACCTTCAAGAGTAGGGTTTTTGCTGCCTTTCTTGTGGAATTTTTCAATTCTGTTTTGGCTTGCCCTAATTCCGAAAATTTTGATGATTCTGATGGTTAACATATTGATATTGATGTATGAATTTTTGTGTTGTGTTTGGATGGTTTTAAAATGGGTTTTCTCTCAAGTGAAATTGGAACTAGGTTGCTGGACTGAATTCTGATGTAATCAGAATTTCTCACGAATTTTCTGGAAAATTTGTGGGTGGTTTCATGAGCCATGAAAATTATATGTTGTAGTTAAGCCCTTAAACTAAATACACGAATTTTCTTGGGGTTAATTTTAAGGTTTGATGCCTCAAAAAATTAGGAACCGAATTGTAACTGTTGCTGTCTAAATTGTTGAGACTGAAGTAACAAACTTGCCCGAATTTTTAATCATAGCAATTGATTGAGATAGCTCCTGAAATTTTTACACAAGACTAATAACATGTTGAAATACCTCTGTGAATTTTCTTGTACCTTGATTCCATCGGATTCTAGGGTTAAATATTCTGAGAACACAAGTCTGGACCATGAATTTGTGGCCTCTGACCACCAGATTTGCCTATTTTATTGAAGTGGTTATATAACTCTGATTGCCCTGAAATTTTTACAGGTTGTTTTAGACACATTGAAGTGTCATGTGAAATTTTCCTTAAGGGTGGAATGGTTGTTTGGTATGGTAACCAATTGTTGTGCCTAGAACTTCAATTCTGCCAGAATAATAAGATGTGGAAATGGCTGAAATTCTATGTTATGTGCATATCTTCCGTATATTTGAGACATATGGGGAAAATAGAAACAAGGCTTAGAAGAGTTGAGAGGGAAGGCAAAAAGAAGGACTTCCCTAGAAAAGTTGTGAGTCGATAGACGTGTCGGCTAGGCATAGACCTGAGTGATCCGAAATGGAAAAAAATGAAGTTCGGTGATCTCGAATAGGAATGAGCTCATGTCCTAGCAGTCTATGGTCCTCTGAAATTGTGAATTGTAAATGTATCTCTCTGAGAATAAGCCTTCCCTATGTTGAGAAAATTGAGAAAGACATGAGAAATGGAGTTTTTGATTATGCATATTATTACTCGATTGATTATTGTGATACGTCTTAGTTCCCCGGCCTGGTTTTCAAGATTCCTGAGGTGTTTATATGAATATTGTATATGCATGAGTTGTTTATCCCTATTGTATATTGTATATGGGGGAAACTACCCTCCTGAGAATTTTATATTATTCTCACCCTAGTTGTATGTATTTTATTGTTAGATTCGCAGATGCCATCCCTAGTGTTTTTCTGATTCGCCACAGTGGGTGTGGCAATATGATCCTGCATTGGACTGTATGTACGCCGTTGGTTATTCCAGTTCCGGATCTACATGTTCTTTGATCGCTCCTTCAGTACCGGTCTTTGCCGCGGACTTCGACCCGCTTTTCCTTATGACGGTGTGCCCCTTCACATGGCCCATCCTGTAGTGTTTGAGATTCCCTCGCTCCACCCGTGTATCAGCCCGCAAGACGCACCCGTTTCGTCATCCTCCTCATCTGACTCAGATCCCTCTAGGACCCGGTGCCCCTGGTGGAGGAGAGGTCATCGCTCCGATGGCCAATGGTTCCTGCACGAGGAGTAGAGACCTCAGAGACGGATGCATTGTACATAGACATAGGATAGTGTTAGGACCTTACCTACCTAAGCTGATGTACTTTTAGTTTTCTTTTGCTCGTTGTATATGTGCATATGCCGTTTTGTCAGGGTGTTTGAGTAGGTTAGGTATAAGGTAGGGGATTAGCCTCGTCGCATCGAGTCCTGACTTTTCGAGGTCATTTTGTTAGTCTTGCCCTTATGATCTATATATATATATAGTGACTGACATTATACCCCTATATGTAAATCTCGTTATGATAGTATATGTATTGCGACATTTCGTGTCATTGATTATTTCAACTAGTATAGATCCAGAACTTACCAGGTAATATCTACTAATTACTATGTCCATACTCGAGTAAATGTGGTAATTTGGAGGGTGTTACACAAGTCTATGGATTTATGCAAATGGCATTATAGTAATTATTAAAGTAGTGACATTGTAGTAATTACTTTCGACAATACAAGGGTATTTTTGTAATTAGACAATGGCAGTGTATTCTTGTAATTCCATGTATAGGATAAGGGTGTTTTTGTCATTAACTAATAAGACAAAGGTAGTTTGGTAATTTCCTTTACATAGTAAGGGTATGTACGTAATTTCACTAAATAATGGCATTTTTTGTAATTGTTTGCATCTTTTTCTAGATACACTTGATTATTCTAACATTATTTGTTACTAATCAACAATAAATCACCAATGTTAACCTTCCCACTATGGGATCCACCTCCTAGTCGGAAATCAATTGCTAGAGTTCATCAAGTCAAGTTGTACGCCAATTTTTACTGAATTTTTACTGTCATTAGAAATTACCGAATTACTAGGTAAATATTATATAAAATTTGAGACCAAACAATCCTTAATAAAGGAATATAACGTTAGAAGAGAAGTTAGGAGCAATTCGTGCAAGTATTGCTTTATTCTTAGCGTAAAATGACCAAAATGCCCTGAGGTTATTTTACTCAAAATGAGGATCGTGGGCCCTACCCATCCTTAAGGGGATGTTTTGATGTTAATAAGGGTTTGTTTGTGTTATGAGTGTTAATAGAGGAGAAGAATCCTAATTTAGCCCGAACGCAAAATGACCAAAACGCCCATGAGCTCTTTTTAACCCGATTTGCGTGCCGCTGAGCCGAACCTCACTAAAATGTGTTAAAAGGTGTTTTTAAGCCATGATTAACCATTGGTTAAGCTCAGGTGGTCTCGGGCAATTTTTAAGTAAAATGACCGTTTGCCCCCTCCTTTGTGCAGTTTTACAAATTTTGATATTTTTGATTCGCTGAACGAAACCTAAGCAATATTAGGCTCAAATTAAAGCTTATTAAATTCTAATTATTAATCTAGAGTCAAAATTATTTATTTAAATTGATTAGAACCTAAAATTGCTTTAAAACACTCAAATTGCTTATAATTCACCTAAGCCCTTAACCTTAAATTCTCTAAATTGCATGAATACCTTGCCTACACCTAAATAATACATGGAACACACAAAACCCTCTTCCATGAGGTTGTAATGCACGAAATAATTCAGCCATAATCATTAGAATTATTGCAAGATAATGCACTAAAACAAAATGCCAAAAATTCCCTAAAACATGGCATAAAACATGCCTTAAACAAGAAATGATTTTCCTCCCTTTGTTCCCCATGAAAAATCCGAAGATGCCTCCTCCTCTTGTCCATACATGAACTTAAATCCTCTATAAATAGGCATGCTTAAGGAGTCTTAGATGCTTGCTCAAAATTGTACACATTTCTAGTTTTCCAGGAGCACCAAAAGCTCTCATTTCCTCCTCCTCATGGCTGAATTCTTCTTCAAGTTTTCAAGAATATTTTCTTTCATTTCACTCCAAGAAACCAAGTTCTCTTCCTTTCCTTCAAATCAGATTAGGTAGGGAGTTGTTTTTAAGTTTATTTCTATGTTTTGCTAAGTGTTGTTCTTGGTTCAAAATGATGATTTGATAGATTTTCTCTAGTTTTTCCATTTGGTTTTCTTATTCCTTTCTTTAAACAATTCGGCCATATGGCCTAGGTGGGACTAAGATGATGGCTTGATGATGAGGACCTTGAAGGTGGGTTGTGAATCCATCACAAGTTAGGCCTCTAAAGTTTGAAAGTTCCACTTGATGCAAAATTTTAAAGAATGATGTTTTTATGATGATTTTATGATCTTGAGTTTAGAATTTGAAAGATGTATTCACTTTGTCTTGTTAAGATATATATATTGAATTTGTATTTCTATAAAGTCTTGAAGGAGCTCTAGTAAAGAAATCAAATGAACTTGTGTAACATCCAAGATATATATATATACACATAAAAAAATAAAAAAATAAATAAAATTTAAATTAAGCTTTGTTAGTTGGAATTTTCAAAATCCAATAATGTAGAAATGATGAGAGTGATTCAATGTTTTTATTAAAAACAAAAAAACAAAAAAAAAAAAACAAAAATGTGAATAGTGTTTGCGGGCCCTAGGCTCTCGGAAAGCAAAACCCTAGATTAGGGACCCAGGTATCCGAAATTTTGAAAATATGGGGATGAGGTTAGAAATACTTAGAAATGAAAATTTCATACTTAGAATTAATTTTTAATATTGGATTACCTGGATGCATTTTACCCGTTTAAATTTCTGTTGAAATTTTTCAACATTAAAAAAGCAAATTTAACCTTTACAAAATGATTAACAATATATTTTTTTTCATTATATGAATGGCTAAGATTCAATTTTGAATTACAAAATTGAATCATAGCCATCCTTTTTATCTTTAAAGATTAGAAACTATCCTAATCTATTACTCAACATTATGACATCATCACCAATTATAAGATAAACTTGAATTCAAGCTTCTCCAAGAAGCTAAAGCTTTGGCCATTTCAGAAGGAAAAAGGCAGCAGCTGGTCCTCCATAGCCAAGAGCTTGAGTTTGCTTCCAAAATCCAAAAATCCTAGCTTAGAACCATCAAAACCTAATCTTTCCTTCACCAAAATTGATCTACACTTCAATCTCTACCTATCTAACCATTAGAAATTCAAAACCTCATCATATTCACCTCATCCATCACTGATTAGAGGAGAGTTTGGAGGTGTTTTGGGAGTCTTGGAGTGAAGGACTTCTCATCTTGGAGCAAGCTAGAGACAAAGAGAGACTAGCCTTCAAGTGTAGGGTTTTTCATAGTTCTTTCTCTTGAAAATTTTGCTAATCTGTTCTGACTGGGTTTATTTTGAAATTTTGATGGTATGTGGTTGATGATATATTGTTATTGATGTGTGAATTTTGTGGTGGGTTTGGATGGTGTTAAAAGGGGTTTTCACTAGATGAAATCTGAACTGGCTGCGGAGTTAGGCTGTCCAAGCAGCAATTATACACGATTTTCTGGTATATTTGTGGGTGTTTTCATAAGCTATAAAAATTATATGTTGAAGATAACACCTTAAACTAACTACATGAATTTTATTGGGTGTTAACTTTGAAGTTTACTACTTCAAAAAAATCAAGAACCGAATTGTGACTGGGGCTGCCTAAGTTGTTGAAACTGAAGCAATAAAGTTGCCCGATTTTATTATCATAGCAAATGATTGAATGAATCCTTGAAATTTTTACCTGAAGTTAATAACATATTGAGGTAGCACTGTGAATTTTATTGTGCACTAATTCAATCATTTTCTAGGGTTAAAAATTCTAAGAATCCGGGTCTGGTTGTGAATTTGTGGTCCCTGACCACTAAATTTGTGCAATTTACTAAAGTAGCTAGAGAATTCTACTTGTCCTGAAATTTTTACAGGTTATTCTAGACATTTGGGAGTGTTAGTGAGAATTTTTGTGGCATATGAATTGGCCATTTGATATAGAAATAAAATGCTACTATTAGCATAGTGAATCAGCCCAAGTGCTGAAATGGTAGAACTGCACTAAAATGATGATAAAATGACACTTAGCCCAGGCATAAATTATATTCATGCATGATAGTTACTTTAAAGAGTCATTTAAAAGATATAAATGAGACCCTAATGTGATTGAATGCCTCTGAATGATGTATGCCATGCCTTGTAAAAAGAGAAATACATGATACGGTAACATGACAAAAGAGAATCTATAACTCCTAACTTGGCATGTTTTAACCTATGGGGAAAACAAACAAGGCTTATACAGTTAAAGAGGGAAGGCAAAAATAAGAACTTCCCTAAGAATGGTATGAGTCGGTAGACGTATCGGCTAGGAATAGAACTGTGTGTGATTTGGAGGTGAAAAAAAATGAAGTCCGATGATCACGAATAGGAATGAGCTCATGTCCTAGCAGTCTATTGTCCTTTATAAAATTATCCATTAAGATGTTGCTAATGTGAAATCAAGCCTTCCCTATATGAAAGAAAAGAGGTAACAGGTATGAAATTAAGCTGGTTATTTATAAGATGATATGTACGATTATTATATTTGATAATTTTATCAGCATTTTTGTATGAGACCTAATATAATATTACTTACATGAATGACCTTATTAATTAGGCCTATCTATGCTAACGGATTTCCCTACTGAGAATTTTATAATATTCTCATCCCTATGTGCATGTATGTTGTATTGTGCTCAGATCCCACAGATGCCGACCGTGATCTTCTTTCTTGATTCGCCGGAGTGGAGGTGGCATTATGACGCAGAGTTGGATTCGCTGTATGTAGTAGCGTATTCCCAAATCCGAGCGTATATTTTCTTCACTCGTTCCTTTAGTAGCTCCGTTTTCACTAGAAGTTCACCCAGGTTTTCCTTTTGATGGTGTGCCCCTTCACCTGGCACACCCAGCTGTGTTCATACCTCCTGCTGCACCACCTATGCCCCCTCCTGGAGATGGACCTTCTTCATCCTCCTCCTATTCAGACCCATTGGAGGGTCCCCACGCCCCGGTGGAGGTGAGGCCATCATCCCGATGGCCAACGGTTTCGCCTAGGAGGATGCTAGACCTATAGGGACTTTTGACTTGTATGTAGTTGCAGTGTACTTATGGGACCATGCCAGCCTACAGGCCGATTCTATTTGAAGTTATAAGATCCATTTTATGTGTATACGATTTTTGCTGGATCTTAATATGAGTAGGCTAGGCTTTATGTTATCGATAGGTCTTTTGGATAAAAGTCCCTATGTAGCATCGTAGGTGCTCTAACTTATCTACTGGTTGCGCATATGTACAAAATATATGTATATAGTGGAGCTTTGGTGGTTGTTGTACCTTATGTTTATATTTTATTTTATGTTAATTGTTTATATCTCTCATTAGTCTATAGTATAATCAGGGAGTAATACTCTCCTAATTACGATGCTACTTTTAGAGTAGTAGAGTGGTTAGGAGGGTGTTACATTATGGTATCAGAGGACTATCCTATCAGCCTTAGGATTGGACTGGCTATGCTTCCGTAGTAATTGTTATGCATTAAGATGCATATATAGATATATACGTGTGTGTATGACTGCGGTTAGAAATGTTGTAGGTTACTGCCACACTTGGAATGGTATTGAGCCTGATCAACTCAATATTTTGTTTGGTGTGACAGGAATCAATGACTTCAAATCGGCAAACAAGGAGTGGAGCAGGAAACAACGCTGAAACGATGAATACCTTTCGTGAGATGGCGGAGTGAGAGAACAAGCTGCCGTTGCCAACCGAATGATGGAAAGACTGAACCGTAATGAGAATCAAAATCTGCCGGAACCCTGGAGGAAATGAAGGGATGTAGAATATCAAAATTTGCTGAGTTTCTGGAGGCAAACCCCCGCCTTTTCGAGGAGCTTTTAACCCATGTAAAGCAGAAGAATGGATCAAGGCGATGGAAAAGATCTTCTCTTCCCATGCATAGAGATTCAAAAGTGGCTTTTGCCACCTACATGCTAGAGGCAGATGCGGAATTTTGGTGGGTTGGCACCAGGGGATTATTTGAAGCTTCCCAGACTGAAGTTACCTGGGATGTCTTCAAAGAAGCTTTCTACCATAAATACTTCCCTGCCTCCGAGGAACGCGAAGGAGTTAGAGTTCATGGCTCTTAAACAAGGACCTATGAGTGTAGCGAGTATACTGCTAAATTTGAAGAGCTTTGCAAGTTTTCTACGATTTACCAACGAGACCTAGACGAAGCTTGGAAGTGTATGAAATACGAAGGGGTTTACGTGAAGACATAAAGGCTTAAGCCTCCTGAGATTCGAGACTATCCTACTTTGGTAAATAAATGCCGCGAGGAGTCTAACAAGAAGCTAGCAAGCTTTAAGTATGCACAGAACAATGTCAGAAGAGGATTAGCACCCCAAGGCCCCCACTTCAAGCCTGTCATCAGCCTAGGAGAAGATTTCCACCTAACAACAACAGGAACCGAGGGAAACAACTTCAGTCCCAGATACCAGAGATGGGACGAGAGTGCCTAAGTGTGGAAAACACCATGGAAATAGGCCTTGCTGGGCAACACAAATTGTTTGTTTCGGCTTGAAACCGGACACAAGATATTCGAGTGCCCCAACAAAAAAGTCAGCAACCCGCCCCCAAACCACAACAACATGCACGCGTTTTCACTATAAGTGCCAAGGAAGCTTCTCAATCTGCCCATCTATCCTGGTAAGTGTGAAATAAATGGTAATATCCTAGGTATACTGTATGATTCGGGTGCCACTCATTCTTTCATCTCCCATGATTGTGTACAAAAGTTACAATTATCTGTGTTGAATTGCCTTATGATCTTCTTGTATCTACTCCTACTGCGGTCCTATTAGAACTTGTTATGCATGCATGAATCTTCCTCTTCAGATAGGTACTAGGAGATTTATTGCTAACCTGTTTGTCTTCCCTTGTCCGGCTTAGATGTAATCTTAGGTATGGATTGGCTAGTACCCAATGATGTTCTTTTACATTGCCCAAATAGAGTTGCTATGTTTCTTTCTACCTCACTTTCTACCCCTGTGATCCTTTTTCTTTTTACTTAGACCTAGTGACACCTAACTCTAGTAAGGTGGACCGTCAGGAATATGTTCTCCTCTCAGCTAGTGAAACTGAAGGTGATCATGAGTTGAGTGGAATCCATGGTGAGAGAATATCCAGATGTCTTTCCAGAGGATATCCCAGAATTTCCTCCTGAAAGAGAAATTGAATTCTCCATTGAATTGATTCTGGAACAGGTCCTATTTCAATTTCCCCTTACAGGATGTCCCCTTTGGAGTTGAAGGAATTAAAGTCAGATTGAAGAGTTGTTGGGAAAACATTTCATTAGACCAAGTGCCTCTCCATGGGGAGCCCCTGTCTCCTGGTAAAGAAAAAGGATGGAGGTATGAGACTTTGTGTGGATTATAGGCAGTTGAATAAGGTGACAATCAAGAACAAATACCCTTTGCCAAGGATCGACGATCTCATGGATCAACTGAGAGGGGCAACGTATTTTCAAAGATCGATCTTAGATCAGGTTACCATCAGATTCGAGTTCGGATGAGGACATTCCCAAAACTGCTTTTAGGACTCGATATGGACATTATGAGTATAGGGTGATGTCGTTTGGATTAACCAATGCTCCTGTATTTATGGACTATATGAACCGAATCTTTCGCCCTTACTTGGATAAATTTGTGGTTGTCTTTATAGACGACATACTTATCTATTCAAGGACTGAGGAAGAGCATGAGCATCTTAGGATTGTGTTACAAATCCTAAGAGAAAGGAAATTGTATGCCAAGTTGTCAAAGTGTGAATTCTGGATGGAAGAAGTTAAGTTCTTAGGTCATATAGTGTCACAAGGGGAATCTCCGTAGATCCCAGGAAGGTGGAATCAGGACTTCATTGGGATCGACCAACAACAGTGATTGAGATTCAAGTTTCCTTGGTTAGCAGGATACTATAGACGTTTTATTATGGGCTTCTCTCAGATAGCCCTACCTTTGACTAAGTTGACCAAAGAACACCCCTTTCAAGTGGACAGGAATGTGAAAATAGTTTCCAAGAGTTGAAGCAAAGGTTGACCATGGCCCCAGGATTAGTATTACCCGATCTCATGAACCCTTCGAGGTCTATTGTGATGCTTCCAGGAAGGGTTTGGGATGTGTGTTAATGCAAAACCGAAACGTAGTCGCTTACGCTTCTCAAGCTGAAAACCCATGAAGTAAGCTATCCAACACACGATCTAGAACTTGCAGCTTGGTCTTTGCTCTAAAGATCTGCCACACCATCTATATGGTGTGTTCAATGTTTTTCTGACCACAAAAGTTTAAAATATCTTTTTGACCAGAAAGAATTAAATATGAGACAAAGGAGATGGATGGAGTTCCTTAAGGATTATGAGTTCAGTTGAATTACCACCCGGGTAAGGCGAATGTTGTTGCTGACGCCTTTATGCTAAACCTTAAGTGTAGCATGTTTGATGATTAAAGAGACGGAATTGGTGGAAAGCTTTAAAAAGCTTAGTTTGGATATGTCTGTGACCCTCAGGGTGTTATGTTAGGACAAATAAAGGTAACAAGTGAGTTTAAGGAGCGAATTTTGGCTGCACAACATGACGATTTAGGATTTCAGGAGATTTTGAAGTCTATCCAAGCAAAGAGGTTACTAGGATTTACTCAAGACCAGCAAGGTATATGGAGGTACAAGGGTAGGGTGTGTGTACCTGCAAGTGGTAATCTAGAGATGAAATTTTAAAGGAGGCTCATAGGGCGAATTCACCATACACCCTGGGATTAGTAAAATGTATGCAGACCTCAAGAAGATGTTTTGGTGGTCGGGATGAAGAGAGACATAGTAGAGTTTATTAGAAAGTGCCTAACTTGTCAGGATTAAAATAGAACATCAAAAGCCAGCTTGGACCTTACAACCCTTAGAAATCCCGAATGGAAATGGGAAAGTATCTCCATGGATTTCGTAATGGGTTTGCCAAGGACGTCATCGGGTTGTGATGCTATATGGGTGATAGTGGATAGATTAACCAAATCTGCTCACTTTTTACCCATTAAAGCTAGTTATCCGTTAGATAAATTAGCTTCCTTGTACATCCAAGAAATCGTGAGATTACATGGTATTCCTTCTTCAATAGTTTCTGGGACCGAGATTTACTTCAAGATTTTGGGGAGCTTTCCAAAAGGCTTTTGGAACCAAACTTTGTTTAAGTACGGCCTATCATCCTCAAATGACGACAAACAGAACGTACCATACAAACCCTAGAAGATATGCTAAGGGCATGTGTGATCGAACAGAAGGAAGTTGGGATAAGTTGCTTCCGTTGGTGGAATTTGCTTACAATAATAGCCATCACGCTAGTATTGGCATGGCCCCATATGAAGCTTTATATGGACGAAAATGTCAATCTCCGTTATGTTGGTACGACTCGAGGAGGCAGGGTTGTTGGGACCGAATTGGTGAACCAGACGACAGAGCAAATTCAGAAAATCAGAAGTAAAATCTTGAGCATAGAGTCGTCAAAAGAGCTACGCCGATATTTGAGGAAACCTTTAGAGTTTCAGGAGGGAGAACATGTATTCCTAAAGGTTACGCCTACTACTGGATAGGGAGAGCACTAAGAGTTAAGAAGCTGTCACCCAGATTCATTGGGCCTTTTCAAATTCTTAAACGAATTTGGTTAGCTGCCTACCAAATAGCTTTACCCCCACATCTATCTAACCTTCACAATGTCTTTCATGTCTCCCAACTTAGAGGTTATCATCCAACCCAAACCATGTTATAGAACTTGAGTCCATACAGTTAAAGGATGACTTGACATTTCAAGCCCCTCCTATTCAGATCGTTGATAGAGAAGTCAAGCTACTTAGAACGAAGCCTGTGCATCTAGTAAAAGTGGCTTGGGTGGACCAGGAAATGAAGAATACACATGGGAATTAGAGGCAAACATGAGGAAAGATCATCCTTTCCAGGTATGAAATTTTGAGGGCAAAATTTTTTTTTAGGTGGGTGGAAATGTAACATCCAAGATATATATATATACACATAAAAAAATAAAAAATAAATAAAATTTAAATTAAGCTTTATTAGTTGGAATTTTCAAAATCCAATAATGTAGAAATGATGAGAGTGATTCAATGTTTTTATTAAAAAAAAAAAAAAAAAAAAAACAAA
>JAMLFY010000022.1:2738925-2762378 GCA_030441495.1 Dalbergia oliveri
TTTTAACTTGAAAAGTTTGCAAGGATGTCATGGATATCTTGAATTCCAACCTTGGTATTTTATAGAAATTTTATCTATTCACTTTGATGTGGTAATAAAATTGGAAATTGGTGAGTGCTGGAATTAGGTGATTTTTTTTGACCTACCAGAAGTTATATAATTTTGTTAATATAGCTAGAGACCTTGTTTTGCTTTGAAATTTTTACATGGTTAAATTATCTCTAAAAAATAATTTTTCTTTGTTTTGATGATGTTTATTAATTTATTCATTATTTCCTTTAAGGATGAAATTTTTGGATAGCATGATATTATGCTAAAATGATTATTAGATGCCAATGAATTTATATCATGTATCCTATGAGCTTGAAGATGATTTATGCTTATAATTGTGAATACTTTGGATTACATACTAATGAGAGAAAGAATAATATTATTACTTTTCCATTGAAGAAAGTCAATCTATTAATAGGTAAGAAAAAGTGTAAGCCCTGACTACCCTTAAATTGAGTTCAAAAGTGGACTTGGCCAGGAATAGATCTATGTAAGAGTTAGAGAAAGTAAATACAATGATCATGTATAGGAATGAGGTCAATCTAAAAGAGCGTCTGTTAACCAAGAGTGGAATAAGCTACCATAGATCAAGGGCCAAGACAAGTTAAAGTAGCAATTGTCCCAAATAGTCCTCTATATTATGTGTTAAGTGAATAATATCATCATCTATGTTAAGGTCAATATATTTTAAGTTGCAACTTAAACAATACATGTTATCAATGATACTGTTGGATAAAGTGATTATGATATATGTATGTTAAGTGATTGAATGCTAAAAGAAACCCATTTCAAAAAGTTGATTTTAAAACTTTAAAATAAATCTTTGATATGTGTCGTATGATCACATTTCTTAATAAATCGAAGTGGGGACAATGACAATAACATGGATTTTATTGTGTATTTTGGGATGCCCTCTAAGAATTTGATCTTGACTCTCCAGATTACTCAGAAGAATTATGGCAGCCATCTGATAGAAAATGATATGTAGTAGTTCGATAGTTGAAGTCCTTTATCAATTTTATTTTGTTATGTATATATGTTTGTAATTATATAAGGAGACAGATGTATATTAAAGCTCATAGAAGAGTTTTTCTTATATTGGAACTTGTACTCAATAAATATTGTGTTTTCTTTCTATATATTTTAGTAGAACTACGAATTAGTTATGGTATGAATCAATTGAATTTACCATAGATACTTAAGTAAGGTCCGCTAAATTATAAGTAAGAACTCCTAAGTCTAATGTTATGGCTTAATGATGATGTTGTACTTAGGAGGATGTTACATTATGGTATAAGATAATTTATCCTAGTAGGACCTTGAGGAATGGACTAGCTCCGCTTCCAATGTATAAATAATCATGGCTTGAATCTTATCTATGAAAGGATATAAGGCTTAAATGTGTATGACGTCTAATGGTGCTATAGTTGGTTGCTATCACACTTAGCATAGTATTGAGTCTGATCAACTCAATATCTTTTGTCTGTGTGTTCAAGAACCAATGGCAAATTGCAGACATACTAGGAACAAGAATACTAAGTCAGAAGACATGATGGATATTTTTCGTGAGATGGCTCCTACTGATGAGAGAACAAGCTGCGTGGCAAACCAATTGATAGAGAGATTAGACCGGAAAATGCTAGGAATCCAACGGGAAACCCAGGAAGAGCGGGGTGGACATAAAATCCTGGAAATTTGCTAAGTTTTGGAAGGCCAACCAATTCCTTTTAAAAGAGCTTTTGATCAAAGTAAGGTAGAGGATAGATCAAAGTAATGGAGAAAATCTCTCGCTTAGCCTGTATAGAAAATTAAAAGGTGGCCTTTGCTACTTACATGTTAGAAGCCGAATGTTAGAAATCTGGTGGAATGAAACTAGAAGATTGCTTAAGGATTTTTAGACTACAATCACTTGGAATATTTTCAAGAAAGCCTTATATCAGAAATATTTTCCTTCTTTAGGAAGGATGCAAAGGAGCTATAGTTTATGAGACTCAAAGCGGGAAATATGAGTGTGCCAGGAATATACCTGAAATTTGATGAGTTATGTAAGTTTTCCATTATTTTTATCAACGTGAACCTGTAAACTCTGGAAATGTATCCAATATGAAGGTGGCCTATGGGAGGATATTCAAGCCTCGCAGGATTGGATGTTAGCAATTGCCAAATCTATCAGGGATGATTTTAAGAAGAGATTGCCACTCGAAAATCAAGATTAAGAGGATGTCATGTCCTAAAAGAGGTAGTTTAACGAAGTCCATATGAGGATAAACAACAACAAGAGTCAACTGTGAGACAAGATTGCCCAAGATGTGAAAAGAACCAGGAGTAGACCTTGTTGGGCAATATGTATGCTCCTACGTGTGGAAAACTAGGGCATAAGATCAAGGAGAATCTAGAGAAGTATCAAAAACTAACTCTGATGCCACAACACTAGAATAGCTAAAAAGACATCACCACTCGAAAGGTCCGATTCCGAGGTAGGAACGTTGTTACTACGTAATAAGGATTTGATTGTTACCTTTGATTAGCTGTATGTTGATTATTTCTTTGATGTGTGTGAACTTTTTTTCAAATCAATATTAAATGAATTTTGAGGGATTTTTTTTTTAAGGAGGGTGGTGTTGTAACACCTGAAATTTATTTCAAAAATTTTATTTAAACTTTATTAATCTAAATTTTACGATTATGATAAAAATAGTCATAATAAGAATGACTAAAAAAAAACGGTGACCTTGCAACAGCCAAAACCAGACAATTACTTGGGATTGAGAAATAATAGGATAAAGGTTAGAAATGGAGTTCTAGACCTAGAATTAAATTTTGAGCTTATCTGTTTCAGGATATGATATTTTACCCGTTCAATAAAATATCGATGTACAATTTCTTACACCGTATGAAACTTGTAGTGTAAGTTTGCTATCATTCTTGACAAGTGAATGGCTAGGATTTTGCCATACCATTGCCTTAGTCAAGAATTGTTAAGAACCACATAAAATTCTAATTTTATTTACAAATAAATAATTTTTGTGGTAAAGAAACATAACACATATTTTTGTATAAATAAAATAAAATCACATTTTTCCTTTCTTTTTCCTTGAAAATTTGGCCATGCATTTCCCTTTACAGCCACTTCATTGTCTTCTCCATCAAAGTGTCATAAATTTGCTTCAAATCTCATGTTTCAACACAAGATTAAGTATAAACTCCAATGAACCCCTCAAATCAACTACCAATAGAGAATCATTATCTTTCGCCATCAAAGGATAGCTATTGTATTGGCTTCCTAGGAGGAGGGTTTGATTGATTTGAGCGGGAAAATTGGGTGTAGAAACTCTTAGAAAAGCCAAGCCAAGCACAAAGGTCTTCAAGTATGGTTCTTTTCGACCTCTCTTTCCTCAAAATTGGTTCTGAAATTTGTGATATGTTTAAGCTTGAGATTGTTAGTTTTATTGAATGGTTAGACATAGATGTTGATGTGATTGAATGGGTGGAGTAGTTTGATGTTGTTAGAAAACTCTTTTTGTCAAAAGAAGTTGTATGTTATATTAAAAATTCGAATTTTAAGAAGATAGGTGACATTATATGATTTTTCTCACTTAATTAGAGACAATTTTGAGCTAAAATTTTTATAGGATGAAGCTAACATATGGAGATATCTCCAATATTTTTCCTGAGTTCATTTGAACATTTTTTCTATTTTTCAAAATTTAGAAACCAAGCTGGTCAGGGTTTTTGCTTGGATAATCAATTATAAAGCATTGAATTTGTATAATTTTGTCCGATCTCACATGATTGAATTTTAACTTGAAAAAATTTCATAGGATGTTGTGGATAGCTTGAATTCCAACCCTGAAATTTTATAGAAATTTATTTGTTCATTTGATGTGGAAATAAAATTGGAAATTTGACTATTAACTGAAATTGGGTGATTTCTGACCTCCAAACTTATATAATTTTGTTAATATAGCTAGAGACTTATTTTGCTTTGAAATTTTACAAGGTCTCATAGATATATGAAATTATCTTTGAAAAATAGTTTCTCTTGTTTTGATGATGTTTAGTAATTTAGTCATTATTTCCTTTAAGGCTGGAATTTCTGGACATGATATTATGCTAAAATGATGATTATATACCAATGAATTGATATCATGTATACTATGTGAGTTTGAAGATGATATTATGCATATAATTATGAATACTTTTGATAATTGCCTCTTACATGGGAGAAATAATGATATTATGTTTTCTCAGGAGAAAGTAAACGGATAGGTTGAGGAAAGTAAACCTTGACTACCTTTAAATTGACTCGGGGAAATTAAACCTAGCTAGGAATCTGTCTGAGAATTGGAGAAAGTAAATCCAATGATCATGTATATGAATGAGTTTAGTATTGAAAAATAGTCTATTACCCAAGAGTGGAATAAGCCACCTATCACAACAGAACTTGGAACATAAGGACGTAGGGAATTCAGTCTCCACGTGTAAGCCTTATGACCTCTAAAGTTCTCTATATGCATATTTAATATTCAATCCATTTAATAAACATCATTTCCATTTCTAAGAAACCTTTGGATCTTTGAAAACATAATCATCATTAATAGCATATCATAATCATTTCTAACATAGTTCTAAAATTAGAAAACAATCATTTCTCAAAACTCTGAACATATCCTTGTGACTCAAAATATATCGTCTTCAAAGTATACATGAAACTGGAATCATGTAATTACAAAATAATCATGATAAATCAATGTCAATCTATTTCTATGGTTCGGGACCTGCCAATCACGTACACTTGGAGCACTATATTTCTAAACAAAATACCAAAAGATACTTCACTTCAAAGTGAAACTCGCAGACTGCACCTTTCCTCTAGGAATAAGGTGGATTCAGAAGGAGACCCAAGCACAGGTCGCAATATCTATTAATGGAAGAAGGAGAGGGGTGAGTTTCATCTAAAACTCAGTGAGCGAACCTCACCCATAACCCTCTCATGGGACAAACAAGAACATAAATAATCATATATAATCATCAGACTGGTTAGTACAATATCTCTTGAAATTATATTCATAGAAAACATCTCTAAATTCTTACTCTATCGAGAAATCATTTTCTACATATACATAAGAGCTTTTAAATCAAATATTCTCTTAAAAGCATCAATATTCTATGAAAAACATAAATAATAGTACTCTACTAGAGAAACAAAATCTGGTTTATGCACAATTCATGTGACATAACAATATCTCCTGAACTCTGGGGCACCTAACTAGGTCCCATTTCAATTTCTCAGCACTATGGGCGACTTGGTATACCAAGGTTAACGGATTAACAATTTAACAGTATATTCTATAGCCACTGTCTAACTCAAATAGAAATCTAAATCTTTTCTCAAAGTCTTCTATCCTAGAGTTCACAAGCTCTAGTATATAAAATCAATAAATTCTGAAATTCATATAATCATTACAACATCTCTAATCATTTCTCTTAAAACTCTATTCTTGAAATCATAAAATCTCTAATATATATATAAAATTATTTAAACATGAAAACTCTTGAAACTCTGAAAGTTTTGGTCTCATATGATTGTAACAATCTGACTTTAGCATAACTGTGACTATGAAATCATGCCCAAGGGATCACCTTTTTAGGCATTTTATTTTAAGCCCACAGAATATGTATACTGGCAATTGTTATGAATCATATTGAATTCCATACTTCTAGATCATAAAAATACTTATTTTCTCTAAAAAACCCTACTCTGGAAATCATCATAATATTTTATAAATCTCTAAATATAATTATATTCATACTCTTGTTCTTTAATAAAAATCACTTTTAACAATAATGGTCCCATGAGTTTTCAGAAAAACATATATTTCATGCTTTCATTTCTAATATCATATGGTCACGTCATAATTTATTGAAATTAGTTCTAATGATCAACATAAGGATCATAGGATCTGAACTCACTCACCGTTTGAAAGGGAGTATGTGGGCCCCACCAACCGTCATAGAGCAATTATGACTCTAGATTAAACTCTAATAATCTCTAGAGGGCTCTATCCTTATTCTAACAAAATTGGGAGGAAACCCACTTAACAACAATAAAAGAAAATAATCGTAGAATCCAAAATTATGAAGAAATAAAGACATAATCTAACAACATATACTCACTTGAACTTGGAAATGATGGATTTGAGAGAGAGAAGAAATTGATGAAGAAGAAGGAACGCGTTCTGCGTTCTAGAACCGAAACATTGCTTTTTATAAACTCAGGGTAGGCGTGAAATAACTACCTGGACGGTGCCACTCTCTAGGCTAGACCGCACTCTATATTGACCGCCTTGCAACCTCCCCCATTTGGATTCAAATAAAATATCTAAAAAATTAAAATCCCAACAACTTCAGAATGCAAAATTTGGGTTTTAGTTCATATCCGAAAATTTTAGATTTTCTACTTGTGGGCTAAAAACGAAACACTTAAAGGTTTGATAAAATTCATTAAAAATCACTCTTCAACTTATTTCCCTCAGGAACCATTACAGGAACTTTGATTCCAAGAATATGGTTCTATCATATAGCCCTCCAATGAGGTGTAGGATCCTTACTTAGTGAAATTTAAGACCCGTGATTATCAAAACTCTAAGCCTATCAGAACTTTATTCCTAACTGTCTCGAGTATTACACCACCATAGGTCAAAGGCCAACACAAATTAAAGTAACAATTGTCCTAAGTAGTCCTCTATATTATGTGCTAAGTGAATGATATTATCATCTATGTTGAGGTTAATATGTTTAAGTTGCAATTTAAACAATATATGTTCTAAATGATATTGGTTGAATAAAGTGATTATGATATATGTATGTTAAGTGATTGAATGCTAAAAGAACCTACTTTGGAAGGATGATTTTAGAACTTTAAAATAATCTTTGATATGTGTTGTACGATCACATTTTCTAAAAAGTTCAAATGGCTGGGACGATGATGATCACATTTTTTCTCACCTGTTTTGTGTTCCGTGTCATCTCTAAATTGCTTAGGAGAATTATGAGGCTGTTGCCATAAAAGAATCTCATATATAGTAGTTCGATCATGAAGTCCTTTATAAATTTTATTTTATTATGTATATGTGTTTGTAATTATATAAGGAGACAAATGTATATTAAAGCTCATAAAAGAGTTTTCTTGTATTTGGATTTGTACTCAATAAATAATGTGTTATCTTTCTATATATTTTAGTAGAACTACGAATTAGTTATAGCACAAATTAATTGAATTTACTATAAATACTTAAGTAAGATCGCTAAATTATAAGTAACAACTCCTAAGTCTAATATCATGACTTAAAGATAATTGTACTTAGGAGGGTGTAACAAAAAGTGTGTATAAATAAGCATCGTTAACCGGAGCCGGGATTGACACGTCCTCATCGAGCCTGGGAGGTACAACAAAAGTCATTACGCTTCATTTTCAACAATAGTCACAATAGCCGCCCACAAACAACCTTCATCATCACTCAGCCCTTAAACCACCATTCTCAGCCACAATTCACCTTCAGGAATATCCCTCCCATCCATTAAATTGCACCTTACTCAACCATTTCTATACATGCGAACCACCCAAAAACCATAGCCTTGACCTTGTTCGAGCGATGACCTCTACCCTCGCCAACCTCAACAACGTCGACCTCGATGCATCAATCTTCCTCAACCGCAGACCTTAGGAGCTAACACCCAAGATCGTGAGCAAAGCCATCGTCCCGTAACAGAACATAATTGCAAACTCCCCTGTTCTATTAACCAAAGCCATGCAACACCCTTTCTCAAAACTTAACATAAACCTTCCATTTGGGATTTTGGTTTTGCTTACTTTTTGTTTTATTGCTTTGGTTCTTTCCCTTTTATCATTATTATTTTGTCAAATTCTTTTCCTTTTCTTTAGTTGGTGTTTCACGTATATTTTGCTTGGTTGTTGTACTTCCTTGGTCCTTGTTTTGGTTTTCGTGTTAGCTTCAGACATACCTGTTTTCGGTCTTTGTCTAGCCTTCCTTTTTCATGATTTTGTGAGTTTGCTTTGTGGCTATACATTAATTTAATAACTAAAATCTCCAAATTAATTTAGGTTTATAATGAGGAAAAATTAGTATCAAATTTAGAAAATCTTATATTAGTCCCTCAAATTTTATAAAGGGGACAAATTAATCCTCTGTAAAATTTTCATATAAACTATGTTTTGTTAACTTATTTATGTGTACTGTTAACTTATTTATATGTACTGTTAACTTTCATGGTGGATCCTAACTTATCTCATTTCTCTAAATGAAATCGTTTAGACTTTTTTATTTGCTATCTTGATTCCTGGAAAAGAAAAATTTTGACTTTTAAGTTGGCATTTGTTCTGCATGGGCAAGAAAAATGAGGTGAGTTATTTCCTACTAAAATTAATAGTACACGTAAGCAATTTAATAGAATACATGGATATTTCTATTAACAGTTAGAACAACAATTTGAATGATGGACTAATTTGTCCCATTTTATAAACCTAGAACTAACTTGCGGTTTTAATCTAATTTAATTTCAGGTGCTACTAGTTTTATTTTTTATTTTATTTTTTATGCATGATGTAATGATTTTGGAGCCTAATAAAAAAAATGTGATGTGTTAAAAATATTTTAATTTGTGAAACAATCAACAGTTATGATTGAGAAGTTATACTTCCTTCAACACTATTGAATTGTAAAGATTTACGAGTAGCCTAGTGTTACATTGAATTCTGGAAAATACGATTTTTATCTCTTTTAATCCTTGTTGAAAAAAAAAATGAACTCAATACACTTATTTTTTAGAAGAATTATATGATTTTGAGTTCCTCATTACACCAAAGGATGTGTAGGAACTTATAGTTTTTATCAAGTCAAAATTAAATTTTCCTAAATTTTTTTCTTTTGTTTGTAAATATTTAGTATTAAATTTTGTAAATATTTTTCATACTTTATTTTTAGGAAAAAAATAAATTATTAAAGTTATTTTAATTTTGCACAACAAACTTTGGATAACCATCGTAACGGATGTATTAGGGGTGGAGTGGGATTAAGTTTTCACTCTTCCCTAATGATTAATAAACTTTTTTTTCGTAATGGTACCACCTCAACATTGTCACAAGTCCTCACATTTTTTAATTTTGACATCAATTTAGTCATTTTGTTATATTTTCACTTGGATTAAATGACAAAATTGATGTCAAAATAAAAAATATTAAGATTAAACTTATGTCAAAACTAAAAATGTTATAACTAAATTTATGCCAATAAATTTGAGGGTCAAACTAATATAAAAAATTTTGTTAGAACCAAATTGATGTCAAATTAAAAATAGGGAAAAGGTTTTACCCCCTTGTATTTTTGCTCTTGTGCAATTTAGACTTGAGTTTTCAAATTGTGCAACGCGACCCCCTATACTTACCAACCTGCAAAGAAGCCCTTCCGTCCTGAGCCATCCAAATCCACTGTTAATCCTCATGTGCTTATCACATGCACATTATTGGACAAAAATACCCATTTTAAATCTAATTTCCAAATTCAAATCCCTAATCTCTCACACCATCAGATCTACCTCAAAATATGCTCCCTTCTTTCAATTCCAAACCTCTCCCATTCTTTCTCCCAAAATCTATCTTCCTTCATCCTACGCCATCAAAGTCCAAGCAAAGAAGAAGAGAAATCGACGCATAAGACAAACAAAAATGGATGGCGGTGATGTGACGGGAGGAAGAGGAGGCGGCGGAGAGAAGGCGCGGTGTGGCTGGGCTTCTCCTGGCTCCGGGACATGCGACGGAACGATGGCTGAGTCGCGAGCGCCGCCTCGAATGGTGAAGATAGTCACTCCGAGGTTGTGGGCGTGACATCGAGGGGCGGAGGCGCGAGGGAAGACGGTGACGGCGAGATGTCACGATGACGGTTGGTGCCCGCGGCTGGGCCTGCATGTGGTCCGCAACGGGTGCGTGGACGGGCTTGTGGAGGCGAGAGCATGGGTGGTGGTGGTGCACGACGGCGATTTGATGATGATGGTGGTTTGTGGCTTTGATTGGTTTTTTTTATGATGATGGTGTTTTGTGGCTTTGGTTGGGTTATGGGCTACATGAGATTGGTGCTTTGGTTGTTATTAGCTGTGGTTGTTAATGATGGTGAAAGAGAGAATGAGGATTGAAAGATGATGGTTTTTGTGGCGAGCTGGAAGGATGGTGAGGATGAAAGGATGTATGTGTGTTTGTCAAGTTCAAAGGAAGGTTTGAGCCAGATCAAGGTTTGGTTTCGGATTAGGATTTGTGTGTGAGTGAGGAAGGTGTATGGATTGGAAATTAGATTTAAAATAGGGTATTTTTGTCCAATAATATGTGCATGTGAGAAGCACATGAGAACTTAACAGTGGGTTTGGATGGCTAGTAACGGAAGGGCTTCTTTGCATAGGTTGGTAAGTATAAGGGTCGCGTCTCACAAATTGAAAACTGAGGTTTAAATTCCACAAGAGTAAAAGTACAAGGGGGTAAAGTGCTTTTTTCCCTTAAAAATATTATGACCAAAAGAGTTTTTTACTCTAAATTTTGCTACATGACAAAAGAAGATAGTCTTAAATCATTTTTATTCTTAATTAATACCTAACAAATGATATTAGACATATATACTGGACAAATTTGTGTTACAACGATTTGGCCAAAACATGTTAATTTTTTTTTTATATAACAAGAGAAATTATCGTAAAATAAATTTTTATTAATATTGATACTTAATTACAAGTGATGTTAGACATGTACATTACACAAACATTTTTTTTTAACAATGGGCCCTAGCCCTAAAATAGGTTAACAAGTATGTGACTATATATAATCATTTACATACTATATAATTATTATCAATTTATATTATTCTTTTTCATTTTGCTCAATACATTGTTCAGTTATTTTTGTTATTCAAGAAGAAAACTTGGGAGAGGATGTTGATTTTTTATCGTTATTTGTTATTTATAAATTTTTGATAATATATTTTTATCTTTTTGTTTCAATATGTTTTTATAGTTATTGTTACTTTTCTTGTTCTGCAGGCTTATCACAAAAATTACCACCATTCTTTTTCTTTATGTGTTAATCTATTACAAGATGTTCAGACTATGTACAATTTTTATTGTTTGCAATTCTTATATTTTATGTTCATTGTTATACATTTTATACTAAAACGTTTTCCCTTTAGAAACTGATATGCTACAACAAATCATATTATCAACATCCCTTATTTCACAAATATCATTTTATATAGTTATATATGAATTATTAACCTCATGCATCCTAATGCAGAAGAAGGTTGGGAACAAAAGCCCCCCAAAACTGGAAATAGTATCTTGAAACTTGAAATGTCAATGCAACATACTCTAATGTTGCCATCAGGTAGCATCCACTCAGAACAATGAGAACTAATCTGCTTGAGCAACATACAGAGAGAGAGAGAGCAAAGCAACAAGGAATAGGAACAGCAATCATGGGAGGGCCAGGATCACAGACTGCACAGCATGAATGTCCTTCGGAGTGTATGCACTAAATCCAGCCATTTTGATCACATAATCCCTATGCATCAAGGGCATTTTAAAAAATAGAAATTTTAAACACTAAAGGAACTGTTTCCTTTATAATATAGATAGTGTAGAACCAATCTAGGGGCCCACATTTGAGATGTTTATTTTTAAAATAAAAAAAAAACCACATTATGAGTTCGGTCGATGGAAAGAAGGAAACAGTGTTTACGTTAGTATATGGACTTTCATCGGTTGTAGCCTTTGGGGATTTAATTTTAGGTGTTACTAGTTTTATTTTTTATTTTATTTTTTTGGTGTATGATGTAATGAGTTTGGAGCTTAATAAAAAGAATGTGATGTGTTAAAAATATTTTTTAATTCATGTAATAATCAATAGTTATGATAAAAAAGTCAGTGCTTTCTTCAACACTATTGAATTGTAAGAGTTTATTGAGTAATAAGTGCTACCTTGAATTCTGGGTGAAGCGGATTTTATCTCTCTAATCCTTGTTGAAAAAATAAAATTAACTCAACACACATTTTTTTAAGACTTCGTGATTTGGTTAAGTTTTGCATTAGAGGATACGTAGAAGTAAATATTACTCTCAAGTCAAAATTAAATTTTCCTAAATTTGTTTTCTTTTCGTTTGTAAATATTTATTATTAAATTTTGTAAATATTTTTCATACTTTAATTTTTAGGAAAAAATAAATTATTAAAGTTATTTTAATTTTGCACGGTAATTTGGATAACCATCATAAAACGTGTGTATTTGGAATCCATGGGATTAAGTTTCCACCATTCCCTAATCATAATTAGATTTCCGAATCCAATTTTATCTTAAAAGACAAGTCTTGTCAAATTAAAAAGATTTTCCAATTTTTATCATAAATAAAATTGATGGCGACTCCATATTGAAAATCATTAAAAACCTTTGAAAAATAAATCTTCTCATCGCGCCCTGGGACGTTGTGACAAGTTATCACATTTTTAATTTTGACATCAATTTAGTCATTTTGTTGGATTTTCACTTGAATTAAATGACTAAATTGATATCAAATAAAAAATATTGACTAACCTTATGTCAAAACTAAAAATGTTATGACTAAATTGATGCTAAGAAATTTGCCAAGGTTAAACTAATGTCCAAATTTTTGTTAAGACCAAATTGATGTCAAATTAAAAATATTAGAACTAAAATGGTTTTTTACTCTAAATTTTGCTATATGACAAAACAAGATGGTCTTAAAATGATTTTTATTCTTGGTATTGATACCTAACAAGTGATATTAGACATATATATTATACAAATTTGTTTTACAATGGGATTTTGGCTCCAAAACATGTTAAAAAAATTTTATATGACAAGAGAAATCAATCATAAAATAAATTTTTGTTAATATTGATACTTAATAACAAGTGATGTTAGATATATACATTGCACAAATATTTTTTTTTTACAATGGGCCCTAGCCCTAAAATAGGCTCACAAGGATGCGACTATATATAATCATTTATATACTATATAATTATTATCAATTTATATTATTCTTTTTCATTTTGCCTAATACGATTGTTCAGTTATTTTTCTTATTCAAGAAGAAAACCAGGAAAGGATGTTGATTTTTTATTGTTATTTGTTACTTATGAAATTTTTTCCATAATATATTTTTACCTTTTTGTTTCAATATGTTTTTATCGTTATTGTTATTTTTCTTGTTCTGCAGGCTTATCACAAAAATTACCACCATTCTTTTTCTTTATGTGTTAATCTATTACAAGATGTTCAGACTATGTACAATTTTTATTGTTTGCAATTCTTATATTTTATGTTCATTGTTATACATTTTATACTAAAATGTTTTTCCTTTAGAAACTGATATGCTAAAACAAATCATATTATCAACATCCCTTATTTCACAAATATCTTTTTATATAGTTACATACGAATTATTAACCTCATGCATCCTAATGCAGAAGAAGGTTGGAAACAAAAGCCCCCCACAACTGGAAATAGTATCTTGAAACTTGAAATGTCAATGCAACATACTCTAATGTTGCCATCAGGTAGCAACCACGCAGAACAATGAGAACTAATCTGCTTGAGCAACATACAGAGAGAGAGCAGAGCAACAAGGAATAGGAAGGCAATCATGGAAAGGCCAGGATCACAGACTGCACAGCATGAATGTCCTTCACAGTGTATGCACTGAATCCAGCCATTTTGATCACATAATCCCATTCTTTTAGTGTTCGCTCTTTTCCCAAGTTAGTGTGGGCCACCATTATCATGTCCAGCATCAATCCTACGTCGTTTAAACTGCCTTGCTTTCCTCCTTCTTCAATCACTGCCTCCACAATAATAACCCTTCCATTTCCCTTTGGAATAGCTTCCCTACACTTCTTCAAGATCTGGATGCACTCTTCGTCTGCCCAGTCATGCAAAACCCACTGGAAGTGAAGAAAATAATAATCAACCAACCAAATTAATCAGTTGAAAGTAGGTGTTAGTAAAGACAGTACCCGGCCCCTTAATTATTATTAACTATCAATGATCAAGCATGAAATATTTTTATATAAACACATTTATTTAATTTAATGTGATATATATGTTATAATATTACTAATTAAGGCAAAAAAGAATAGCAACTAACGTAATTAAGATGGCGCACACTAAATAACATCAAAGAAAACTTTTTCTTTACTTTAAAAGCGATTACAGAAATATTTATTTATCTAAGATGTATAAATATAAAATAAGACACCCAATAATAATAAGGGTAAATTACATAATTCCTAAGTAAGATTCCTGAAATGTAACAGACATCCCTCTATTTATCCACCTGACATTTACCTCCTTTCATCTAAATGAAACAAACGATGCTAATCACTGTCAACGAAAAAGGATCTCGGTTGAGAAAGTGAAGCCGTAGAAAAAGAAAATAAAGCCAGGCAGGAGGAAGGTGCTCGTTTAGAGAAAGTAGATCTAGAGGACGAGTAGAATAAAGCTAAGAGCCAATGAATATATCTCCACCACCTCTAAGTTAAAGCTCTTCCTCTTCAACGCATTCAGCTTTTTCCTCAGACGACCTCAATTTTCTCTCAACCGAGTTCTCCTTCTCAGCTGAGCTTTGTTTTCTCTTTGAAAGAGCTTTTTTCTAACGATATCCTTTTCCGTTACAGTGATTAACTTCGTTTTTTTCATTTAGATGAGAGAAGATAAATGTCAAGTAGACAAATAGAGGAGGTGTCTGTTACATTTCAGGAAACCTCAGAGGAAATGAGTGTAATCTACCTTAATAATAATAATAATATAAGACACCATACATTAATGCTATGGGTATCGAGTCTTCATAAAATAAGAAATAGATAGTGTTATAAGTTCATGCCAATAAGAATGGTTTGGTTAAGAATGGTTTGTTTTAAGACAATAAAATTGGTTTAGTGATAAAAAGTTTGGTTATTATCAACGAGATACTATATTCAAATCTTATTATAATCAATGTAAGTTTTACAAACATAGTGACCTTTTTTTGTTAATAAAATTTTAGTTTGTGAGAAAATGCTCACCCCAATTTAAGGTCATAGTTGACTCAGAGTAAAAAGTGTATCAAGTATACAAACTCTCATGAATAAGAATGCCTTTTTTTTTTTTTTTGCTTTTCTTTTTTTTCTCCCTTATATGTAATGTTTGGTGTAGGCTGCACGTACATAACAATGCTAAACAATTAATAAAGTCACTAGGATAGGTTTTATGGTGAAGAGTTTAGGTAATGTGCATGATATCCAGATTCAAATCTCATTTCAATTAATATTATTTTTAAAAGCACCAAAAAAAAATGCTAAACAATTTATAAAATTAAAAGAATAATGATACGTTTCCAGAACAAATATGCATGTGTGTGTGTCATTCATTGAAGATACAAAATTCATCTTTTTAAGATAAAAATTTCTTGCTTTGCTTTCTCAACTATTGTCTTTATGGCACTAGTTAGCAAAATCCATAAAGATATAACACAATTCGAAAATTTTAAGAATACCCTTTTTCGGTAGTTAACAGAAATTTAGATGGAGGGAAATGCTCACATCTGAGTTAAGATTAAGATATGCATGAAAACTGCAGTAGGATAAATATGATTTTTTTTTTTGGTTGACAAAAATGTTTCTTTTTTAAATAATTGATGTGTAGAGCTATGTTATTTATATGCATGGGTGTATAGGATACCATACCAACTCACATTATATCTATTAAGATGAGACATTGATTAATACACCCCAATGAATATAAATAACACAACTTTAAGAAGGCTACATAGTTGAAATAAGGCAAATTAAAATAGTAGAAATTTTGGATATGAAAACACACACCTTAAGAAAAGCACCATCAGCTTTGGGAACACTAGTAAACATGTCACCCGCCACATGTTCCACCCCATCACATTTTGGGGCCACATCGATGACATGAGGAAGATCAAAGTTGATTGCATGAATCCAAGGGCAAGCTTGAACAAGGACACGCATGGCCGTGCCGTTTCCGCCACCAACATCCACCAAAGTTTTGAGGCCATCAAACGCCTCGCTACAACCTTTAACGATGGCTGGCACAACCAGCTTGGCATCACACGCCATGGCCTCATTGAAGAGGTTGTTGTGGTCAAGGTTCGCCGCAGCATAGCTCCAGGTCCTCGCCGTGAGCCTTCTTGAAAGGGATGTTTCCACTGGACAAAGCACGAGCACTTAGATTGTGCCAAGGTGCAAGCATGGTGGGACTACTCTCTAGAAGAATCAAAGCAGCCATGCTGTGTTGTCCATTCTCATCAAACAGCGAGATAAAGGTGTGTTAGCATAGGCAATGCAGTTATCACTGGTGGTTACGGCTTTGAATATTTTCCTATGGATGAGAAACCTCATTATGCGGCTAAGAAATGAAGGATCACACCCTAGTGTTGATGATATCTGAGAGAGTGGCATGGGATTGCCTTGGCTCTCAATGGCATCAGCTATGCCCAGCTCAATAGCACATTTGACCACTGCTACTTCCACAAACCCAAAAACGTACTTCCATATATCCACTTGTGCTTGTGACTCTTCTTCCTTTTTCTTTGTCCCTCGCTGACATTAGGTCTGTTTGCATTTCTTCCCTATTTTACTTAATATTAATACATGTTTGTGTATCTTTCTATGTTAAGCGATTCAAGGTTTAAACCGGTATATTTTAACATATATCATAGATGAGTTAAGTTATTTCAACCACAAAAAATGAGATGTCTATAGACACCCACTCAAATCTAATGATGAAAAATAAGAACTTTATTTTCAAGTAGGATCCACAAGGAATTCAATAGTGATAAATCAAATGTATCCAATGTATTAGGTGTCAAAAAAATATTTTTCTATCATGAAAAGTTATTAAAAGTGAAATGATCACAATAAAATAAGTGCATGCATGTGTTGAGTATGTAAAATAGTGTTAATTAAGGGTGAAACAGTACTGGTGGTGAAATAAATTCTACACTTATATAACTTATATAACTGCAATTGATCATCTTATATATGTACAAACAAAGGAATTTTTATGGAGACACCGGCGAGATTTATTTCACTACAAATTTTGGGAAAACCTTTTTAATTTTGTAATATTGTTCTTTTACAAAACACGTGAAGTTTGAGAATTTGCTTGAGCATAGGAAAGAGTGAAAACTTTGTTCCAATACAATAATTGTGATACATCCGTCTTGCAACAACTACCCTAAAATAGTTGAAGAAATTAATTAATAACCAACCATATTTATTTTATTCCTTTTAGAAAGATTGAAATTCAATAATTATTTACACAATGTTAGTGTAGACATTGCTACACCTTATAGCTCACAATTTGTTAGTGATTCAGTTTTACATATAGTTAGTAAGTTTGTTAAGAGATAGTTGTTTAGCGAGTAAACGTTCACTTTGATCATTGAATTAACTTTTTGATTGGTGATTAGGTTATAGCAATTAGGTCATTAAATTAATGTGATTTCTAAATAAATTGAGATATCATTTATTAGTTATTTGCATTGGTCAAATTCTAGAGTTTGGTCGATCACTAGTAGAATTACTAGTAATTTATTACTAATAGCCACTAATCGATTTAATATTTAATTTGGTCAATGATAATTAATTTTCAATTTTAGGAATACTTTGCACTAATGCCATTTTTATCATTGCTATTATCTTTTAATTTCAATTACTTTAAATCTTATTCTTCTAACCCCAATTTTCTCAACTAAGTGTTGAAGCCTCCTTGAAAAACGACCTAAATTGTGCCCTTTATTATATTTTTTGTGCAACTTAACATTAAAATAATTTCTAATTTGAAGAGGTAGGTGGGCTTCGTTCAAATTTTGGCATCGTTGCAAGAATGCATTAAAACTTAGTTGTTATTTCACTATTTTTGTTTCTATTTTTATTTTTTATTTTTATTTCTATTTATTTTATTTTTATTTGTTAGGTTTTTTATTTTAAAAAAAATGGTTGTTCTCTTGTATTAAGTGTTCCTGTTTGCTCAATTTAATACCTTTTGACTCTATTGAAAAAATATTAAGAAAATTGACAAAACAAGCGTCAACAAGCGAAAAACTTCTGTGTGTTCTGATCCTTTGTTTATTGTTTCAGGAAATATAAGTGACATGGGAGATACAAAGGACACTGGGAGTTCACCTCCTTGATTTTACCCACAGCCCTTGACAATTACATACCCAAGCTTGACAACGACTTTGAGGTCAAGGGGTACATGGTTCATGCTCTGCCAAGTTCCATGGGTGTCTGAGAAGACCCACACCAACACCTGAAGAAACTACATATGGTATGTTATGGCATGAGACCCAATGGAGTGGAGGTGGATGATATCAGGTGGAGCATTCCCCTTCTCCCTAGAAGGTGCTCCAGAAATGGTTCTTCAATCCAGGATGGCATGGTGAATAATTGGATGGGATGAAGAAAGTCTTTCTAGAACGATATTTCTACGCTCTGGTCAAGCCATCCCGGAAGGACATTAGTGGGATCCACCGATTCTGATGAGACTCTACATGAGTATTGGGAGCGTTTTAAGCTCCTATGTGCCAGTTGCCCCAACCATCAAGTTCAGAGCGATCATTCTCTAATACTTTTATGAAGGTCTTGTACCTACCTGGATTGGTGCATGATTGATGTTTAAGTGGAGGGCAGTCCTGGAACAATTGGAATAGGTCTATGCTTTGATTGAGAATATGGCTGCCAACTTTTAGAAGTTTGGATCAGGGCAGCCACAATTACTATAGACCTTCATGAAAGGCCAGGCCAGAGAATCCAGTGTTGACCCAGACATTAAGCAACTTTTCGGCCTTATGTAGCAACTGATAGTTAACTATGCGCAACTCAGATGGTCCTATGGTCTGTGGCATTTGCATTTCCAATGATCATCAGATATATGCCCAGCCCTACAAGATGAATCAACCACTAGGGTAAGGCAACAAACCCCTTCTGAGTCCACCTTAGGTTGGGGCAGGCACAGATTTCAATTGGGGAACACTTATAACTCCCATCACCAACTGAAGTGGGGAAATAATTCTTAACAATAAGGCTCTCAAGCAAAAGTACCTGGCACTTCATCAAAGGCAATTCACCTTCCTGCACCTCCATCCTCAGACCATTTGTATGACTAAGATGATGATGGAGCAAATGCAAGAAATAAAGGAAAATGCCCAGTTGAGAAATGAGATGAATCAAATGAAACAAAATTAGAGTCTGCAAGCCCCATCTTTCAGTTACCTTCTCAGACCATGCCTAATCCAAGGGGAAATGTCTATGCAACCACCATGAGGTCTAGGAAAAGATTCAGAGGTGACAAGGCCTATAAAGGAAGAAAGACAAACTTGGCGAAAAAAAGGTTTATCCTGAGTGCGCGTACTCAAATAATGCTGTAGCGTTCGCAGACATGCAAGGTGAGACTGGGAATGGACGATATCTCAGCAAGCAACAATAAAAGTTTCTCAAGAGCGCAAGCATTCAAATGCAATCCTCAACAAAGGCAATCCAAGACAAGATCTTTGCCCTCCATTGCCATTCCCTTATAAAATGCAACCCAGGAAGGGTACTACTATAGATTTGGATCCAGACACACTAGAAACCTTTCGAAAAGTGCAAGTAAACATACCTCTATTGGATGCAATTATTAAATTCCCAAGTATGCAAAAATCTTAAAAGATCTATGCACCAATAGAAGGAAGATCAAGGGCGGTGGGGAAGAGAAGGTAATTATGGGGTAAATACCTCCTCCATTATCAAGTTGGCAATCTACCATGTGCAAAGATCCAGGCACATTCACTATCCCTTGCACTATTAGAGCCTGCATATTACAAAAGCCGTGACTGGACCTTGGAGCAAGTATTAATGTTATGCCTAAATCCCTCTACTAGTCCTTGCATTTTGGAGAGCTCAAGCCAATTGGGTTGCAAATTCAACTAACCAATCGCAGTATCACAAGACACGAGGTTTTATTGGAAGATGTTTTGGTCCAGGTAAACGATTTAATATTCCCTATTGATTTCTATGTGCTTGAAATGGAAAATGACACTTAGGCCAACCACATACATTAATCTTGGATAGACCATTTTTGAAAACTACTAGAATCATGATTGATGTTTATGCTGGCACATTATCCATTGAGTGTGGGGACATGAAAGTCCAATTTAGTTTATCTGATGCTATGAAACATCCATGAAGAGCACTCTGTGTTTGGTATTGATGTCATTGATGGTCTAGATGATGATGCTTGTGGTTGTATACTTTGTAAGGATCCAAATCCCCCATTCTCCAATTTTTCTTTTTTTCATAGGATATGGTGAGTTTGTTGTGTTAGAATGTCCTAAGTTTTCAGATCCAGGTACACAACTTGAGCGGTGAGCATTTGAGTGCTCCATGAATAACCCATGTTGGAAAGAAGCCTTGTGAAGATGGATCTTCCTGCATGAGCCCGGGCAAACTGATGATTGGAAAGTCAAAGTCCAGATGGAAGGGACCATTCTTGGTCACTCGTGTGCACCCATGGTGCAATTGAGTAGAATTCTAGGATGATTGGTGTGACATCAATGGGCATCGACTAATGTACCTCTATGAAGTCCCCAAGGATTTGGGGCTCATATGACATATTTGTGGGTTGAACTGCACACCCTCTAAATTCCTGATCGTCCAAATTAGGAATGTTAAAGCAATAAGGTGTGAGGTTTCTTTATCTTTCTCTTTTATTTTCTACATGTTATTTATTTCTATTTTAGTTTTATGTCTTGCATCATATTTATTTGTGCATTTTACACCTTCCTTTTGGTACCTTAGAGGTTACATACATAGGCTCACACCATATGCACCTTATTGACTTGCTTGACATTGACTATTTTGTATTGCATGCTTTATGAATTCATTGTGTTGTTTGAATTGATACATACACTTTTACCTGAGATTTTGAGTCTCTTTGATTGGACTATCATGTGTCATCCTTATTTGTTTATGTGTGTTTCCCTCTTTGAATTTATATTAGAACTTGCTTAGGTTTTGTTTGAAAATATGTTTTCATGTGCATGCTTAAATATGATTAGAAATTTTTTTTTTGTTTTTAGTCACTTGTCCATATAGTCACCTTTTGCATGTTACTATTATTTAGTCCATTTAAGTGTTATTGCTCATTTTTTTGTTTTAGCACATCCTTAGCTAAAAATGAAAAACCATGAAAATTCTAACTTTTAAAGCTTAGGAGAGCATTTGTGCAAATTCTTCTATGTGCTTGAACATAAGTGGGGGAGAGCACGAGGGCATGCCCCAATTTAAGTGTGGGGGAGGGATAATGTGTATCTATGGTGGCCAAAAAAATGAAATTCAGAAAGTAGCACACTAAGAAAATAAAATAAAAATCGCAAAATTGATTGAAAAAAAAATGCTGGAAAAGTTTGGTTTGAAGGTATCCCACATTGCAAAATAAAGGTCTCTAATTGTGTTGAGTTGGACAAAATATATCCTTAAGCACTTGTGCTCTTGGTGTATGCATTTGCTCTTTTTTCACTTGAGGTTTAGCCTATTGGCTTATATATATACCCACCTTCTCCTAAGCCTCATTAAACAAACGTAAGTCCTCTTGATTCAATATACATGTGTGTAACAAAATAGATAATGAGATCCATAGCAAACTTTTGGTAACGCATTTTCATTTGAAGTGATTGAATGTGCACCATAACCCCAAAAACTTGATTGAATGAGTAGCAAAACACTAACCTTGGGAGGATTTTTGTACTTGTTCCATACATCATCATGTATATGAATTTTACATTGTGGGCTATGTTCTTGTTCATGTTTTGCTTGTTGTAATTTTCTTAATTGTTGGTGTGAAAGCTTACTATTGTGCTTCTAGGTTCATTGGATTAGTGTATTGTCATTTATTTTCATGCATCATGCATTTTTAGAGTTAGGAGTTTAGTGTAGTCTTTATATCCTGCTTCTCATCCATGCCTTGGTTTGATCTTAGTTTCACCTGAGGACATGTAAAAACTTAAATGTGGGGGAGTTTGATAAGGGCATTTATGTCAATTATCTTTCCAAACATTAGCTTTTGCATGAATTTTATTATGTTATTAATGCAATTAATTAGGATTTTTACTTGTTCCTCATTGTGTGATTTTGATAGAATTGATGACTATTGCATTAATTTTGGAATAAATTATAATTACACTCTATTGTGTTTAACTTGTTTCTTTGAGTATGGTTTTGTGCAGGAGCTTTGGATTAAGTGCAAAGTGAAAAACAAGGCTGGAAACTCTGGAGGAAGCTTGGAGCAAAAAGGAATAAAAATTGTAGAAGTTTGCTCTTGGGTAGAGCTGCAACGTTCGGGAGGAGGTTCCAAGATTAATTGGAGCAACGCTTTCTGAGAGCGTTGTAGAGCTCATTTTAGCATTGCAGCCTGGTCCGATGATGGGATATCAACTTATTAATCTATTTTTGTGCCCTCTTTGGACTATTTTAGAAAGCAGTATTTAAAGTATTAACACGGTTGTTTACCCTAGTTTTTTACTCATTTTTTGCACACTTTAGGTTGCTATTATTCTTTTCTCCACTTTCTCTCTAAATGTCTCTCTACATTATCTTTTTCTCTATTATTCTCTCTCTTAGGGATTCCATTAGTGAAGGTACTTTGTCTTAGAGATTGTGACAAAGATTATTGTTATTATTTTCATGTTCTTTTTTATCTTCATTGTTATGATCCTCCAAGATGGAGGTGTAGATTTCTTTACTAATGTAAGGGTTTCTAGATTGATTGGGATGTGAGACCTTTTTTTAATATTAAATATATTAGTTTTCTTAATATTCTTAGAATTTCTATCCTATAATTATTGTGATAATTATTATAATTTTTATTGGAATAACTAAATTGACAATTGTTGTTTAAAGAAACCCTTTAGGTATAAATTGATATATCTATTGATTTATGGTTGAGGGAGAATATTATAATTAACTTTCCAATTGGCAATTAGGCTATAACAATTGATTCATTAAATTAATGTAATTTCTAAATAAATTGATATCTCGTTTATTAATTATTTGCATTGGTCAAATTCTATAAGTCAATCGATCACTAGTAGAATTGCTAGTAATTTATTACTAATGGCCACTAATGGGTTTAATATTTGGTCAATGGCAATTAATTCTCAATCCTAGAAATATCTTGCATTAGCGTCCCTTTTATCATTGCTATTATCTTTTAATTTTAATTGCTTTAAATCTTAATTCTCCAAACCCACAATTTTTCCAATTAAATGTTGAAGCCTCCTTGAGAA
>JAMLFY010000023.1:0-150593 GCA_030441495.1 Dalbergia oliveri
AAGATATAATGGAAAAGAGAATAGAGGGGATGAGAATCTTACTAAAGAATCTCAGCGGGAAATCCTTATACCCTAATGTCATCGTTTACGTCCCAAGAACCTTGGGTTTATTATGAAAAGATTTAACATGCAATGGTCTATTATGAGGTTTTATAAAAATAATTATCCAAGGTTCCTGTTTTCTTTTATAATGAATCTTAATACATGAATGCAGCATAGCAAAGCATGAATGCATAGCAATACCTTATACAAGTAAACCAATAAAACATGACATCAACAATTTATCACCATATAAGTGGCATGTAACTTCTCATGAAAACCTTTCTCTTTCGCAAGTATGGAACTTCACATCATTTTTTCTTTCTCAAACTTGTGACATTAAGGTATCAAACCTAGTATCATTACCACCCTATGCTAGGCTATGAGCTTATACCTCAACTAGTCGTCACTAGTTCTTACTTATCCTCTTGATAAGAGTAACATAATCACAATCATAATAGTCCCGACTCCTAGAGTATGGGTAGGGGGCCTAAGGATCACCCATCATGGGACTTTTTCCTTCTTTGAAACGCATCATTGGTTAAGACCAGTGACTTTGTCCTTTGGTATGGCTCTCATCCATACCCTCACGGGTTTACTTTCTCTTCACTAGCACGAGAAATGCGTTTCGGCATGTCACTTTTAAAATCTTACTTTCAAAAACTTCTTTAAGTCTCTTAAATTTGATGGAAATTTGACAGCACAATGGCTGTATACCGAATTTCCTCAAATTGAGTCATGCCACATAACTCATTTAACACATGCTTCCTTATTCAATGTCTCAACTAAGCAAACCTTTAAAATCATATAAACATGTTCACCTATTTCATCATTATCTCATATCCTTCTGCATCTCAATCATAACATACGATATTATCATAACAATCACATCATAAGTTCACATATTCTCATATACATGCCATTAATACATTCACATACTCTCGATATATCATAACTATGTGTTCACTCGGTCACTTACTTTCATCATCTTCCCTATCTTATAGTATCTTATACTTTGACCCTTATGGGTCTTAAAACTCGTGTTCTAGTTATCCTAACACCCATAACAGATTTTCAATGCACCTAAGGATCATTACTTGTAATTCTCTCTAATTTTTATGCTTTCTAACTCCTCAAAACAGCCTTGCACAGATTAGGTATGATGGTTATTATTCGATTATGGGGTTCTAGAATCTACGTCTTTAACCCTTTCTAAGTTCCGTCTTCGCATAAGGCTCTATATTCAATTTCTTAACCAATTATCAGAGATTCCTTTACATATCCACTAATTGTAAACCATTTTCCCTAAGTTCAATTATGCTGAAATAGAATTTATAATTCTTGTGCTTAAGTGTTCTTGAATCATCATTTTAAGTACTTTTTAGTTACTTGTTCTTTCCTAACATTCCTAAATCGGTCCTTACCTCACTCAAACACAATTTTACACATTTTAACTCCATAAAACAACATCAATACATTGGCCAAACAAACAAGGCAGAAACCGAATTGTATATCTCACATAATCACATGAATTCATGATTTTAAATACATATAAGTTACTAGTTTTCTCTTGGAATAATTTTAGGAACTCAAAACTCTTTTAGAAACTAATTTATCTCATTAAAATCATGTAAATGTGAGTAAGGTCAGTAGCTAAATCATTTTTCCCATAGGGTAGATTTAAAACATAAAATCATGTTCATAATATTCTCTAAATTCACCTATGCTTAGAAAAATTTCAAGACATAGGCTATTGACACTTGTGATTAGATGCAACTCATACCAAGTCCATCATCATCATCACAAGGCCGAGATAGCATTCAAGGAAGTCTTCCATTTTCTAAGACTTTACTTGTGATACTTGGGCAAGTCTTTGAGCTTTAGAATATTTAAGTGATGACATAAACATAAACATGCTATGCACTTTGTTTTATTCTTCATTATAAAATAAAGTGAGAGCATAAAGTAAATATGAGATGCAACCTCCTTATTATCTTTAAAGATTAAGTGATAACTTGAAATATAAACATGAAGTGCAAGCTTGGAAATTTAAACATGAAAATGCAAGTTCATTTATATATTCTTGAGAGCTTAGTGATGGCATCAAAAGTAAACATGATATGCAAGGCATAAACTTAAACATGAATGCAAACTTATTTTATCTTAACTAGAGCTCATGCAAGACTTTAGAGGAACATCAATAGCCTTAACCTAACATGTATCTAACAATATAAAGTGAGCTTTAGAGTTCTTAGCATCAAGTCTTCAAAGAAGTCTATGGTTTGAACATTATCATCAAGCTCAAGAAAATGGATTAAGAGATAAACATCAACACTTATCAAAACAAACATAAAGAGAACTACTCATATTCTTTATTTTATTACTCACAAGCTTCTATCTAGAGTAACTCTAGAAACCAACTTTAAGGTTGGCAAGGGTAAGCTTAGAGCTCTTTGAAAACATGTGATTAATTTTCTTAAACAAAACCTTTAGTGAGCTTCTTAACATTTTTATCAAACTTTGTACAAATAAAAGAAATGAAAATTGAAATCATTGAGGAGGAAAGGAAATGAGAATCGAAATCTTGAGTAAGGAAAAGAAAAGGAAACCGAAATCATATATGGTCCAAGACCAAGTTTTCAAGCTTTAGAGGTTTCTCACATGGTATCCACAAGACCATTATCTTGAAACCTCATCATCAAGCCAAAGTTTTTCTCATCAACAAGGCTCTAAGGCCGAAATGAAAAGGAGGATAGAAAGAGTTTTGAAAACCAAGAGAAAACTAAAAATTTTCTTAAAGAAAGTAACAAAAAACTTTGAAAATAAACCCCTACCAAATGAAGTCTTGGATAAGATGAAAGAAAGCTTGGGTTTTTGATGAAGTGAGAAGACAAAATCCTCTCTTTGATGGTGATGATGATTCGGCCAAAGAGGAAACACAAGGAAGATGAATTTTCCTTGAAAGTGTGAGCTTGGAATGGAAAGTTTGAGTGTTTGAAGGTGGTTTGAGGTGGGGGAATGGTGGTTCAAGGTTGTTTGTGGTGTTTTGTGGTGGTGGGAAGGTCTCTTTGGTGGTGGAGGAAGAAAACAAGATGAAGAGAATTTGAGAGGAAAAGGAGAATTGCAAGAAAGCTTGAACTTAGCAAAGGTTCTAAAGTGTAACCAAGTTCAGTAAGGCTTGGTATTTATAGAAAAATGAAACAATGAGGCTTAAATGGGGAGGAAAGGCCACGGCTTCATGGCCTTTGGGGAGGAAAATATCTTCAAAAAATTAGTCATTCAAAGGCATGGTTGGAGGTATGGCAAGTATGGTCCAAGGTATGGTTTAGTATGGTCCAAGGTATGGTTTGAGGTATGGTTCTTTGAGTGAAACAAATCAACATGTGACACAAATGGGGAGTATGCATTCGGCCAGCATGTGCAGCCAAGGGGGAGGAGAAATTGTTCATCTAATTGTGGTTTAATGATGTGTTTAGGTGTAACTTTGATTAAGGTTTTGATTAGGAGTTTGTAAGAAGGTGTTTAGGTGAGGTAATGGTCAATTAAGGTTGTCAAGACTTGATTTAGGGGTGGTCTTGCTAGATTAAAGAATTAAAAACTCTTTTCAAGTTAAATTAAATCATAGACACAATTTCTTAATTTAAGGAATTGGAAAGAGAATTTACTATTCAAGATTCCATGACTAGGAATCTTGAATCTAAGAATGAAATTAGAGTCTAACTAAGCAATCTTAGGTTCTAATTAACCTTAATAAATTATTGACTCTAGATTAATTACCAAAATTAATTACCAAAATTAATTAATCTTTGATTAGAGCCTAATATTGCTTAGGTTTGGTTAATTGTATCATTAGGCTCAATATACACTTCTAGGGGCAAAATGTAATTTTGTACTAAACCTGCGGGACCTCCTGGGCCACTACTTATCATGATCTACTCATAAACATCATTTCAAACTCCTGGAAAAGTTTCGGGCTCAAACGGCACCTTAACCCGTGTAAAACGCTAGGGGTATTTTGGTCATTTTGAGTTGAAAGTTTAAAACGAGATTTTCACCTCGATATCAAACACTACAATCATAATCTCCTTCAAACATCAGTTGACCATTTAAGGGGTTAGCTACCCTCAAATTTTAGGTAAAAATGACCTCAGGGGCATTTTGGTCATTTGTACTACAGAATAAAATTAAGCATTATACATAATTATCACTTTCATTTTGTTCATATCTCTTAAAACGAGATAAAGCATGCTTGCACATATAAAGTGAAATTATTCTCGCTAAATAAGCCTTATTATGCCAACGATAGAACTTTGGCTACTCCAAGAAACTCAAGATAAACATTAGTCATTCTTCAAAGTATTTCTTTAGATTGGTTTTGTTGTCATTCAAAACATATTGCCTTCAAGCTTTCTGAAGGGCTTGAAGCGAACAAATATGTCTTAGTCATTGTGGTTGACTTAGTCATTGTGGATGATTACACAAGATTTACATGGGTTTTATTCCTTGCTCATAAGAATGTTGCTTGTGATTGTTAGAGGTTGTCACTACCTCTTCAAATTAGAATTAAAAGAGTAAAATTAAGTTCAAGTATCAAATACACAAACTATAGTCATATTTAAAGAATTAAGAATAATTAAATTGGAAAGTGGGTCATTTCTCAAGAAGGCTATGTCAATTAGTTGGAAAGTGGGGTTTTTGATAATTAAATTGAAGCAATTAAGAATAACTGGAATAATCAATAATTAAAGGCACTAGTGCAAGATATTCGTAGGATTGGAATTAATTATCAATTTAATTACTTTGCAGGTTCCTATAGTTTAAAACAAGTAGGTCCCTATAGTGTATGAGATTTTTCAAACCTTCCTATCATTATAAAAACAATAGAATATTCTATGGAATATGGAATATTCTATTTCCATCTCCCTCTTCACATAATGGCAGGACTTGATTGAAAATTTTCATACACTATAAGGACTTACTTAACAATAGGGACCTAATTGAAAATTAATTGAAACTAAAGGGACCTGAAGAATATTAAAACTTCAAAATATGCATTTGTCTTTCAACAATGCCTAGTTTCAAGAGAGGTACAATTTTAGTTTCTTGTGGAGTAGAAATTTTTTATTGTATATTTTACATTACTTTTGGTATTGGATCTATTTGTCCCTCTATGCATTGAGTTTTAAAAATCATTATTCTACCATTCTCTAAGTTTGTAATATGGTTACACTCATTATCCTTCATTAACCATAGAACAGATAAATTCCACAAGGGTTACTTAACGAAAAGATGGTACCTTCAAAATCTAAACTTCAAAAGGGGTTAATCTATAATCTACAATACTAATTTTAAGACTCATTATATGGAAAGTTTTCCATGTGTCATTATATAAAAAATTATGGCCCACCATTTTCTTAATCTTGATAATTAAAGTAAGTTTTTGAATTTACTTTACCTTCTAATTATTAATTAAATTTTTCCAATCATACCTCCAAATCTCTTTTTCATTAACACAATAAAAATACTCTACAAAATATCTTATTCAAAATTATTTAATATGAAAATAATAACAAATAATAAAAATAAAATGATAATTGAACGTATTATTATTTCATTAAAATTGTATATGTATAATATTATATTACTAATTAACAATAACAAAACTATTATAAATATGTTGCCACAAAAAAGACTATTATAATTAATGATAATTTTATTGACCATTTGTAGCTATTATATAATTATATAAAAAGCTATTATAATATGTTTTCTAAGTTGATAATGAACTAAAACTACAACCCTTATGTGATTTTAAAAAAGTACATAAATTAGGATTATTTATTTTTTTACTAATTTATAATCTATAATATATCTATAATAATACTAATATTTAAAACTCATTACATGAAAAGTTTTCCATGTTTCATTCATAGAGAAATTTATGCCTTACCATTTTCATTATCTTAATATTTAAAACAAGTTTTTGTATTTAATTTATCTTCTAATATTAATTAATTTTTTCCAATTAATCCTTCTTATCTCTCTTCTATTAGCGAAAAATACTCTACAAAATATTTCAATCAAAATTATTTAACATGAAAATAATAGATAATAATATAAATAAAAGACAAAACCCTCAATTTAGTCTCTATCAAATTTCAAGTCGAACAAATTGGTCTCTATTAAAAAAAAAACTCTCAAATTGGTCCATACAAAATTGAATAGTCAGACAAATTAGTCCCTAAAAAAAAACTCTCAAGTATTAATGACACTTATGTTTTGAATTTCAACTATTTTAAAAACTTTTATTTTTTTGGAATTTTTTTTAATATCGACAAATACCCACAAGGATTCAAATTCCTATGGGGAATGAGAAAATGGGAACTGACCGAGATGAGAATAGGGACGAGGGCGCGAGTATGTCCATATCTAATGGATATCCATTGTCATCCTTATACATGACTCATCATATAGTAAAATTGTCCACTTATTCTTGTTATTATTCAACAATTTTAACTTTCAAAACGTGTAAAATTTTTATAAAATAGGCTATTTTGTATTAGTTAAAGGTTATCTATCAAGATTTTTTCAATCTTATAAATATGATATTCAAAATAAAATATAAAATAGAATGGCATATTTATAGTTTTTTATTTATTTAATTATTTATATATTAACATTTTGTCAAAAGAAATTTATATCCACAATTTTCTATAAGATATATTTAAATAAATTATTTTTTATTATCACCCCATGCATTATACGGGTTAAATGACTAGTAATAGAAAAGAAGAAACTTCAAACAACATAGTATTTATCATGCATCAAGTTCTTGAGAAACCCTACACAATGAACACAAAAAAAACGGCACAATTTATCACTACAAAGAAGGATTGAGTTGTAAGGAAGTAATGAATGTAACATCATCCTAAGTACAACATTATCCTAACACCTTACCAAATTAAACTTATCAATATCTATATATTATCAACCAATATAACCAAAAATATCAAATTAAATTAGTGACCAAAACATAAAAATGAATTTGAAGCAAAAGATGTTCAAAAGCATTACTTTTTGGAGCTTTAGAGATATTGGCTCCAAAGGATGCTCCAAGAATGATTCCTTTCACTTCAAGGCCCTTAAACCAACCCCAAACCTTTTCTTCGACAGTAGAGGATGATATCTCAAAGTGAGAAAAGGTGAAAAATGGGAATTTCAATCGGTTAGTTTTGTAGGTGGTGATGAATAGTTGAAGTTTAGTAAAGGAAGTTTGAGGTTTTAGTGATCTAAGCTAGGGATTTTGGTGACTTGAATCTTGTTTGAAGTAGTTTGAGAAGAAAACAATGGAGGTTGAAATGTTTCTGGTCTTAGTCGAGAATGAAAGAAAAATGACAAAGTTTGGTGGCTTTAATATATCCTAGTATAAAGATAGCATTTATGTAGTCAAATAGGTAATTCTTTCTAAAAAGAAAATAAGATGGATGGCTATGATTTATCTCGTTAATTAAGATTGAATCTTAACTATTCATTTGGTTTAAATAGATAGACATTATCCAAATCTTAAAGATTAAGTTTTCTTTCTGTGTAAAAATCACACACTAAATTTTACCGAACGGGTGGAACATTATACCTGGGAAATCAAATATTATCCCGAAATTAATTTCCAGGTATAAAATATTTATTCCTAACCATTTCTAACCTTAACCCTGCCTTCTAGTCCTGGGCATCTCCTGTCCCAGTTCTAGGGTTTCGGCTATTCCGATAGGCCTACGGGGCCTGCAAGTCACTATTCACTTTTTTTATACATCCATTAGGCCGCCCTCATCATTGCTAAAATTGTAAATTTTGGAAATTCACACTAATAAAGTTCAAATTAATTTTTAAATAATTTTTTGAGTGTTACAATGAAGATGACTAAAATTTAATAATATAAACCTTAGCCAATTTTAATTTAATAGTAAGGGGAAAACAAGACATACAAGGAAAAGATTAGGTGATCTGGGAGGAAACTAGCATAATTTAACCTCAAAATTGCAAAGGTAATAATTAGAATGAGATCAGACATTTACTAAAATTAAACAAATATAATAAACTAGAAAACATAATTCTAGAGGGACAAACATATCCAATACCAAAAGTAATGCAAAGTATACAATAAAAAATTTATACTTTACCAAGAAACTAAAATTGCATCGCTTAAACTTAGGCATCATTGAAAGACAAATGTATATTTTGAAGGTTTAATTATTCTTCAGTCCTTATAGTTTCACTTAAATTTCAATTAGGTCCCTGTTTTTAAGTAAGTCCCTATAGTGTATGAGAATTTTCAATTGGTCCTCCATTATGTGAAGAGGAGATGGAAATGGAATATTCCATATTCCATAGAATGTTTTGTTTTTTTTTTTATAACGGCAAGGACATGATTGAAAAATCTCATACACTATAGGGACCTACTTAGAAACTTTTAAACTATAGTGACTGATTGAAAATTGAGTGAAACTATAGAGACCTATAAAGTAATTAAACCTTAATTATCATATACCAAGGATTGAACACATTAGTGGCTATTAGTAATTAATTACTTGCAATTTTACTAATGATCAATCGATCTCTAGAATTTGACCAATGCAAATAAATAATAAATGGGATCCTAATTTATTAGAAATTACACCGATTTAATACACCAATTGTTATAGCCTAACTTAATCAAAAATTTAATTCTAATATTCTCCTTAAACATAAACTAATTGATCAATTAATTTATGTCCAAAGGGCTTCCTTAAATGATGATCGCAATTTAGTTATTCCAATAAAAATTGTAACGATCACAACAATAATTATAAGAATGGAAACTTCAAAACATTGAGAAAACTAATGTATTCAATACAAAAGGGTCTCAAATTTCATCCTAATCTATACGGAAACCCTTACACTAGTAAGGAAAACTACTCCTCCATCTCTGCAAGATTACAACAATGAAATAAAAAGTGTACCTGAAGACAATAACAATAATCCTTGTAGCAATCTCCAATAACAAATTCAATTCATTAAAGGAATCCCTAAAGAGAGAAATGTAGAGAAGAAGAGATAGAAAGATGTAGAGAGAGATAGTGAGAGAATCCTAGCTGTAAAATTTCAAACTCCAAAAACTAGGGTAAAATTCTATATAATTCCCTTAAATACTACTCTTCAAAATGGCCAAAGTGAGACCAAAAAATAAATTAATTATCTGCTAAATGCGTCAGTCGCATGAGCACAATGCAAAAGAGCATTACACTCACTAGAAAGCTTGGCTCGATTAATTCTTCTAATGGCTTTACTGAGCGTGTGCTAAATAAGCGTTGGGTGCTTAGTCGTTAGTTGTCCTTTGAGCTTTTTCTCCCTCTTTGCAACCCGTTAGCTCCAAATTCCCTCCAAAAAGTTCCCAGCATTATTCTTGACATTTTGCACTCATTGAAAAGCCCTTACATACAAAACCATACTCAAAGAGACAAGTTAAGCGAAACTTAATTAAAATTAGGCCAAAATCTATGCAATAGTTAATGATTTTATCGAAAATGTACAATGATGACCTAGTCAAAATCCTAATTATTCACATAAATAACACAATCAAATTTATGCAAAAAGTTAAGGTTTAAAAGCAAGATAAGTGACATGAATGCTCTTTATCAAACTCCCCTACACTTAATCTTTCACATGTCCTCATGTGCAAATAAGATCAAGCCAAGGCATGGATGAGAAGCAATATACAAGGAATTAATTCAACAACACAAAGACTAGACTCCTAACTCTACTAATTCTAAAAATGCATGATGCATGAAAAGAATTAATAATACACCAATCCAATTGACCTAAAGGTACAAATAGTAAGATTTCACACCAATAATCAAGAAGATCTCAACAAGCAAGATATGACAAGGACATAACACAGGGGTAGAATCCACATACATGATGCATGGACCAAGTACAAATATCCTCCAAGGTTAGTGTTTTTCACTCATTCAAGTAACTATTTTGAGTTATGATGTACACTCAATCATCTTATATGAAAATGCCGTAGGCTTGCCATGGGTCTTATTCTTTATTCATCACGCACACTCGCATCCTGAATCAAGAGGACTTATTTTGGGTTGTCATGAGGCTTAGGTGAAGGTCGGTAATTATATAGGCCAATAGAGCTAAACCTCTACTCAAAGGAGAGCAAATGCATACACTAAGAGCATAAATGCTTAAGGGTACATTTTGTCCAACTTAACATATACACAGGCCCTTAAATTGCAATGTGGCACACCTTCATCCAAACTTTTACAACCCTTTTACTTTCCCTTTTTTTTTATCCACTTTACTTCTCTTGTTTTTTTTTCTTGGTGTGCCACATGTTGGATTATTTTTGGCTACTCATAGATACACGTTGTCCCTCATCCACACTTAAATTGGGGCATGTCCTTATGCTTTCCCCTACACTTATGCTCAATCACATGTAAAATAAAAAATGCTCTCCTAAGCCTAAAAGCTTGGGAAATTTCATGGTTTTTCACTTTTGGCTAAGGATATGGTAAAACAAAATAATAAAGGGGCTAGACAATGGTAATATGCAAAGGTTCGCTATATGGTCTAGTGGTTAAAAACAAGAAAAATTCTTCAATTACTTTCAAGCATGCACATGGAAACATATTTTCAAATAAGACCCTAAGCAAGTTTTAAAATGCAAATCCAAAGAGGAAACACACATGAATAAACAAGAATGACACATGATAGTCCAAATCAAAGATGCTAAAAAATTCATAGGTAAAAGTGCATGTCTTCAATCCAAACAACATAGTGAATCACCAAGCATGCAATACAAAATAAAGGTAATGCCAAGCAATTCAATATAGTACATGTGGTGTTAGCTTATGCATGTAACCTCTAAGGTATCAAAAGAACGATGTAAGACACAAATAAAATAAGACATGACGCAAGAATCAAAACTAAAAATAACAATAAATAAAATGCATAAATATAATAGAGAAAGTAAAGAACTCCCTCATGGTGGGTTGTCTCCCACCCAGCATTTTGTTTTAACGTTCTTGAGCTGGAAGTAGGACCCTCATGGAGGGTGTGTAGCTTCAACCCATAGAACCGCCATCTTAGCCCTTAGATCCTTGGGAGTTTCATGGAGGTGCTTCAGGGTGTCCATCTACTTCACATCGAATCATGGACCTTAGATCTTCAAACTTAATTACACCACTTGGGTGCACACAGGTGACAAAGAATGGTCCCTTCCACCTGGATTTCAACCTCCTAGCCATCTGTTTCACTTGGGGCTTGTAACGCCCAATTTTTACTGTAATTTTTACTGTCATTAGGAATTACCGAATTACCGTAGGTAAATATTATATAAAATTTGAGACCAAACAATCCTTAATAAAGGAATATAACGTTAGAAGAGAAGTTAGGAGAAATTCGTGCAAGTATTGCAAACCCGATTTTCTACGTGTAAAATGACCAAAATGCCCTGAGGTTATTTTACTCAGAAAATGAGGATCGTGGGCCCCACCCGTCCTCAAGGGGATGTTTTGATGTTAATAAGGGATTGTTTGTGTTATGTGTGTTAATAGAGGAGAAGAATCCTAATTTTGAGCTTCAACGCGCAAATGACCAAAACGCCCCTGCCTTGTTTTAACCCCAATTGCGTGCACTAGCCCGAACCTCACTAAAATGTTTTAAAAAGTTTTTTTAAGCCATTATTAACTATTGGTTAAGCTCGGGTGGTCTGGGCAATTTTTAAGTAAAATGACCGTTTTGCCCCCTTTGTAGTTTTACAAATTTTGAGATTTTTGATTCGTCTAACGAAACCTAAGCAATATTAGGCTCAAATTAAAGCTTATTAAATTCTAATTATTAATCTAGAGTCAAAATTATTTATTTAAATTGATTAGAACCTAAAATTGCTTTAAAACACTCAAATTGCTTACTAATTCACCTAAGCCCTTAATTGCAAATTCTCTAATTTGCAAGATACCTTACCTACACCTAAATAATGCATGGAACACACAAATTTCTCCTCCTTGGGCTGTAATGGACGAAATTATTGATGCCATTATGCATCAGAATAATTGCCCAAAGATACACTAAAACAAAATGCCAAAAATTCCCTAAAACATGGCATAAAACATGCCTTAAACAAGGAATGATTTTCCTCCCTTTGTTCCCCATGAAAATCCATCAGCCTTCCTCCTTCATTTGTCCATTTATGAGCTTCAAAATCTCTATAAATAGGCATGCTTAGGAGTCTTAGATGCTTGCTCAAAATTTACACATTTCTAGTTTTTTTCAAAGCACCAAAAGCTCTCATTTCCTCCTCCTCTTGGCTAAATTTCTTCAAGTTTTCAAGAATATTTTCTTTCATTTCACTCCAAGAAACCAAGTTCTCTTCCTTTCCTTCAAATCAGATTAGGTAGGGAGTTGTTTTAAGTTTATTTCTATGTTTTGCTAAGTGTTGTTCTTGGTTCAAAATGATGATTTCATGGATTTTCTCTAGTTTTTCCATTTGGTTTTCTTCTTCCTTTTCTTTAACCAATTTGGCCATATGGCCTAGGTGGGACTAAGATGATGGCTTGATGATGAGGCCTTGAAGGTGGGTTGTGAATCCATCACAAGTTAGGCCTCTAAAGCTTGAAAGTTCCACTTGATGCAAAACTTTAAAGAATGATGTTTTTATGATGATTTTATGATCTTGAGTTTAGAATTTGAAAGATGTATTTCTCACTTTGTCTTGTTAATATATATATATATATATATATATATATTGAATTTGTATTTCTATAAAGTCTTGAAGGAGCTCTAGTAAAGAAATCAAATGAACTTGCATCCATGTTTAAGTTTATGCCTTGCATAATCATGTTTACTTTCTATGTAATCACTAAAATTTCAAGAATGAATAAATGGACTTGCATACTCATGTTTAAATTTCCAAGTTTGCATTTCATGTTTATATTTCATGTTGTCACTTAATCTCTAAAGATAATAAAGAAGTTGCATCTCATATTTATTTTATGTTCTCACTTTATTTTATAATGGCTAAAAGAATCAACGCATGACATGTTTATTTTTATGTCATCACCTAAAGATCCTAGAGCTCAAAGACTTACCCAAGTATCACAAGCAAAGAAATAAGATTATTGGAGTTAAAGAATTGATTCTTTAAGAAGTCTTGAGATTGGAGCTTAAAAAGATGTAATAATAATTCCTTCTCCCTTCATCGGTCCAAGTGCGGATTCCGCTCCGGTTTCTAAGATTCTCTTCTCCCTCCACTGGTCCTATGCGGACTACCGCCTCCAAGTTTCTTGCATCATGTTTATATTTCAAGCTTTTGCATCATGTTTAATTTTCAAGTCATCACCTTAAATCTTAAAGATAAAGAAATGGATTTGCATATCATGTTTATAATTCCAAGTTATCACCTTATAATGACAAGATTAAAATGAGGTTGCATAGCATGTTTATGATTCTAAGATATCACATAAATCTCTTAAGCTCAAGACTTGCTCCTTTTATCTTAAGTGAGAATTTTAATTATGAAGATTATTTCAAAAAGAATTAGTTTCTAAAAGAGTTTTAAAGCTTTGCAAGGATTCTAGGGAAACTAATATTTTATGTTCACTTAAAATGTGATTTTATACAATTATATGAGATTCATGATTCGGCTTCTGATATGAGATTAGTACCAATAAATGATGATGATTTAATATGTTTGAAGTTGTGATAATTATGGTTTATTGCTAAAGGAATGATTCTATGCATGTTAGAGATAAAACTAGCTTCCTAGAAAATCGTAAAAGCAAGATTTCTAGAACTTTAGAGAATGAAATTTATGCATTCTGTTCAGAGCCTTTAGTGACCTTAAGAACTAGATATTATTATGTTTAGATAAGGGACAATGATTCATAATTGGTTTAGTAATTAATTTTAGCATCATAGGAAAAGCCGGAACGAGAAAGGGTTAAAAACATAACTTTTAGCAGTAAAACCTTAAGAACAACTTACTGTTTATGTGCTACCCCATATAGGCTAATAATGTTCTTAAGGCTTATAATTGATGGTAATAAATCCCTTAGATGCATAAGTAATTAGTTTGATAATTAAGGTTACCTAATTTTAGAGTTCGATTATTAAGGGAGCTTTACTGTGAAAATTTTATGACATCTTTTGATACTTTGGAATGTTCAGTTATATGATAATGTAATGCCTATGAGAATTTGATATTATTGAATGATTTCATGGCTTGCATGTTATAATTGCTATTGCAAACAATGAGAATGTTCATGCCTCTTGATGATTATGATATAACATGCTAAGACTTAATGGTGACTTAAACTCATGAGGAAATGATCCTTTGGACCCATCAGACTATAGGTGGTGAAAAGGTGATCTTGAGAAAATGATCCTTTAAGACCCATCAGACTAGAGGTGGTGAAAAGGTGATTCTTGCCCCTAGCCCGTTCTCTCAAAAGGGTAGAAGGGATTTTAACTTATCAAAAGGGATAAGTATATGCTAGTGACGACTAGTAAGGTATGAGCTCATAACCTAGATTACTCCCAAAAGGGTGGAGATATGGTGGCCCAGGAAAATGATGATGGAAGTAACTTTAAGTCACCTAAGGAACTAAGTAATACATGATGTAAATATGATGTTCTTCTATGCATAGTATTTATGACATGATGATGAGAAATATGATGTTCTTCTATGCATAGTATTTATGATTTGATGATGAGAAATATGATGTTCTTTTATGCATAGTATTTATGATATGATGATGATGTGTTGAAAAGGAAAAAAAAGTTCATTATAAACATGACATGCTAAGTTTATGATGCATTATAAGACGCATGATTAAAAGGACGAACCTCGGTAAAGTATATTTTCAAACTTAATAAATCAATCTTAGCATGCTCACTATTTCATAATGAAACCCGAGGTTCCTGGGGACGATGATGATGACACAATGCATCATGAGGTGAGTACCCTACTGAGATTCTTTTATAAGTTTCTCACTCCCTCTATTTTTCTTTCCATCTCGTCTTTAAGAAACAGAAGGAAGTGTTCGTGATTCACATTGAGGCTTTCACCTGGTAGCTAAACTTGATCCTAGTTTCACTCATATATTTCATATATCTATCCCTATCCTAAGTGTTATTACTAGGTGCCATTAATGGATGTCCTTCCATCCATATATTATTTATGTTTTGTTAGATTGCCTACACTTAGTCTTATCTGAGGTAGGCAAAATATCTATATGATATGTAATTATGGATGCTGTATGATGGAGCCAATATATTATGATGTGATGTTTGTAAATTCCTATGTGTCTTTTAAATTTTGCTAAATCATTCACGTTAAGCGCGGCTCACGTTTTCAATTATGTTTAAAAAAAATGGCTGGTAATTTCACTAAGTATTTTCAAAGCATGATTAAGGAACTGAAGCAAAGAGTAAAGTCTAGTAATTAATCAATCCTCTAGGTGTATTGGGTTAATTATTAGGGTGTTACAGAGCTTATTCAGGAGATCCTTTCCCTCACAAGACTTTTTTCCAATATGGGCTGACCATGAGACACCTTTGAAATGATGAATGTTGCTTAGGGTGTGTACCTATATCTATAAGCTCAGAATTTGAAACAGGAGACTCATCATATCCCATAGGAGAAGATAAGGTAAGAAAGGGGGATGTGCATCCTTACTCAGAAACTACCACGCATTTCCACTAAGGAGTCAATGACATTGATGCCAAATAGAGTGTCTTCATGGGTAAATTTCATAGTATTAGATAAGTAAAATTGGACTTTCATGTCCCCACACTGCATGGATAATGTGTCAGCATTAACATTAATCATGGTTCTAGTAGTTTTCGAAATGGGTCTACACAAGATTAATGTATGTTAGTTGACATCAGTGTCATTCTCCAATCATGGTTGTTTTGAGGGAAGAAATTTTCATTTTCGTGTATGTTAGGACATGAATTAGAGGTAGATTTGATTAGGCAAAGGTTTAGGGATTGGAAATTGGGTGTTTGAGTTAGTAACCAAGTGTTTAAGGCTTTTGAGACATGATTAAGAGTTGTCTTGCACACATAGTTTGAATTAAACTCAATTAGTTTGGAATTCAAACTCCAACACATTCCTAAATTTAGGGGAATGGAGAGAGAATTCCTGTTGCCATGACATGACATAATGTCTTTGATTTAAGAAGAGAATTTGAACTTTCTTAATGAACTTAGGCCCTAATTAACCTTACATAAATAATTTAACTCAAAATTAATAGGTAAAATTAATTTATCTTTAATTAGAGCCTAATATTGCCTATGTTTCCGTAATCATTTAATTAAGCTCATTTAGCACTAATTAAGGATAAAAACCTAAATTTACATAAGACTTCAGAACCATCAGGACTTTCCAGAATATCATGCAACACTTATAATTAACATTTTGAACTCCCGTGTTGGTCGGTTCCTGTCACTTAATCCGTGTTAAATTACCTTAGGGGTACTTTGGTAATTTTACGCATGGGAAAAACTAGGAAGTTGAGATTTTCATCTCTAATACATCCATAACACATTTAATCCCCTTCAAACATTAAACTAACCTTTTGAGGATAGCCTATGGTCGCCCTCAACTTTCCTAGAAATGACCTAAGGGCATTTTTGGTCATTTTTGCACACGAAAAAATGGGCGTTACATTCTCCCCTCCTTAAAAAGAATTTCACCCTTTAATCTAATGCCCGATTTTTCTATTAGTACAAATGACCAAAATGCCCTGAGGTCATTTTTACCTAATTAAAGGATAGCCACCCACTCCTTGAATGGGTCAACTCAATGTTTGAAGGGGGTTATAACTGTTATATTTGATATCCGAGGTGAAAATCTCGTTTTTGAACTTTCGGATCAAAATGACCAAAATACCCTATTGTGTTCTACACGGGTAAAGGTGCCGTTTGAGCCCGAACTTTTCCAAGAAGTTTGGAATGATGTTTATGAGTAATATTTGATGTTTAGTCAGGCCCGGAGGTCCCGGGCAGTTTTAGTGTAAAATTACCATTTTGCCCCTAGAACAATGTACAATGAGCCTAATGACGTAATTAAGCAAACCTAAGCAATATTAGGCTCTAATCGAAGATTAATTTATTTCAAAATTAATCTAGAGTCAAAATAATTTATTAAGGTTAATTAGAACCTAAGATTGCTTAGTTAAACTCTAATTACATTCTTTAATTCAAGATTCCTAGTCATGGAATCTTGAATAGTATTTCTCTCTCCAATTCCTTAAATTAAGGAATTGTGCCATACCTCATTTGACCAAAAGAATGATTTTAAATTGTTAATCTAGCAAGATTACCCTCCTAATCAAGTCTTGACAACCTTAATTAGCCAATTACCTCACCTAAACACTTTCTTACAAACTCCTAATCAAAACCTTAATCAAAGAAACACCTAAACACATCATTAAACCACAATTACATGAACAAACTTCTCTTCCCCTTGGCTGCACAAGCTCGCCGAATTCTGACCCTAAGAAAAGTGTCACATGTTAATTTTTATTTCACTCCAAAGGCCATGCCTCAAGCCATACCTCACCATGCTTTCAACCATGCTTTGCCCATGCCTAGCCCATACCAATCAAAGAGATATTTTTCTCTCCCTTTGGCCATGAAGACCGTTGGCCTTCTCCCCTTTGGCAGCCTCCATGTTGCCAAATTTCTATAAATACCAAGCTTGGAAGAACTTGGTTACACTTTAGAAGCTTTGCCAAGTTTAGTTCTCTTGCTTTTTCTTGCATTTTCTCTCAAAGTTCTCTTCATCTTGCTCATCTTCTTCCTCTCAAAGAATCCTTCCACCACCACAAACCACCACAAACAACCATAAACCACCACTCCCTCACCTCAAACCATCTCTTAAACACTCAAACTTTCCATTTCCAAGCTTAGAAACTCAAGGAAAAATCATCTTCCTTGAGCTTCCTCTTTGGCCGAACACACATCCACATCCAAGAGAAGATTTTGTCTTCTCAATCCTTCAAGAACTCAAGCTTTCCTTCATTTCTTCCAAGACTTCCTTAGGTAGGGGTTTTGTTTCAAAGTTTTTACTTGTTTTCTTCAAGAAAAGTTCTAGTTTTCTCTTGGTTCAAAACTCTTTTCCTCTTCCTTTTCTTTTCGGCCATGAGGCCTTTTCATGAGAAAAACTTTAGCTTGATGATGAGGTTTCAAGATAATGACTTGTTGATGTCATGTGAGAAACCTCTAAAGCTTGAAACAACTTGGTCTTGGACCATACATGCTTGTGTTTTTCTTTCCTTTTTCTTGCTTATGCTTTCGGTTTTTCCTTCCTTTTCCTTCAAAGTTTTCGGTTTCTCTTCCTTTCCCTTCATGATTTCGGTTTCCTTTTCCTTTGTTTGAACAAAGTTTGCTAAAAATGTTAAGTAGATCACAAAAGTTTTGTTAAGAAAATTAATCCTATGTTTTCAAAGAGCTCTAAGCTTACCCTTGCCAACCTTAAAGTTGGTCGGCCGTTCTAAGAGTTTTACTCTAGATTGAAGCCCATGAGCAATAAAATAAAGAATATGACTTAGTTCTTTGTATTTTGTTTAGACAAAGTGTTGAGCTTTGTGTCTATTTTCTTGAGCTTGATGATGAAGTTCAAAACCAAAGGCTTCTTTGAAGTCTTGGTGCTAAGAACTCTAAAGCTCACTTTATGTTTGTTAAGATACATATTGGGTTAAGGTTGTGATGTTCCTTTAAAGTCTTGTAAGAGCTCTAGCTAAGATAAAATAAGTTGCACACATGTTTATGTTTATGCCTTGCATAGCATGTTTATTTTGATGTCATCACTAAACTCTCAAGAATAACTAAATGGACTTGCATTATCATGTTTAAATTCCAAGCTTGCATTTCATGTTTATATTTCAAGTCATCACTTAATCTTTAAAGATAATAATAAGGTTGCATCTCATATTTATTTTATGCTTTACTTTCTAATGAAGAATAAAATAAGTGCATATCATGTTTAAGTTTATGCCATCACTTAAACCTCCTAGAGCTCAAAGACTTGCCCAAGTATCTTGCATAAAGTTTTAGAAAATGGAGGCATTTCAAGGATGCCATTTCGGCCTTGTGATGATGATGATGGACTTGGATGAGTTCATCTAATCACAAGTGCACATAGTCTAAGTCTTGAAATTTTTCTAAGCTTAGGTGTACTCAAGGAACCTTATGAACAAGGTTTTATGTTTTAAATCTATTCCTTGAGCTAAATAATTTAGCTACTGACCTAGCACATATTTATTGATTTCAATGAGATTAATTGGTTTCTAAAAGAGTTTTGAGTTCCTAAAATGATTCCAAGAGAAACTAGCAACTTATATGCTTTTAAATCATGAGATTATGTGATTATTTGATGCTTATGTTTTCGGTTCTGCCTTGTGCAATTGGCCACTGTATGAATTCTGTTTTATGGTGTTAAAATGTGTAAAATTATGTTTGAGTGAAGCAAGGAATGATTTAGGGAAGTTAGGAAAAACAAGTAATTAAAAAGGATTTAAAATGAGAATTCTAGAACACTTAGATGCACAAATTTGTAATTCTGTTCCAGCATAATTGGACTTAAGAAAAATGGTTTATAATTAGTGGATATGTGTAGGAATCCCTCATAATTGGTTTAGGAGTTAATTATAGAGCCTTAGGCGAAGACGGAACTTAAAAAGGGTCAAAACGGAGATTCTAGGACCCCATAATCATAAGGCAAAATTCTGCCCAAAATAACTAGTGTTGTTTGGTTATGTTATAAATCATAAACATTAGAAGAAATCATAGGTAATGATTCCTTAAGTGTTATAAAAATCCATAATGAAGGTTAGGATAATTGAAACACAAGTTTAAGACCTGTAAGGGCCAAAGCATAAGACACCATGAGATAGGAGGTGTGATGTGAGCATGAGACCGAGTGGGTGTACTCATAATGATGTGAATATGTTAATAAGCATGAGACTATGTGTATTTGTGGCATGTTGTTGTGATGATGTGGTATATGCTATGATTGAGATGTATGAGAATGCGGAATATGAATGAGTTAGGAGAGTATGCTCCTATGAATTAGAGATTTATTTAATTGAGAAAGTTCCATGAGAAAGATATGTGTGATTGAGTTATGTGGCATGACTCAAATTTGAGGAAATTCAGAGTGTAGTCATTATGCTGCCAAATTTTCATCAAATTTGAGGACTTGAGAAAGTTTTGAAAAGAAAGATTTTATATGACATGCCGAGACGCATTTTTCTTGCTACAGTGAGAAGAAAGGAAACCCGTGGAGGGTATGGTCGTGGGGGCCATATCGAAGCGGACAATGTCACTGGTATTAACCAGATGATGCGTTTTGCAGACTGAGACATACTTTCCTGTTACGATGAGGAGAAGGTAAAACCATGAGGGTATCGACATTAGCCTACCAAAGCGGACAAAGTCACTGGTCTTAACCAGTTGATGCATTCCAGAGAAGGAAGAAAGTCCCATGATGGGTGATTCCTTAGGTCCCCTACCCGTACTCTGGGAGTCGAGATTGTTATTTTTATGATTATGATTCGCTTATCAAGAAGATAAGTAAGAACTAGTGATGACTAGTTAAGGTATGAGCTCATAGCCTAGTATCAGGGTCGATTACTATTGTTTTAAATATCATGATGTCACAAGTTTGAGAAATGAGAAAAGATGAGAAGTATCTTGCTTATGAAAGCGAAAGGTTGATCATGAGAAGTTACATGCCACATATATATGATTTAATTGTTGAAATGTTTTATTGTTGCTAAGTATTGCCATGCATTCATGTTCTGCTATGCTGCATACATGCATTAAGATTCATCATAAAAGACACGGACCTTGGATAATTATTTTAAGAAAACCTCATAATGAACCTTTGCATGTTTAACCTTTTTATAATAAATCCAAGGTTCCTGGGACGTAAACGATGAACTAGGATAGGAGGTTTCTACTGAGATTCTTTAGCAAGATTCTCACCCCTTTCTCTTTGTTTCTCTTTCCGTTACATCTCCAGGCAATGGCGTTCGTGATCTTCATTGACACCCCGATATGGAAGGTGCACTACGACCCAGATCATCAGTCCTACCATTTCGAGGGTCGTTGTGCCGTCGCATTTTTGCATACATGGGACACCATTTGCTTTTCCGGTTTAGCTTTCACCTTACCGACCTCTCCCTATGGCGATGATTTGATTTTAGAGGGACGCTATAACACCCGAAAATTATTTAAAAATTAATTTGAGCTTTGTTATTCGTAATTTCAAAAATCTAATAGTATAGCAATGATGAGGGTGGCCCAATGGCCAAAAAAAAAAAAAATTTGGCCGATGAATAGTAATCTTGTGGGCCCACAGGCCCGTTGGGAAACCTATCCGACCAGGAAATGCCCTGGACTAAAAAAAAATATAGGATTGAGGTTAGAAAATGTTAGAAATAAGAATTTTAGACCTAGAATTTATTTTCAGGAAACATCTATTTTACGGATATGGTATTTTACCTTTTGGTTAAATTACGTGTGTAGTTCTTACATTATGAAATTTGTAGTGCAAATTAGACACATAATATGACAAGTGTGTGGTTTAGAATAGGCCACACCATTGCCCTTTTCTATGAGCCAATGAGGATGTTACAAAATTGCACAAAATTATCTTCAAGAAACACATTGCATAATTCATTAATGTATGCATTATCTTCAAATGAAAAGAAAATTTGTAACATCCCCTGTTGCTTTATGGATTGCCGATGTCCACAAACCAACACGTTTTCAGCGTGCTTTGTCCTCACTCACACGCTTCCTAGGAAAACTTCACAGGAGGTCACCCATCCCAAAATTACCCCAAGTCAACGCTAACCGTAGTTCTTCGTGATGGGCTACCAAAAAAGATGCATCTTTGTGGCATAGGTAGTACCAATCAATTCATATAAGCCCTCCTTAACTGTATAGTCCCATACCTATACAGACTAGATCCCTCTCATTCGGGTGTGTAATCGGTTCATTCATGTACCCCTCCGCTGGAGGAGGAGCCGCTCCTTGTCAGTGCCTTCTTGCACCGATCACTCCTTGCCTCGTCCCCGTTACATGTAATGTAACATCCTCCCAAGTGAAATGTCATCCTTAAGTAATGACATTATACTTAGGAGTTGTTACTTATAATTTAGCGGACCTTTCTTAGTTGTCTATGGCAAGAGTGATCGAGTCGAATTATGTAGTGACTAGCTCGTGGTTCTATCAAATATAATAGCAAGGAAACAAAATATTTATTTAGTATACGTCAAGTACAAAAGGGAGCTCTTCTATGAGCAAGTACACATCTGTTCCTTACTATATTTACAGATACATATACATATCTAAGTACAAAATAGTAAAGTCTCCACTATAAGCTCCAGAAATTCCAATTCAGTCTTCTTGTAGGGCTTCATTGTCCTCTGGAATTAACCTAGACGACACGGAAACAAACACATAGGGGTGAGAATTCTAAAATTCTCAGTAGGGCATCCCCAAAACATATAATGAAACTCATGCCATAGTTATCGTCCCAAGCCACTTCGGTTTGTTAGTAAAATTGTGAGCATGCAACATATATCAAAGGTTCATTTTAAAGTTCAAAAGTCATTCTTCGGAAGTGGATTTATTTTAATTACTCCGTCACTCAGTATACATATGTCATACTATTCCACATCATAATAATTCATTTTCAACTTTACGTGCCTTCGGACATCAAAGGGGACCTTTTCTTGTTTTCGGACCAAAGGGGACCTTCTCCCGTGCCCTTTACACATTCAGGGACTGTCCGTGCCTTTACGCATTTAGGGGACCTTTCTCGTGCCTCTAAGACTAAAGGGGACCTTTCCCGTGCCCTTTACACATTCAGGGGACTTGTCCGTGCCCTTTACGCATTTAGGGGACTTATTTCCACTTGATACATACTTCAACCTTAAGCTTACATTACTACATACACTAGCATAGTTTCTAAATTTCATAACATTTCAACCCTATATATACAGTCAATCACAAGTGATTCCCATTCACTCCCCATAAATCAATTGTTAATGTCACTAACATGCATTCATATACATCATACTTGAACTAGAGTTCACTTGACTACTAGATCAAGAGTTTAATTCATTTTCAATACAAGGACAGCATTTGGCAGAATTCAGGCTTACGGAGAATGATTTAGTTCACAAATCAAACAATCAATTTAAAGGCTGTGAAAATTCCCTGAGGTACCTCAATATGTACACAACACTCCATACAAATTTCAACAAAAAGGAGCTCTCTAACTCCCTCAATAAATTGTACAAATTCAGTGGTTAGGGACCACCAATTCACAGCTCAGACCAGAGTTCTCATAATTTTTAAACCTAGAAAATAATTGAATAAATTCAAAACAAAAATCAAGGTTTAACTTCATGATGTGATAAACACTCTGTAAAAATTTCAAAGGAAAAATCAATCGTTTACTATGTTAAAAAAATTGGCAAACTTCATAGCTTCAGTTCCACAAATCCAGGCAGCATAGACACACTTTCAGTTCTTGATTTTTTTAAGGCATTAGGAGTTAAATTCAGATCCCAAGAAAATTTTTGGAACTATCCTAGGATGTTGGCTTTAACATATATTTTTTATAGCTCATGAAAATGCCCACAATAATGCCAGAAAATTCGTGAACAATCCCTGCCCAGAAGAATTCCGAAAATCCAGCAGCATAGTTCAAAATTCCTTTTGACAAAAATTATTTCTAATATCATCCAAACCCCACACCAAAATTAATACATCAATATTCATATGCTATCAACCAAAGAAACCAAAAATATCAGGCTCAATCAAATCATAAATTTCCAGAGCAAATTTGAAAGAAAAGTGGATGAGTAAGGCCCTACTTGACTCTTTGAAGCTTAAACTCTTGTTCTTAACTTTGCTCAAGGATCCTCCAGCAATTTCTTGATCTAACCCTCTCTCTAATCCTCTTACAACACTGTAAATAACAGCTAACTTGATGCTATGGTGAGATAAGGGTTGTGTAATAAGGAATTGATTCAAGTTTTCAAGAGGTAAGTTTGTGTTTGTGACAAAACATATGGATGTTTGATGTTGTGGCTTAGTGTTCTTAGAATGTTTTTTTATGTTTTTGAAGAAGAAAAGATGGAAGAATGGCTGAATGGAGTTCTAGCAGAGACTTAAGGAAGAAGAAATGATGAATTTTGATTTATTTTCTTTTTCATTTGAAGATAATGCATACATTAATGAATTATGCAATGTGTTTCTTGAAGATAATTTTGTGCAATTTTGTAACATCCTCATTGGCTCATAGTGATATGATCCAAACTCCATGAATCACAAGAAGGATCTACCAAGATTGGAAAACACAGATACAATCCGAAATTAACACGGCTTCGTATCTCAAGCTAGAGGTCTCGGAATTCGACGATTCAAAAACGAGAAGAAAACTGACGTTCTGAAACTCAATTTAGGCTTAAGAATCATTGAAATCTGATTCGTATATCTTGAGATATGGACGAGAGTAAACAAGGCGCCACAATCAAGAGATTGATAAGCCTAGGAACGCCACAAGGATGAGCACCCTTGATAAGTTCAAGAATCTATGAAGAACCAAGAGAGAGCAAGTCTCACAAGCAAATATGATCTGAATTGCCTCTCCTAAAGTTAGGGTTTGCCTTTTATAATGAGCAACAACTTACAAATTTGCTTAGACTAACCCAACAGCTTACTAATTCAGCCCAACATGGATAAAATTCATGCTCCCTCATATGGGCCTTTCAGCCCACTTAAAAAAAACTTAATAAAAATTAAAGAAAACAACCCAAAATCCAAGCTAAATTCGTATGCCCATAGGACAGCCCAAATATACTTATTACAAACTTTATTTAGTAACATAAAAAGGCTTAAAAAGATGGTGTCAGCCCATATAGCATCAGGGGTCTTCAAGTGGGGCAATGCAATGCACCATTTTGGGCTTCAAGTCTTCCAACTTAGGGGCAGCCTCCAGAATTGTTGCTACAACTTGTTTTAATGCCTCCTTTGCTTTCCTAGCCCTTGATCTTGTCATAGGTCCCCCAAGTCCTTGAAGTGCCTTATTGTCCTTGCCACTAGCCGTGTCCTCATCACATAGAAAGGGCAATGGTGTGGCCTATTCTAAGCCACACACTTGTCATATTATGTTTCTAATTTGCACTACAAATTTCATAAGTGTAAGAAACTACACACCATAATTTAACCAAAATACCATATCCTAAAATAGATGTTTCCTGAAAATAAATTCCAGGTCTAAAATTCTATTTCTAACATTTTCTAACCTCAATCCTATATTTTTTTAGTCAGGGCATTTTCTAGTCCGGATTTGGGTTTCGCTGCGACGAGCCTGTGGGGCCCACAAGATTACTTCACCGGCCAAATTTTTTTTTTTTTTTGAGTTGGGCCACCCTCATCATTCTATACTATTAGATTTTTGAAATTACGAATAACAAAGCTCAAATTAATTTTTAAATAATTTTTGGGTGTTAGAGACGCCCCATGCGGTAGAACGCGACCCCAACCATCATCTTCAGCGGTGCGTGACTATCCTAGTACGTGCCTCATACGTCGTTGCGAGAGGGACCCTCGAGGACTCCCGGATCCCTATTTGGAGGATTCCGCCCCTTCGGTGCCTTTGGCCACGGTAGGTTAGCGAGACACGGTCTCGAGGAGGCCTATGAGGTGTGTACGTCAGCCTGAGAGGCGCCCTCACCAGGAGGCCACGCGCTCACTGATTTGCATGCCCAGGCCCCTCTTTGTTGGGCCATATCGAGGAGCTCGACAGTTAGGGCTACATCTCCCCAGAGGATTAGCGTCATCTGTAGGTTTTAGAGGGGAGGGTTTGCTCTTGGGTAGTGCCTTTTGGGGGCTTTCCATGTATTAGTTGTTTATGTTTTCCTGTATTTTATATTTCTTGTCCTAAGCTCTCCCACTTATATGGGTAAGACTTTATGCTTATTACTTTTCAGTTGATGTATTAAACTATAATATCTAATGTTATGATGGTTGTTTCTATGGTCAGAGTGTTCTTACTTGCTTTATATTGAATGATTATTATTCTTCCGCTTTACATTCCGCTTAAGTTGTACGCAACGGCTCGCATCTTGTTTTACATATATTAATTTCAAAAAAAAAAAATTTACCTGTATTTTCCGCTAAGTAGTTTTGCAAATGATTAAATACGTCCTAGGCGTATTTGGATTAAATATTAGGGTGTTACATCGAAATTCGTTACCTGTGAATAACTTGGGTATCGCACTTTCATCTCTAATTCCAACTCCCATGTGAATTCCTCTGCTCTCCTCGTCCCATGCCACTTTGACAAAAGGTACGGTTTTGTTCCGACGCTTGACTCCTCTTTTGTGATCCTCGTAGGTGGCAAGTTAAAGGTTAAGTCTTCCTGTACTTGTTCTGGCTCAAACATATGACTAGGGTCGGATTGATACTTCCTTAATGAGAGACATGGAAGACATTGTGAAGGTTGGACAAATTGGTTGGTAAAGCTATTCAGTATGCTTGACTCGACTTATTAAGAATTTCAAAGAGACCAAGAAATATGGGGTTCAACTTTTTGGCTCTCATAGCTCGCCCTATGCCTGTGGTGGGGCAATCCTAAGGAATACATGCTCTCTCTCCACGAATTCCAATGGCTTCCGCCGCTTATCCGCATAGCTTTTCTATCGACTTTGAGCTTAAGGATCCTATCCATGATCCTTTGGATCTGTTCCATGATTTCCCTTAGCTTCGGTCCTAACATACTTTGCTCATCGGGCTCATACCAACACAATGACGATTGGCACTTTCTTCCATACAGGGTTTCATACGGTGCCATACGATGCTCGCATGATAATTGTTGTTATACACGAATTCAATCAATGGCAAGTATTTATCCAACTTCCCCTTTGGTCCAAACACACGCTCTAGCATATCTTCTAAGGTTTGTATTGTCCTTTCCGATTGCCATCCGTTTGAAGGTGGTATGCCATTCTCAAGCATAGCTTTGAACCAAATGCCTTTTGAAAAGCTCCCCAAAACGTGACGTAAACGGATCACGATATAAGATTATCATCGATGGTACTCCATGCAACTTCACGATCTCTTGGATATACAACTAAGCCAACTTATCCAATGAATAAGTTACCCTGATGAGCAAAAAGTGAGCCGACTTCATTAGTCAGTCCATGATCACCTATATGGCGTCTCTAACATCCCTGCTGCTTTATGGATTGATAACTCCCACAAACTAACACAGGTCTTTTTAGCGTGCTTCCCTTACTCACACGCTTCCTGGAAACTTCCAGGAGGTCACCCATCCCAAAATTACCCCAAGTCAAGCACGCTCACTGAGTTCCTTCGTGATAGGCTACGAAAAGAAAGATGCATCTTTGTGGCATAAGTAGTACTAATCAATTCATATAAGCCCTCCTTAACTGGTAGTCTCATACCTATAGACTTAGATCCTCTCATTCGGGTGTGTAATCAGTTCATTCATGTATCCTTCCACTTGGAGGCAGGAGCTACTCCTTGTCCATGCTTCGCGATCGGCGATCACTTCCTGCCCCGTTACAACGTCATGGCCAGCTTGGGTCTTGGGTAGACCCGAAATCCATTGAGATACTATCCCATTCCACTCGGGAATTGACAGGGGTTGCAATATTCCAGAAGAGTTTTGGTGCTCAATTTTCACCTTTTGACAGACTAAGCACTTACTCACCCATGTGGCCATGTCTTTCTTCAATCCAGGCTACAAGAATATCTTCTTCAAGTCCTGGTACATCTTGGTAGTACTAGAGTGAATGGTGAAGTGGTTCTTATGAGCCTCCTCCAAAATCTCCTTTCGAGGTCACCATTCACCGCACACAAATCCAACCTTCAAACCTCTATAGCTTATTTGCTCCTTGGATGAAACCCTTCAACTTTCCCTTTCCTATGGCTTCTAAGGTCTCCTTAAACTCCTCATCTTCTTGTGGAGCTTGAGTGATTTCTTTTGAAGTAACTCGTTACATTGAGATGGCACACCTTCATGCTCTCAGTGGTCAAACTCATCCCCAAGTTCAGGTCTCTAAACTTCTCAATCAACTCTACCTCCTTAACCATCATCTGAGACAGGTGTAATGACATTTGACTCAAGGTGTCAGCCACTACATTAGCCTTGCCGAGATGATAGTTCAACCCAAAGTCGTAGTCTTTCAAGAATTCCTTCCATCTTCTCTGCTTCATATTTAACTCCTTCTGATCAAAGAGATACTTGAGACTTTTGTGAGAGAACACCTTAAACTTCACTCCATGCAAATAGTGTCGCCATACCTTCAAAGCAAACACCACGGCTGCTAACTCAAGGTCATGGGTGGGGTAGTTTGCTTCATGAAGCTTGAGTTACCTGGATGCGTAGGCCACCACTTGCTTACTTTTCATTAACATACAGCTCAATCCTTTCCCCAAGCATCGCAATACACCTCAAAGGGTGCATTGGGTCTGGCCAAATAACAATGAGGTTGTGGTTAACTTCACCTTTAACTTTTGGAAACCCTTTTTGCACTCCAGAGTCCAAACAAAAGGGTATTCTTCCTAGTAAGCTTGGTCAAGGGTAAGGAAATCTAAGAAAATCCCTTAATGAATCTACGGTAATAGCCAACTAAACCCAAAAAGCTTTGTATCTCCTTTACGGTGGTAGGTCTCTCTTAGCTCATTACAGCCTCTATCTTACTAGGATGCACTGCGATGCTTCCTTTTGACACTACGTGTCCCAAAAACCTCACTTCCTCTAGCCAAAATTCACACTTCGACAACTTCGTATACAACTTCTTCTCCTTCAGGATCTCCAAAACCAACTTCAAATGACGCTCATGCTCCTCATAGGTCTTTGAATATATGAGCATGTCATTGATGAAAACAACCATAAACTGATCTAAATAGGGTCTAAAGTTCCTATTGATGTTGTAATGTCCCTTGCTGCTTTATGGATTAAGGTTCCCCAAACCAATACGGTCTTTTCAGCATGCTTTGTCCTCACTCACACGCTTCCTGGGAAGTAACTTCCCAAGAGGTCACCCATCCCAAAATTACCCCAAGTTAAGCACGCTTAACTATGGAGTTCTTTCGTGATGGGCTACCGAAAAGAAAGATGCATCTTTGTGGCATAGGTAGTACCAATCAATTCATATAAGCCCTCTTTAACTGTATAGTCCCATACCTATACAGACTCAGTCCCTCTCATTTGGATGTGTAATCGGTTCATTCATGTACCCTTTTCGCTTGGAGGGGGAGCCGCTCCTTGTCCATGCTTTCCCACTGGTAATCACTCCTGCCTTATATCCTGGTTACATGCCCACCAGCTTCCGCTTGGTTCATCCAAACTACACCATACTTGGAGAGAGATTCAGGCTCTTATACCATTTGTAACGTTCCCTGTTCCTTTATGGATTGCCAACTTCCCCAAACTAACACAGGTCTTTCAGTGTGTTTGTCCTCACTCACATGCTTCCTGGGAAAACTTCCCAGGAGGTCACCCATCCCAAAATTACCCTAAGTCAAGCATGCTTAACTATGGAGTTCTTCGTGATAGGCTACCGAAAAGAAAGATGCATCTTTGTGGCATAGGTAGTACCAATCAATTCATATAAGCACTCCTTAACTGTATAGTCCTATACCTATAGAGACCAGGATCCTTCTCAGGAGTGTAATCGATTCATTCATGTACCCCTCCGCTTGGAGGCAGGAGCCGCTCCTTGTCCGTGCTTTCTTACCGTCGATCACTCCTACCTCGTCCAGGGCGTTACATGTAATGTAACATTCTAGTTCTTTTCTTTAGAAATTGATTGATGAATAGTTAATGGGAATATTAAGTTTCCGACATACGTAGTTGTGATGAGAATGACTCTATGATCGAGCACAAAAAAAAAAGATAAATAGTGTTTTGTGCTAGGCCGGTAAGGAAAACTTATTTTGGAACTGAGTGGAAATTAGGAAAACATGGGAATAAGGTTAGAAATAGTTAGAAATAAAAACTTTATGTTTAGAATTAATTTTGGTAATATCGGTTTATCGGTATGGTGTTTACCCGTTCGGGGAAATTTCTGTGTGATTTTTACACCGAAAGATTTCTATCATCACCAATGGATAATATCTATCCATTTAGGACATGTGGAAGGCCAAGATTTAATCTTGAATTTCAAGATTAAATCTTAGCCATCCATTTTGCTTTAATACACAAATTGATTTCTTTATCACATAATATCTTCATGCATTAAATACAAAGAAACCAAGTCACAAACTTCTTCTCCAAGCTAGAACCCATTTTTGCCAGCAAGGGAAGAGAAGAAAGCAGCCACCATTTTCATCTTCAAGAGCTTGATCTTGAGTTCTAAGCCCAAAAACACTAGCCTAGAGTTGTTGAAACCTCAAAGTTCCTTCATTAAACTTGTTCTACACCTTGATCTCTACAAATATAACTGAACAAAATGTAACACCCCAATTTTTACTGTAATTTTTCCTGTCGTTTAGAAATTACCGAATTACCCTAGGTAATTTTTCAAATAATTTGAGACCAAACAATCCTCAATAAAGGAATATAACATTAGAAGAAAGGTTAGGAGCAATTCGTGAAAGTTGCAAACCCAATTTCTGTACGTGTAAAATGACCAAAATGCCCTGAGGTTATTTTACTCGAAAATGAGGATCGTGGGCCCAACCCGTCCTCAAGGGGATGTTTTGATGATAATAAGGGATTGTTTGTGTTATGTGTGTTAATAGAGGAGAAGAATCCTAATTTTGAGCTCAACACGAAATGATCAAAACACCCGCGGCGTTTTAACTTTTATTGCGTGCCAACTGAGCCCGAACCTCACTAAAATGTTTTAAAACATGTTTTTAAGTTATGATTGTCCATTGGTTAAGCTTGGTGGCCTTGGACAGTTTTTAAGCGAAATGACCATTTTGCCCCTATCTTTGTGGTTTTGCGAATTTTGAGATTTTCGATTCGTTTAACGAAACCTAAGCAATATTAGGCTCAAATTAAAGCTTATTAAATTCTAATTATTAATCTAGAGTCAAAATTATTTATTTAGATTGATTAGAACCTAAAATTGCTTAAAAACACTCAAATTGCTTACTAATTCACCTAAGCCCTTAATCGTAAATTCTCTAATTTGCAAGAATACTTACCTACACCTAAATAATACATGGAACACACAAATTTCCTCTTCCATGGGCTGTAATGATGAAATTATTGGTCCATAATGCATCAGAAAATTTGTCAAAGAATGCACAAAAACCAAGGTATGAAAACAAGGAACCATGAAAACATGATTCCATGTTTTAAGCCACCAAACAAGATGATTTTTCTTCCTTGTTTCCTCCTCAAATTTGGTCAGACTTTCCTCCTTTTCTTGTCCATTCATGAGCTCCAAAATCTCTATAAATAGGCATGCTTAAGGAGTCTTAGAAGCCTTGCTCATAATTGCACAATTTCTAGTTTTTACAAAGCACAAAAACTTTCTTTCCTCCTCCCCTTGGCTGAAACTTCTTCTTCAATTTCTCAAAGAGATTTTCTTTCATTTCACTCCAAGAAACCAAGTTCTCTTCCTTTCCTTCAAACCACATTAGGTAGGGAGTTGTCTTTAAGCTTATTTCTATGCTTTGCTAAGTGTTGTTCTTGGTTCAAAATGATGATTTCATGGACTTTCTCTAGCTTTTCCATTTGGTTTTCTTCTTTCTTTTCCTTTGAACATTTCGGCCATAAGGCCTATATGGGAATATGATGATAGCTTGATGATGAGGACCTTGAGTGTTGGTTGTAAATCCATCACAAGTTAGGCCTCTAAAGCTTGAAAATTCCACTTGATGCAAAACTTTAAAGAATGATGTTTTTATGATGTAAAAATAAAGATCTTGAGTTTAGAACTTGAAAGATGTATTTTTCACTTTGTCTTGCTAAGATATATTGGGTTGAATTTATATTTCTCTAAAGTCTTGGAGGAGCTCTAGTAAAGAAATAAAATGAACTTGTATTCTCATGTTTAAATTTCTAAGCTTGCATTTCATGTTTATGTTTCAAGTTGTCACTTAATCTTCAAAGATAATAAAGAGGATGCATCTCATATTTATTTTATGCTCTCACTTTATTTTATAATGGCTAAAAGAATCAATGCATGGCATGTTTATTTTATGTCATCACTTAAAGATCCTAGAGCTCAAAGACTTGCCCAAGTATCACAAACAAAGTTGGAACCATGGTAATAAGAACTCTAAAGCTCACTTTCAATTTCCTTAAGATTATTGGAGTCAAAGAATTCATTCTTTAAGAAGTCTTGAGTTTGGAGCTTAATAAGATGTAATAAGAATTTCTTCTCTCACCGGTCCAGTGTGGACTACCGCCACTAAGGTTTCTTAAGATTCTCTTCTCTCACTTGGTCCAGTGCGGACTACCGCGCTCCAGTTTCTTGCATATCATGTTTATAATTCCAAGTTATCACCTTATAAAGACAAGATTAAAATGAGGTTGCATAGCATGTTTATGATTCTAGTTATCACCTAAATCTCTAAAGCTCAAGACTTGCTCCTTTTATCTTAAGTGAAAATTTTAATCGTGAAGATTCTTTCAATGTATAAATCGGCCTCATGATTAAGGTAGGCCTAAAGTGATTTTAAATAAGCTACTGATTTAGTTCTAAAATTTCTTTCAAGAGTAAAAAAAGAATTAGTTTTTAAAAGAGTTTTAAGGCCTTGCAAAGATTTTACGGGATACTAGTATCTTACTTGTACTTAAAAATGTGATTTTAAGCAATTATGTGAGGTTCATGATTCAGCCACTAATCTGAGTTTAGTACTACTATATGATGATGGTTTAATATGTTTGAAGTTGTGATAATTATGGTTTATTGCTAAAGGAATGATTCTATGCATGTTAGAGATAAAACTAGCTTCCTAGAAAACCGTAAAAGCAAGATTTCTATAACTTTAGAGAATGAAATTTATGCATTCTGTCCAGAGCCTTTAGTGACCTTAAGAACCAGATTTTATCATGTTTAGATAAGGGAGAATGATTCATAATTGGTTTAGTAATTAATTGTAGCATCATAGGGAAAGCTGGTAATGAGAAAGGGTTAAAAACGCAACTTCTAGCACACGTAAAACCTTAAGAACAACTTACTGTATGCTGCCCCATATAGTCTAATAACTTTCTTAGGACTTATAATTGATGGTAATAAGTCTCTTAGATGCATAATTAATTAGTTCAATAATTAAGGTTGGCTGATTCTAGAGTTTCGGTTGTTTAAGACAGCTTTTCGTAAGGATTTATGATGATGCCTCTTTGATGTTTTAAATGATAAGTCTATGTAGTGATTTGATGCTTATTAAGTATTTGACGTCATTGAATGATTTCCGGGCTTGCATGTTATAGTTGCTGTTGCAAACAATGAGAATGCTTATGCATGAAATGATGAAATATTCTTTGTTATTTAAAAATTTACCCTTGTTGTTGGAAGAAAGTATATTACTGTAAAAGTGTAATTTGGAAAGGTTATGGCTAGGAAAGACTTGGTATTTAAGCGTGTCCATTTGTGACCCACCTCTCTTTCCTGGAATCTCCAGATGCATGATTACAGTTGGTATATATATTATTCCAAATAAGACTATAAACGAGAAAATGTTATGAATGATTATGAATTGAGAATTGTATTATGATATAACATGCAAAGACTTAATGGTGACTTAAATTTATGATAAAATGATCCTTTGGACCCATCAGCCTATAGGTGGTGAAAAGGTGATTCTTGCCCCTAAACCGTTCTCTCAAAAGGGTAGAGTTTGGATTTTAACTTATCAAAAGTGATAAGTATATGCTAGTGACGACTAGTAAAGTATGAGCTCATAACCTATATTACTCCCAAAAGGTTGGAGTATAGGTGGCCCAGGAAAATGATGATGAAAGTAACTTTAAGTCACCTAAGAAACTAAGTAAATGCATTATGTGAATATGATGTTCTGCTATGCATAGTATTTATGAGATAATAATGAGAAATATGATGTTCTGCTATGCATAGTATTATGAAATGATGATGAGGAATATGATGTGGTTTTATGTATAACTATGTTATTATATATGAAAGAAAAAGTTCATTATAAACATGACATGCTAAGTTTATGATGCATTATAAGACGCATGATTAAACGACGACCTCGGTAAAGTATATTTTTCAACTTAATAAATCAGTTTTAGCATGCTCACTATTTCATAATAACCCTGAGGTTCCTGGGGACGATAATGATGACACGATGCATATGAGGTGAGTGCCCTATGAGATTCTTTTATAAGTTTCTCATTCCTCTTTCTTTCTTTCCATCTCGTCTTCAGAAAGTGATGGTGATGTTCGTGATTCTGTTGATGCTCTCACCTGGTAGATGCATGTGATCTTGTGAACCAGCTTATTATCCTTGAGGAACGTATCGCTAGATGTACGCCCAATTTTTACTGAATTTTTACTGTCATTAGGAATTACCAAATTACCGTAGGTAAATATTATATAAAATTTGAGACCAAACAATCCTTAATAAAGGAATATAACGTTAGAAGAGAAGTTAGGAGCAATTCGTGCAAGTATTGCAAACCCCAATTTTCTGTACGTGTAAAATGACCAAAATGCCCCTGAGGTTATTTTACTTAGAAAATGAGGATCGTGGGCCCCACCCATCCTCAAGGGGATGTTTTGATGTTAATAAGGGATTGTTTGTGTTATGTGTGTTAATAGAGGAGAAGAATCCTAATTTTGAGTTCGACGCGAAATGACCAAAACGCCCTTGCCCGTTTTAACTTTATTTGCGTGCCGACTTAGCCGAACCTCACTAAAATGTTTTAAAACATGTTTTTAAGTTATGATTAACCATTGGTTAAGCTCGGGTGGTCTCGGGCAATTTTTAAATAAAATGACCGTTTTGCCCCTATCTTTGTGCAAGTTTTACAAATTTTGAGATTTTTGATTTGTCTAACGAAACCTAAGCAATATTAGGCTCAAATTAAAGCTTATTAAATTCTAATTATTAATCTAGAGTCAAAATTATTTATTTAAATTGATTAGAACCTAAAATTGCTTTAAAACACTCAAATTGCTTACTAATTCACCTAAGCCCTTAACCGTAAATTCTCTAAATTGCATGAATACCTTGCCTACACCTAAATAATACATGGAACACACAAAACCCTCTTCCATGAGGCTGTAATGCACGAAATTATTCAGCCATAATCATTAGAATTATTGCAAATAATGCACTAAAACATAATGCCAAAAATCACCATAAAACATGAAACTTTGAAACATGATTCCATGTTTTAAGCCACCAAACAAAATGATTTTTCTTCCTTATTTTTTTTCCTCTAATTTTTGGTCAGATTTCCTTCCTTCCTTTGTCCATTTATGAGCTGCAAAATCTCTATAAATAGGCATGCTTGAAGATAGTTTAGATGCTTAGTTCATAACTTACACAAATTCTAGTCTTAGGAGCACCAAAAGCTTTCTTTCTTTCTTTCTCTTGGCTGAATTCTCCCTTCAGCTTTTCAAGGATATTTTGCTTCATTTCACTCAAGGAAACCAAGTTCTCTTCCTTTCCTTCAAATCAGATTAGGTAGGGAGTTGTTTTTAAGTTTATTTCTATGTTTTGCTAAGTGTTGTTCTTGGTTCAAAATGATGATTTCATGGATTTTCTCTAGTTTTTCCATTTGGTTTTCTTCTTCCTTTTTCTTTAACCAATTCAGCCATATGGCCTAGGTGGGACTAAGATGATGGCTTGATGATGAGGACCTTGAAGGTGGGTTGTGAATCCATCACAAGTTAGGCCTCTAAAGCTTGAAAGTTCCACTTGATGCAAAACTTTAAAGAATGATGTTTTTATGATGATTTTATGATCTTGAGTTTAGAATTTGAAAGATGTATTTCTCTTTGTCTTGCTAAGATATATATATTGAATTTGTATTTCTATAAAGTCTTGAAGGAGCTCTAGTAAAGAAATCAAATGAACTTGCATCCATGTTTAAGTTTATGCCTTGCATAGCCATATTTATTTTATGTCATAACTAAATTCTCAAGAATAAATAAATGAACTTGCATATCTCATGTTTAAATTTCAAGCTTGCATTTCATGTTTAAATTTCAAGTTGTCACTTAATCTCTAAAGATAATAAAGAAGTTGCATCTCATATTTATTTTATGCTCTCACTTTATTTTATAATGGCTAAAAGAATCAATGCATGGCATGTTTATTTTATGTCATCACCTAAAAATCCTAGAGCTCAAAGACTTGCCTATGAATCATAAGCGAAGAAATGAAATAATTGGAGTTAAAGAATTTATTCTTTAAGAAGTCTTGAGAATTGGAGCTTAAAAAAAAATGTAATTCTCATCTCCCTCATCCTATGCGGACTACCGCCGCTGCTTAAGATTCTCTTCTCCCTCCACTGGTCCCTGCGGACTACGCCGTTTCAAGTTTCTTGCATCATGTTTTATTTTCAAGTCATCACCTTAAATCTTAAAGATAAAGAAATGGATTTGCATATCATGTTTATAATTCCAAGTTATCACCTTATAATGACAAGATTAAAATGAGGTTGCATAGCATGTTTATGATTCTAAGATATCACATAAATCTCTTAAGCTCAAGACTTGCTCCTTTTATCTTAAGTGAAAGATTTAATTATGAACATTCTTTCAAGTTATAAATCGGTCCCATGGTTAAGTTAGGCCTAAAGTCCTATGACTTCTTTCAAGTTTAACAAAAAGAATTAGTTCTAAAAGAGTTTTAAAACTTTGTAAGAATTTTATGGGAAGCTAGTAATTTATGTGTACTTAAAATGTGATTTGATGCTTATTAAGAATTTGGTGTCATTGATTGATTCCTTGGTTTGTATGTTATAGTTGCTGTTGCAAACAATGAAAACTTATGCATGAAATAAAGACATATTCTGTTCCTGGAAGAAGTGTATTACTGTAAGAGTGCAATTTGGAAAGATTCTGGCTAAGGAAAGATTTGGTATTTAAGCGTGTCCATTGTGACCCACCTCTCTTTCCTGGAATCTCCAGATGCATGATTACAGTTGATATATATTATTTCAGCATAAGACTATAAATGAGAAAATGTTATGATGATTATGAATGAAGAATTGTATTATGATATAACATGCAAAGACTTAAAGGTGACTCAAAATATATGAGAAAATGATCCTTTGGACCCGTCAAACTATAGGCGGTGAAAGGTGATTCTTGCCCCCTAGTCTGTTCTCTCAAAAGGGTAGAGACGGAATTTTTACTTATCAAAAGGGATAAGTATGTGTTGGTGATGACTAGCAAGGTATGAGCTCATAACCTAGATTACTCCCAAAAGGGTGGAGTATAGGGTGGCCCAGGAAAATAATGATGATGATGACAAGATTTTAAGTCACCTAGGACACTAAAGGAATGAAATATGTGCACCATGTCTTGTGCATAGCTATTATGGTATGATGTTCTTCTGCATAGCATTTTATGAGATGATGATGGGAAATATGATGTTCTTCTATGTATAGTATTTATGATATGATGATGAGAAATATGATGTTCTTCTATGCATAGTATTTATGATTTGATAATGAGAAATATGATGTTCTTTTATGCATAGTATTTATGATATGATGATGAAGAATATGATGTGTTGATAAAAGGAAAAGTTCATTATAAACATGACATGCTAAGTTTATGATGCATTATAAGACGCATGATTAAATCGACAAACCTCGGTAAAGTATATTTTCGAACTTAATAAATCAATCTTAGCATGCTCACTATTTCATAATAACCCAGGTTCCTGGGGACGATGATGATGACACAATGCATCATGAGGTGAGTACCCTACTGAGATTCTTTTATAAGTTTCTCACTCCCTCTATTTTTCTTTCCATCTCGTCTTCAAAAGGAAGGAAGCGTTCGTGAATCACATTGAGGCTGCATCGGAGCTGAACTTGAATCCTGCTAGTTTCACTCGTATATTTCAGATATCTATCCCTATCCCTGGAGTGTTATTACTAGGTGCCATTAATGGATGTCCTTCCATCCATATATTATTTATGTTTTGTTAGATTGCCTACACTTAGTCTTATTCTGTTGGTAGGCAAAATATCTATATGATATGTAATTATGGATGTTGTATGATGGAGCCAATATATTATGATGTGATGTTTGTAAATTCCTATGTGTCTTTTAAATTTTGCTAAATCATTCACGTTAAGCGCGGCTCACGTTTTCAATTATGTTTAAAAAAAAATGGCTCGTAATTTCACTAAGTATTTTCAAAGCATGATTAAGGAACTGAAGCAAAGAGTAAAGTCTAGTAATTAATCAGATACCCTAGGTGTATTGGGTTAATTATTAGGGTGTTACACTAGACCTTGAGCGTGAACTAGATATCTATTCCTATCTCTGAGTATTATAAATAGGTGCCGTTAATAGATATTTTTCCATTCATATATTATTTATGTTTTGTTCGATTGCCTACATCTAGCTTAACTTCTGGGTAGGAAAAATATCTATGTGATAAGTAATTATGGATGTCATATGATGGAGCCAATATGATGTGTTCTTCATGATATGTCTTCGTTTTCTGCTTTATCCGATTATCGTTCACGTTATGCACGGCTCACGTTTTCAATTATTATTATTTTTTAAAATGGCTCTTAATTTCACTAAGTATTTTCAAGCATGATTAAGGAACTGAAGCAAAGAGTAAAGCCTAGTAATTTAGATACGACCTAGGCGTATTGGGTTAATTATTAGGGTGTTACACAAAATCTCTATTCCTCATTAAACCTTGTCTTGTTACCTCACACCTCACTGATTTAAGAAGGGTTTTAAGTTGGTTTGGGAGCTTTGGAGTGGAAGGATTCAAGCTTGGATCATCTTGGAGCCAAAGATCCACCAAGTTGCTAAAAGTAGGGTTTTAATTGCTTTTTCTTGTCAAATTTATTCTGACATGTTTTAATGGAGCCAAGCCGAAATTTCTGGTTATGTTGGATGATATTATGTTGATATTGTATTAATTTTGGTGGTGGGTTTGGATGGTGTTAGAGTATGATTTTTGTTAAAGGGAATCTTGACTAGGTTGCTGGATTTTTGGCTTTCCTGAAGCAGTAGTTATGTACGAATTTTCTGGTATGGTTGTGGGTAGCTTCATAAGCTATAAAAATTATATATTGGAGGTAACATTTTATACTAACTCCATGAATTTTCTTGGGTGTTGATTTTAAGGTTTACTGCCTCAAAAAATAAAAAATCGAAATGGGACTTGATGCTGTCTTGATTGTTGCAACTAAAGCAACATGATTGTCTGATTTTATTACCATAGCCAATTATTGAATGAGCCTTTGAAATTTTTACATGAATTTAATAACATATTGAAGTATCGCTGTAAATTTTATTGTGCATTGATTCAATCATTTACTAGGGTTAAAAATTACGAGAACTTTGGTCTAATCTGTGATTGGTGGCCCCTGACCACTAAAGTTGTACAATTTACTGAAGGAGTTAGAGAGCTCGGTTGTCTTGAATTTTTCAGGGCCTCCTAAACACATTGAAGTGTCATGGAGAATTTTTGCGGCCCTTGAATCGACCATGTGTAAAGGAAAATAAATTTTTCTACTTAAGCACATTCTCCGATATGCTGGAATTGAATTACAAATGTTGATTTAGTACTATAATGACTTGTAATTCAACTAGGATGTGAATGAATGTATACTATTACTCTAATGATTGATTTATCAGAAAAGAATAAGAATTACATTGTGCATGAATGCATATTTATGGTTTATGCATGCCTTGGGTAAAGAGAAAAGTACTAGATATACTTATATGAGAAAAGAGAATTTATACATTTCACTTGTGCATACTTTTAACATATGGGGAAAAGCAGAGACAAGGCTTATACAGGTTAATTGGGGAAGGCCAAAGTAAGGACTTCCCTAGGAATTTATGAGTTCGATGGATGTATTGGCTAGGAGTAGAACTGTGTGTAATTCGAAATGAAAAAAATGAAGTCCGATGATCATGGATAGGAATGAGCTCATGTCCTAGTTTATTGTCCTTAGTGGAATTGTCCACTGTAAATATCTTTGACGTGGATTTAAGCCTTCCTTATGTTAAAGAAAAGAGAAGAATTGCACCGAGGTGAGTTCCTTGTTTATAAGGCTAAATGTGTATCTATCATTATTGTTTTTTTTTATTTACTCTTGCATATGACCTTACCTGATATTATCTATGTGGATGAAATGACTAATTATGCCTACTCATACGTGAAGGATACTCTCCTGATAATTTTATAATATTCTCATCTCTATATGTATATATGTTGTATTGTATAGATCCCAGATGCCATCGGTGATCTTCTTCTTTGACTCGACGGGCAATGGCACCAACCCAGATCCACTCCTATATGTTGTGGCATATTCCAATTCCGCTACGTATTCTTCGGCCCTTCATTCAGTGCTTCTGTATTTACCCAAGTTTACCCCGATTTTCGTATGATGGTGTGCCTCTACACATGGCACACCCCGATGTTTTTATAGACCCACCAGCACCACTTGTGCTCCCTCCAGGAGACAACTCTTCGTCATCATCCTCCTCAGACTCTGACCCATTGGGCCAAGATGCCCTTAGGTGAGGCTACCGTGCCGATGGCCAACGGCTTCCTAGGAGGATGCAAGATTCTCAGAGACTTTTGGCGTGCACATAGTAGTAGTGTGGTGTTAACTTTACCAGCTGAGCTGATATACTATTAGATGTTTTTTTCTTGCTTCGTTGTATTTATATTATATTTTATCGGGCTGAATACTTGAGTAGGCTAGGCATTAGGTGCGGGACTAGCCTTTTTCCTGGAGTTCTTGACTAGTTTAGGGTGGTCTCGTTGGCTTTACTATTATGATGTAAATATTGTAACTGAGACATGATGTTCATATATGTGAATATGGGTGTGGCTACATATGTATCAAAACTTTCTTTATTACCTTATATTTTGACTAGTATGGATCATGGATATAAGTAATACTCTGCTAATTACTATGTCAATACTAGAGAATATGGTAACTAGGAGGATGTTACACATGTAGTACATGAACACAGAAAGGGCATTAGTCAATCCAAACGACATCACCATGAACTCAAAATGGCCATCCTGGTTCTAAGGCTCTGGGTATGTCTTCTTCTCTCATTCTAATATGATGATATCCTAACCTCAAATCAATCTTTGAAAACACCACCACTCCTCTCAACTGATTTGTCAAATCATCAATCCTAGGCAAAGGGTACTTATTTTCATGTTACGTGATTCAATTGCCTATAGTCTATACAAAGTCTCATACTCCCGTCTTTCTTTTTAACGAACAAAATCGGGCTCCCATGGTGATGCACTAGGCCTCACAAACTTTTTCTCCAAAAGTTCCTCTGACCTAGTCTTTCAACCCTTAACTCTAGGGTGACATCCTATAGGGTGCTATGGAAATAGGTCCTATTCTTCACCAAGCTCTATAGAGAACTTAATCTCTATCACCAAAGGCAACTTGGAATCTGACTTGGACCTCAGGATAGTCTCTTACTATAGGCACATCATCGATGTTTTGCTCAAAGTCTACTTTGCTAGCAGCTAGGAGAACATATCCCTTACTTCTTCCCCATAAAAATTGACTTCTACAGCATTTAAGTAAAACTTAGAGGTTTACTAGGCAGGAAGGGTAGGAAGAAAGATGACAAACTTTGTATAATAGTTCAACAATACAAGGTTAGCATAAAGCCAATCCATGCCGAGAATCATGTCTAGATCATGCATAGGCAAACAAACTAAATCTAGGATGAAAGGTCTACCTTTAACAATGAAATGGCAATTTAAGCAACATCTACAATTCCTAGGGTTTTCCAATGGGTGTAGAAATAGTGAGATCAAAAGGAAGTTCTGACACATACATTTGCAAAGACTCAACACTAGCATGTGATATGAATGAATGAATTGTGCTAGAATCAAATAGTACAATTAAGGTCCTATTGTTCATTTCACACTTACCTTCTATGAGGTTTTGGACTTCGCCAAGTTTTCCAAATTGAGGGTAAAAATCCTCCATTGGTGTTGTGGTCTGGGGAGGAGCCGTCGGGTTCCTCTTAGAGTACTCCCTAGCATAGTGGCCGAGCTTCCCATACTTGAAGCAAACGCCCTGGCCCATCAAGCAAGGTCGATCCCTGTGTGGCTTCCCATATTTGGGACAAAAACCAGCATGTGTGGGTCTTAGGGTGTAGTTGGAGCCTTTTGGGGTGCCTTGCCTTTGGGACCACTCGATCCTCCATGGTGAAAGTTCCTCTTAAGGCCCAACCTAAACGACGGTTTGAACTATGGCCTAACTGCGGCTTGAAGCTAAGAGATGGCCAGTTTCTTTGTGAAGTTTTCAGCCCTTGGTGCACTCAGCCTTTTGTTCCATCCTTGATGATGCGACACTTGTTGACTAGGGTAGGGAAGTCCCTAATCTTAAGTGTGCAACAGTGACATTAATTTTCACCTTCATCCCAACCTTATACTTGATGCATTTCCAGAATTCATCGGTTCCTGAAAAATCAGGAGAACTTGATTCAGCTTTTCAAATTTTGTGGTGTACTGCCGATACTCATCCCTCCTTGGACTAGCTGATAAACTCTATATCCTTAGCATTCCTCACAGATGCAGGAAGTACTTCTCATAGAAGCAAGTCTTGAACATCTCCTAGTTGATCATCGTGTTAGATGCTTCCATCTTCAGGTGCCATCCACCAAACTGAGCATCCCTCTAGCATGTAAGCGAAGGTCACCTTCCGCTCTTCGGTGTACCCTGATCAGAAAGATCTTCTCCACTCTTGATCCAGTTCAGCTTGGTTAGGTTTAGGGTTCCTCTAAACGGCGATGGTTTCACCTTAAGAAATTCTCCAAATTTGGACATGTTGGAGTTCCATTTTAAGATACAAGGGCAAGTCTTTGAGCTCTAAGTGTAACATCCTCCCAAATACAACCTCATCCTTAAGTCATGACATTGTACTCAAGAGTTTTTACTTATTAATTAGGGACCTTTCTTAAATATCTATAACAAGAATTCCTTAAAATTCGTAGCCTAATCTTGTTAAAACTTCAAGACCTCATCACAAAACTTCAACTACTCATCACCCCTTACAAAACTAACCAATTGAAATTTGAATTTTTTCACCTTTCCTCACCTTGAGATATCATCCTCTACTATTTAGGGAAGGGGTTGAGCTGTTTGAAAAGCCTTGAAGTGAAAAGAAGCCTTTGTTAGATCATCCTTTGGAACCAAAATCCCTAAAGCCACCAAAGTAGGGTTTTGTGTTATGGTTAATACAATTCTATTTTCTTGTAGATTTTTAGTGATCAAATTTGATATTCTTAGTTATAATGTATGATTACTCATAGGTATAGGTATATTTGCATTGGTGGAGTGTATTGGTGTTGTGTAAAAATCATTTTTGTCAAAAGAAGTGTTGAACCATGTTGCTGGATTTTCAATTTTATCTTAGGCAGCAACCAACCACAAATTTTCTGATGTGTTTGTGGGTATTTTTATGAGCTAGAAAATTTGTATGTTAAAGCTAACATCCTTAGGAAACTCCATGAATTTCATGGAGCATGATAAAGACTTTAACTGCTTAAAAAAATCAAGAACCGAAACCATGCCTACTTGCCTGAATTATTGGAACTGAAGCTACAGATTTTGCTAATTTTTTCACCATAGCAAATGATAGAATTATCACTTGAAATTTTTACAGGGTGTTGGAAACATCTTAAGGTTCATCCGTGATTTTCGTTCTAAATTGATTCAATCATTTGCTGGGTTAAAAATTATTGAATTCTAGATTTGAGCTTGAGATTAGGTGGTCTCTGACCATCAAATTTGTCTAATTTTGTTAACATAGTTAGAAAATGAATCTTGTTCTGACATTTTTACAGAACTTTGTGGACACATTTAGGTGTCATGTAGAATTTTTATAGCCTTTAAATTGGTTATTTTATATTCACAATAAATTTTACTACTTAAGTGAAAAATCTGCTATTGTCCTGGAAATAAACCGATGCTTTGAATTGATGAAATAATGGCACTGGTATGGCATGAGTACTTGAGCATGTGAACTTATTGATGATGTTAGATATATATAAATGTGAATACTTATTACAATTGCTCATGTGCAAAAGAAAAACATAAGATTAAGTTTCTTAGTTGGAGAAAGTAAATCTGGTTTGTCAAGAAAAATAAACCTAACTACCAAGAAAAGTATAAGATGTATAATTCTTGGGGTAGAAAGTAAATCTAGTTGTCGGAAAAAGTAAACCTGGCTAAGAATAGGTATGTCTGAGAATTGGAGAAAGTAAATCAAATGATCATGTATAGGAATAGCTCAGTCCTGAAAAGCAGTCTGTTACCCTAAAGTAGTCAAAGCCACAAAAGTCGAGGGCCAAGATAAGTTGAAGTAGCAATTGTTCTAAGTAGTCCTTTATCTTATGTGTTAAGTGAAGAATTTTAGCATCAGTATTTAGGTCAAAATGTTTTAGTTATAATTTAACAGTATATGCTTTATATGAGGTGTATGAGATTGATGACAACCAAATGGTAGGTTGCTTTGGAATGATCTTTTTGGTTGAATTTAGAACATAAGTTGTGCAAAACACTTCTTAGAACAACACAAAATTTGATTTCTGAATTGTAACATAGTTAAAGGTGAAGAGGTAAAGAAGAAAATGGATGAGAAAGGAATGATGTAGGCGCCACAAACAAGGGTGTTTGATAAGCCTAATGATGTTCGCCACAAGAATCTTGGATTCTTGATAAGACTTATCTTGGTTCAACCAAGAACCTAGGAGAACAATATTCTCGCCAGAATGGATTTTGATCCAAAAAATAACATCTGAAAAGTGCCTTCAAAAGTGTAATTCACGTTTATAAATAGTGAGGGCAGCCAAACCTTTGGCATCCAAAGAAAAAAATATAACCTCCACTTGAATGACCTAATTATGACATTAATGACTCACTTTAACACCTATTTTAACTCAGCCACCAATCAGGTGTAACACCCACAATTAACATCTAAAGGAATCTCAACCTATCACTAAATGTAACGCCCGAATTTTCGCTAAACTTTCAAAATGACCAAAATGCCCTGAGGTCATTTTCACCCGAAACACGAGGACGGCCGGCTTTGGGCCATCCTCATAGGGTTCATATGTTATATGAAGGGGATTGTTTGAGTGCGAATGCCTAACGGAGCAGAAAAACCTCATTTATGAGATCTCTGCGTAAATGACCAAAATACCCAAGAAGGAATTAAGGCAGTTTTAAGTTCCGTTTTGACCCGGACTTCGTCCGAGGTTTAAAACAATGATTTTAAGGCATGAACTATGTTTGCTTAAGTCCCAGAGGTCCGGGCAAGTTTTGGTAAAAATTACAATTTTGCCCTTGCACATCGCATTTTCAGCTTAATGAGCGTTCAACTCTAAACCTAAGCAATATTAGGCTCTAATTAAAGGTTAATTAATTTTCATAATTAACCTAGGGCCAAAACCATCATTTGAAATTAATTGGAACCTAAGATTGCTTGGGGAAATTCAAACTTCATTCTAGTCTCTTTCTTTAAAGAGAAAAAGAATCTGTGAATAGTGTTGAATAGTGTTTCCACTATTCACATCATCTTCTTTCAAGGAGAAGTTGTCACACTCACATCACTAGTCTTGGAGGCTTTGACTCCATTAAACCTTCTCAACCACCTCTAACCTAGGGGTCTATAGTTTTAATTAACCAAATAGTGTACCTAAAGTACCTACTTGACAACCATTAATCCTAAGCCTAATCTATGTCACACCAAAGCACACTTCTAGACCATGATTTGAGGAGATATTTCTCCTTCCCAAGGCTGCCAAAAGTGGTGCCACCCTCCCCCTAGAAATCACATAAAATTAGTCTAAGTGGTCAAGCTATCTTATGACACATGTCTTGGACACTTTCAATCAATGTTCAACTTCCAAGAAAAATGTCTTTCAAGATTCAAAGAATAATTTATATGGTCAATCAAGGTTTTCAATTCACTTCTAAAATAAAAAGAAATATGTCTTTCAAATTCAAAAAGAATGATTTGTTTTTGTGGTCATTCAAGCTTTCTATCAAACTTTTTCAAGACACCATGTCTTACAACACCTTACCTATGCTTTGGGAATTTAAGTCTAGAAAATTTTCTCCTCTTTTTGGGCATAGGGTGCACGGTTCCTTTAGCCCTTGGCAGCCCAAAATTTTGTGATTTTATACATTTAAAAAGGTTTGAAAATAAGCTACAATTCTAGCCATGCCTTAGGACATGCATAGCTAGACTTTTCACCATGCTTTGAATGACTAACACCATGCTTTGAACAAAGATATTTCTTTTCCCCAAAAAGGCCACCATTATTCAATTCATTTTACTTCTCTATAAATAGGTAGCTTAGGGAACTTGAAGCACCTTTGTTCATTTCACTAAAGCTTAGAGTTTAGAGCACTTTGGGGTCTTCTTTCCTCTCAAGTTTAAGAGTCCATCTTCTCCAACTTCTTCATCTTCTTCACTTCCTCTCAATCTCAAACTCTAGGTAGGGAGCTTTTCAAGAATGCTTTCTTTTATCTTAATGCTCAAGGTTTGATCTTGCTTGAAAGTTGTGTTGTAGTGAGTTTCTCTCACAAGTTCATTTTGGTTTCTCCTTTTCTTTTCCCTTTCATTTTCGGCCTTAGGGCCAAGGTAAGGAGGGCTTGATGATGAGAGTTGTATGTTGATGTTTGTCACATGAACAACCTCTAAAGCTTGAGTTTTCTTAAGATAAGTTTATTATTTCCAAGTTTTTCTCAAGACATAGTTATGTTTCTCTTGAACCTTTGAAAACCCCATTTCTTTTCCTTGAGTTTTCAGCCATGAAGGCCTTTGGGACTTGGAAAAATGGTAGCTTGATGATGAGGGCTTCATGTTGATGTAGGTCACATGAACAAAACTCTAGAGCCTAAACTTGGTTTCTAGGCCAAGTGTGTTTTCGGTTTCTTTCCTTTATGTTGGTCATGAGTTTTGTTTTGTTAAGAAATGTAGAGCATTGTAAAAATACTCAATGATGAGGACTTGAGATGTTGGTGTTTGAATCACCAAGATCTTGGTCCCTAGAGTTCATATAATATATATATATATATATATAAATGGTTGTTTCCTCATGATGAGGTTTCGGCCACCTTATGGTTCTTGGTGGAGGTATTGGCTCTTTTTACATAACTTAGCAACACTAGTGTTTCTTTTCTTGTGAGGATGAGTTATGGGATGAAACTTTGTTTCCTTTAAAGTCTTGCAAGAGCTCTAAACAAGATATAAAAGAAGTTGCATCCATGTTTACTTTTATGCTTTGCATAGCATGTTTAATTTCAAGCCATCACTAAGCAACTTAAGGATTAAAATGAGATTGTGCATCATCACTTAATTAATCTCAAAGCCTACCTATTTCAACCTTAAAGTTGATTTTTGATTTGGAGTGAAAACTTCAAGAGGCCTAGAGCACTAAAATAAAGAATTGAACCTTGCACCTCATGTTTATCTTTTGCCTAGCACGTTTATGTTTCAAGCTTTGCATCTCATTTTATATTTCAAGTCATCACTAAGCGCTAAGAATAAGAATGGAGATGCATTTCATATTTACTTTGTGTTATCACTTTACTTTCAAAAAGGCTATAAAATGAAATGCATAGCACGTTTATTTTGATGTCGTCACTTAAAACTTTAGAGCTCAAAGACTTGCCCCTTTCATTTTGAGAAAAGAATTAAATCAAGGAGGTACTTCCTTGAATATCATTCGGCCATGTGGTGTAAATGGCTCTAGGATGAGTTTCATTTAACTACAAGGGCCTATAATGCATGACCTAGAATTTTTCTAAGCTTAGATGCACCCAACTAAGGTTTTAAACAAGTTTTCAAGTTTTGCATCTTGATCAAGGGTAAGATTAAATGGCTACTGCCCTTGGCATTTTATGTTGAGTTTTGGCAAAATAAACTTTGATTTTATGGAGTTTTGAAGTCCCAAAAAGGTTCTAAGAGAAACTAGCAAGTTATATGTTTGAAAGTAAGGTTTTTCTCATGATTTTATGCCTTAAGGGTTTCGGTTCTGCCTTAACAGTTCCAGCACCTTAAATTCTGTTTTGGGTGGTCTAAATATGTTGATTTACCTTGCCGAGTATGTGACATTTGTTCTAGACATTTAAAAGCATCATTAGTGACTTTGTTTGCCTAATATGTGAATTCTAGAACTACTAAAGAATGGCAAAGTTAGTTTCTGCCCAGCCTTGATAAAATAGTTAGAATCACATTATAATATGCCTAGATGTGCGGGAGTGACTCATAATTGGCTTAGGTATTAATTACTGCACCATAGACAAAGTCGGAAGCGAGAAAGGGCTTAAAACGCATTTTTCTAGAATACATAATTCATCAAATGTGAACAACTACATAAGCTGTCCAACCATAATTAATTAGGAATTAGAACTTAATGGATTATGGTAATGAGGTTAATCAATCCCATCAGCATGCAAGAAAACAATGGGATAGTTTGAGGTTACCCGATTGAGAGATTTCCACCTTAAGGGATGATTATGTGTCTCGCATTTAATGATGAATTGATGTGTTATCTCATGACATATATGGTGCCATGTAAACTATTATCCTTAAATAATAGTTTTGTACTCTTATGTTATTGCTTCTTTAAAAGACCTTAGAGATGCCGAAGTAGTAATTTTGTGTTACGCATTAATTATGCAGCATCTCAAAGTAACATGTTAAACTTAGGGTGACTTAAAATATGAGAATGTAATCCTTTGAAACCACCCAACGAAGGGTGGGGACGATGTGATTCTAGCCCCCTAAACCCGTACTTAAGGTCGGGAAGTTGACTTATCCCAAGGGATGAAGTCTAGATGCTAGTGACGACTAGTGTGGTATGAGCTCATAACCTAGAGATTTCTCAAAAGGAAGAAAGATTAGGGCTGCCCCAGTTAAGTAAAGGTTCTTATGTCACCTAAGTAACCAAGTTATATAACTTACATTCCATGTACCCAGTTATATGCCTTATGTTCCATGTACCCAGTTATATGCTTTATGTTCCATGTACCCAGTTATATGCTTTATGTTCCATGTATATGCTTTATGTCCTGTGTAGTTGCATGATTTACGTTCTATAATTCAAGTATATAGCTTATGTAAACACAAGTGCCATGTTAAAAAGAACGGATTCTCGGAAATTGAGATTTTAGAAAACTCATAATTGAACCAATATATGTCCATGGTTTTATAAATAAACCGAGAACCCTGGAGACGTAGATGATGACACATAGAATAGGAGGAAAACCCTACTGAGTTTCTTTAGCAAGAAAACTCACTCCCTCTATCTCTCTTTCCATTACGTCTTCAGATCGAGATGGCGACCTTCGTCCTATTCATTGACATGCCGACATGGGAGATCCACCATGACCCAGAGCTTAGGTCATTTCATTTTGAGGGCTCTTGCACCGTTCGTGTGTTCGCATTTCTTGGAGGACCCTTCTCCCATCCAGTAGATAGCTACCTCTTTACCCTGACGTCTCCTTATAATGATGCGATGATTTTTGAGCACGCCCGTATGCCTGATGAGAGGATTCTACGGACTCACTCTCCAGTCTGAAGGGTACCAGAGACGTGCCCCTCACTCAGCACTCGGAGGAGGATCCCTCAGTGGACTCTGCCCCCACTCCACCGCATATGCCCATGGGTAGTGAGGAGACGTGACTCAGCCTCGGAGAGCCCCGGACCTGGTCCACGGCCTCGACGTAGGGGAAATGTCCAGCCTTCCACCATGCCCACTCCAGCGAGCTTCATCATGGAGGACCTGCTCGAGTGCCTACTCTAGACGCACTTCGTCCATGGATTGGTTACATCCCGCCTTACCCATGGCATTAGCTTTAGGATAGAGGGTAGTCCTTAGTGCACGCACTACATGTAGAACGGATAAACTTTCTTTTGTATTGAGGTTATCCACTTTAGATGTTCTTGGGAGGGGGTGTTCCTTTTATGATTTCTGGTTCTGTGGTTTCTATTTACATGTATTTCTTGTTTCAGTTGTATTGCATCATCTCATGTACTCGAAAGAGTCCTGCATAGGGTAGGCATATTATTATGTATGAAGTATTTCAATGTGATGTTATATTTGATCTGGAGCCACTTCTATGTTTATGTTTCCGCACTTTATGATACCGACCCGATAAGATACGCGCGGCTTCTATTTTTTAAAAAAAAAGTGGCTCGTATTTTCTTTAAGTTATTTCTCTTTCTCATAAAAGAACCATGAAGTAAGTAATGACTGATATTTGACCTAAGTACTTACTAGTGGTATTGGGTCATATGTTAGGTTGTTACACTAAACTCACATGTAGATTAGGAAGGTGAGCTGCACCAATTTGCAAAATGGACCCACTTTCATAATTCTAACACTTTATTGAATTAAAAGGAAAAAAAATATTAAAAGACTTAGACTTTTTCTTCAAGAGTACACCCCACAAATCATGCTTCTTCAAATTGGATGAGCAAAGTGATTAACTTGGGCTGATTGTCTCCTTGTCTTGCATTTGGGCTTGTGTCCATTAAGAGAACCGCTAATTGAGTTAGAGCTTCTTGGGCTTTCTTAGCTCTTGCTCTTGTCATTGGACCACCAAGACCTTGAATGGCTTCTTGATCCAAGTTGGTCTCCATTGGGCTTATATCATTCCCTCCTTCTTTAAGTGAATTCGACCTCGAATTGAAATCTTCATCACCTACATCAAAAAGAGATAAGTCAGCCACATTAAAAGTTGCACTAATACTACCATGCTCACTTGGAAGATCCAACTTGTATGCATTGTCATTTATCTTGGCCACCACTTGAAATGGTCCATCCCCCCTTGGTTGAAGTTTAGATTTCCTTTGAGAAGGAAACCTCTCTTTCCTCATGTATACCCAAACCCAATCTCCAGGTTCAAATACCACCTTCTTCCTCCCTTTGTTGGCTTGTCTTGTATAGCTTTCGGTCTCTTTTCAATTTGGACCTTCACTTGTTCATGTATCTTCCTCACATATTCAGCCTTGGCCTTACCATCCTTATGCTTTAAAATTGAAGAGTTGGGCAATGGCAATAAATCAAGAGGAGTTAAAGGATTAAAACTATAAACAACCTCAAAAGGAGAATATTGATTAGTACTATGAACTGCCCTATTATAAGCAAATTCCACATGAGGCAAACAATCCTCCCATGACTTGATGTTTTTCTTAATTACAGCCCTTAAAAGGGAAGAAAGTGTCCTATTCACAACTTCAGTTTGCCATCCGTTTGAGGATGGCAAGTAGTGGAGAAAAGAAGTTTGGTTCCTAGCTTTCCCCACAAAGTCCTCCAAAAGTGACTTAGGAACTTGGAGTCACTATCACTAACAATGCTCCTTAGGAGACCATGAAGTCTCACCACTTCTTTGAAAAACAAATCTGCAACATGACAAGCATCATCAATTTTCTTACATGGAATAAAATGAGCCATCTTGGAAAATCTATCTACCACAACAAAAATTGAATCTTTACCATTCCTTGATCTAGGCAATCCCACAACAAAGTCCATAGACAAATCAATCCAAGGGAAATTGGAAATAGGTAAAGGAGTATAAAGTCCATGAGGCATCACTTTGGATTTTGACTTTTTACACACAATGCATTTTGCACAATATTTTGCACATCATACTTCATATGAGGCCAATGAAAATGTTTATGCAACATGTCTAAAGTCTTTTGGACCCCAAAATGCCCTATTAAACCCCCTTCATGTGCTTCCTTCACAAGCAAATCCCTTATGGAACTTTTTGGCACACACAATCTCTTTTCTTTAAACAAAAATCATTGGTGCCTAAAGTATCCATTTTGGGCTGAATGCACACAATTAGCATAGATATTTGAAAAATCCTTATCATGCTCATATAAATCTTTAATGCATTCAAGACCAAACAATTTTGTTTCAAGGGTAGAAAGTAAAGAATATCTTCTTGAAAGTGCATCCGCCACAATATTGGCCTTACCCTTTTTGTGTTTCACCACATATGGAAATTGTTCAAGAAATTCAACCCACTTTGCATGTCTTTTATTTAACTTTCCTTGCCCTTTCAAATATTTCAAAGACTCATGGTCACTATGAATCACAAATTCTTTGGGCAAAAGATAGTGTTGCCAAGTTTGCAAAGCTCTTACTAAGGCATACAACTCCTTATCATAGGTGGGATAATTAAGGGAAGCTCCACTTAATTTCTCACTAAAATAAGCAATTGGATGCCCCTCTTGCATCAGAACAGCCCCAACACCAACATTAGAAGCATCACATTCAATTTCAAAAGATTTAGCAAAATTAGGCAAAACAAGTATTGGTGCATGGGTGAGTTTTTCCTTAAGTTCTTTAAAGGCATGTTCTTGTTTCTCCCCATTTGAACCTAACATTCTTCTTGACAATTTCATTAAGAGGTGCAGCCAAGGTGCTAAAGTCCTTAACAAACCTCCTATAAAAACTAGCCAAGCCATGAAAACTCCTCACATCACTCACATTTTTGGGGTTGGCCAATCTTGAATGGCCTTAATTTTCTCTTTGTCAACATGGACCCCTTTAGCATTTATCACAAAACCAAGAAAAATCACATGGTCCACACAAAAAGTACACTTTTCCAAATTAGCATACAATTTTTCTTTTCTTAATACAAGCAAAACAGCCCTTAAATGTTCATGATGTTCATCTAAGTTTTTGCTATATATCAAGATGTCATCAAAATACACCACAACAAACTTGCCCAAAAAATCCCTCAAAACATGATCCATAAGTCTCATGAAAGTACTAGGTGTATTTGTTAAACCAAAAGGCATTACCAACCATTCATACAAACCATATTTAGTTTTAAAGGCAGTTTTCCATTCATCTCCCTCCCTTATTCTAATTTGATGGTACCCACTTTTCAAATCAATTTTAGAAAATATACATGCACCATGCAATTCATCAAGCAAATCATCAAGTCTAGGGATAGGATGTCTATACTTAATTGTTATGTTGTTCACGGCCCTACAATCCGTGCACATCCTCCAAGTCCTATCTTTTTTTGGCACTAAATTTCCGGGACCGCACATGGACTCAAACTCTCTTGCACCCATCCTTTTTACATCAACTCCTCCACTTGTTTTTGGATCTCTTTAGTCTCTTGTGGATTGCTCCTATATGCTGGCCTATTGGGCAATGATGCACCCAGAATGAGATCTATGTGGTGCTCAATTCCTCTTAGAGGGGGAATGCCGTGTGGCACTTCCTTAGGAAAGACATCATCAAATTCCTGCAAAAGATTTTTGACACCACTAGGCAAAGAGTGATCATTAGGAGTGTTAGCATTTAAACAAAATTCCCTACAATAAAGCATATATAAGGACTGCCTTGAGACCAATGCACTTTTTACCTCACTCTTTGTTGCAAGAAAGCTCTCTTTACTCTCTTTTCCACTCGATTTTGCACACCTTTTTTTCATTATTTTTTTTTATTTTTCTTCACTCTTTTCTCAATTTCTTTTTCTTTTCTCTCTTGTTCCCTCTTTCTCTCATTTTTATTTGATCCTCACTAACTTGTTTTGGAGATAAGGGAGAAAGTATGACCTTTCAGTCTTCATACATGAAAGTAAACTTATTTGAGAACCCATCATGGATGGCCTTCTTGTCATATTGCCAAGGCCTTCCCAACAACATATGGCTTGCCTCCATAGGCACCACATCACAAAGTACACAATCTTTGTACTTCCCAATTGAGAAAGGGACCTCCACTTGTTTGTTCACCACCATTTCTCCTATCTCACTTAACCATTGAAGCCTATATGGTCTTGGATGTGCCTTAGTTACAAGATTTAATTTGGACACCAATCTAGTGCTCACAACATTGGCACAACTTCCACCATCAATGATTAGAGAACATACCTTCCCTTGAATGAGACATCTAGAATGAAAGATATTCTCCCTTTGGCTTACTTCATGATCTTTCACTTGACTCCCAAAAGCCTCCTTACCATAAGTAAATCACCATCCGGCATGAACACATCTTATTCACTTTCCTCCTTGCTTGAAGCCTCGGATTGTGATACCACTTCACCATTCATGGTCACCATGGTTCTCTTTGTTGGACATTGGGATGCTATGTGTCCATGGCCTAGGCATTTGAAACACTTCAAGTCACGGCTCCTAGAGGTTGTCTCCATTGGTTTCTTGCCTTGAGAGGTTCTCTCGGCCTCTTTGGTTGGTGCATCTTCCTTCTTTTGCTTGTCTTTCCAATTTGAGGATGGGAATTTCGAAGTTGACGAAGAAGAATACTTAGTCTTCCTCCTCTTCATTTGTTGCTCCACCTTAATTGCTTGTTGAACCAAATCTTCAAGCTCCACATAATTTTGTAACTCCATTATGTCTTGAATATCTTGATTCAAACCATGCAAGAACCTTGCCATGGTAGCCTCCCTATCTTCTTGAAAACTTGACCTAAGTAAGCTCAATTCCATCTCCTTGAAATACTCATCAACACCTTTGGTCCCTTGGGTAAGCCTTTGTAATTTGTTGTGAATGTCCCTTTGATAATGATTTGGGACAAACCTCTTCCTCATGACAATTTTCATCTCTTCCCAAGTATCAATGGGCTCCTCTCCAACTCTTCTCCTCTCTTTTTGTAATTGGTCCCACCACACAAGGGCATATTCTTTGAATTCAAGGGCTGCCACCTTCACCTTCTTTCTTTCATTGTAAGAATTACAATCAAAGACTTGTTCTATTTTTAACTCCCACTCCAAGTAAGCCTCCGGATCATTCTTCCCAACAAAGGGAGGAATGCTGATTTTGACCCCTTCAAGCCTATCACCACGCCTCCTTTCCCTATGTCCTCCTCCTCTATACCGTCCTCCTCTAGGCCTTCCTCTTTCACTATCATAGTCACTTGAATCATCACGGTGTAGGTTAGCAAGTTGTCTATCATAATTGGCTTGCATTTGCTCCATTTGTCTTTGAAGAGCTTGAACTTGATTGGCCATCCTAGCTTGAAAGTGGCTGACCTTGGAGATAAGGGTGGACTATCCTCATTATTGGCCATGATTTGAGTAGAAGAATTTATGTGTTTCCTCACTATGCTCCCTCACTAGTTCACACAATGGATTTTTTTTTTTTAACTCTTTTGGCTTTTCTTTTCACAAAAATGTATTTTGGACACTCTTGCCTTTTTCCTCTCAATGTTCTCCTTTAGTTCTTAGAGGAATCAAACAGAAAACTCAAAAATACCAAAATTCAATTAACAAAAATCACAAGACTTATCAAAACAAAGGAAATTAAAAGGAAAAGGCTAGAAAGGAAAAGCTTGGAAACAAAGAAACAAAAGAAGAAGGGAAAATTTTCAGGAACTCAAAATTACTCAACTAGAACTTTTCTTTTCTCTTTTCTTTCTCAAATTTTCTTGCACAATTTTTTTTCAACTTTGAAGAAGAGATTCAACTTGAAAACTTGTCTTGGAACAAAGTGATATATATATTTTTGGTTTAGGAAGAAAAGAAGAAAAGGAAAAAGAATGAAGACAAAGAAGAAGATAAAGAACACAAGACCAAAATTCAACCAAAGCCTAAGCTCTGATGCCACTTGATGACAACCAAATGGTAGGTTGCCTTGGAATGATCTTTTTTGGTTGAATTTAGAACATAAGTTGTGCAAAACACTTCTTAGAACAACACAAAATTTGATTTCTGAATTGTAACATAGTTAAAGGTGAAGAGGTAAAGAAGAAAATGGATGAGAAAGGAATGATGTAGGCGCCACAAACAAGGGTGTTTGATAAGCCTAATGATGTTCGCCACAAGAATCTTGGATTCTTGATAAGAACTTATCTTGGTTCAACCAAGAACCTAGGAGAACAATATTCTCAGAATGGATTTTGATCTAAAAATAACATCTGAAAAGTGCCTTCAAAAGTGTAATTCACGTTTACAAATAGTGAGGGCAGCCAAACCTTTGGCATCCAAAGACAAAAATATAACCTCCACTTGAATGACCTAATTATGACATTAATGACTCACTTTAACACCTATTTTAACTCAGCCACCAATCAGGTGTAACACCCACAATTAACATCTAAAGGAATCTCAACCTATCACTAAACTCACGTGTAGATTAGGAAGGTGAGCTGCACCAATTTGCAAAATGGACCCACTTTCATAATTCTGACACTTTATTGAATTAAAAGGAAAAAAAAATTAAAAGATACTTTTCTTCAAGAGTACACCCCACAAATCATGCTTCTTCAAATTGGATGAGCAAAGTGATTAACTTGGGCTGATTGTCTCCTTGTCTTGCATTTGGGCTTGTGTCCATTAAGAGAACCGTAATTGAGTTAGAGCTTCTTGAGCTTTCTTAGCTCTTGCTCTTGTCATTGGACCACCAAGACCTTGAATGGCTTCTTGATCCAAGTTGGTCTCCATTGGGCTTATATCAGAAATCCCCTTCAATGTAACCGAGGGCATGTAAAGTTGCGATTCAATTACTATGATGTTGAGTAGTATGACATATGTATATTAAATGATTGAATAATAAAAGAGACCCACTTTGGAGAATTGGTTTTTAAACTTTAAAATGAACCTTTGATATATGTTGCATGCTCACATCTTTCTTAATAAACCGAAGTGGTTAGGGCAATGACGATGACATGGATTTCAGTATATGTTTTGGGGATGCCTTACTAAGAATTTTAGGATTCTCACCCTGATGTGTTTGTTTGCCGTGTCCTCCAGGTTAATCCAAAGGACAGTGAGGCCGCTAAAGGAAGAATAAATTGGAATTTACAGTAGTTAGGGGTGAAGACCTTCATCTATTGTACCTAGGTGTATGTATAGGTCTGTAAATATAATAGACATATGTGTATTAGAGCTCATAAAAGAGCTTCCTTTTGTACTTGACATTGTATTCAACAAATGTGTTGTTTCTTGATTATATATCTTGATAGAACCACGACTTAGTTAATACATGATTCAACCAATTCTTGCTATAAATATTTAAGAGAGGTCTGTAAATTTATAAGTAATAACTCTTTTAGTTCATGTCATGACTTAAGGATGAGGTTGTACTTGGGAGGATGTTACATTATGGTATCAGAGAGTTCATCCTTGTAGGACCTTAAGGAATGGACTAGCTATGCTTCCTTAGTAAATGTCATGCATTATGGTTTTGCATGTGTGTGACTACTAGTTAGGAATGTTGTGGGTTGCTGACACACTTAGATTGGTATTGAGCCTGATCAACTCAATATTTCTTGATTGGTGTGATTGGAATCAATGACTTCAAATCGACATACTAGGAACGGTGATGGAGATGAAGCTGGTATGATGAACACCTTTTGTGAGATGGCAACTGCCATGAGAAAATAAATACAGGAGCTAAGGTTGGACCGACATGCTGAAGGAAATAGTCGGAACCCTAGAGGAGCAGAAGTGGACATAGAATACCAAAAGTTTATAGATTTCAGGAAGGCAATTGTCCACCGTTTCGAGAAGCTTTTGGTCTGAATAAAGTAAAAGAATGGATCAAGGCTATGGAGAAGATTTTCTTGGTTTTCCTTGTAAGAGAGCCAAAAAGTGGCCTTTGCTACTTACATGATAGAGGCTAATGCAGAATTCTGGTGGGTTGGCACCGATGGATTGTTCAAAGCTTCTTAGACTGAAGTTACCTGGAAGTTTTTAAGGAGGCTTTTTACCACAAGTACTTCCATGCTTCTGTGAAATGCCAAGGAGCTAAAGTTTATGGCACTTAAGCAAGGATCTATGAGCATAGCAGAGTATACGGCCAAGTTTGAGGAGCTTTGCAAGTTTTCTACTATCTATTAGCGTAATACTAATGAAGCTTAGAAGTGCATGAAGTACGAAGGAAGGTTACGTGAGGATATTGAGGTAGTTGTGTGTCTTTTAATGATCTAGAATTATGCAACATTGGTAAACAAGTACCGTCGTGAGAGGACTTTAACAAGAAGCGAGCAATCGCCCAATTTGCTAAGGACACTTCTAACAAAAAACTGCTACTTGATGACCAAGACTATGAGGATGACCCGCCCTTGAAGAAGTGGTTTCAACCAAATCCACACAAGGATTGATATGATCCAAACTCCATGAATCACAAGAAGGATCTACCAAGATTGGAAAACACAGATACAATCCGAAATTAACACGGCTTCGTATCTCAAGCTACAGGTCTCGGAATTCGACGATTCAAAAACGAGAAGAAAACTGACGTTCTGAAACTCAATTAGGCTCAAGAATCATTGAAATCTGATTCGTATATCTTGAGATATGGACGAGAGTAAACAAGGCGCCACAATCAAGAGATTGATAAGCCTAGGAACGCCACAAGGATGAGCACCCTTGATAAGTTCAGAGAATTCTATGAAGAACCAAGAGAGAGCAAGTCTCACAAGCAAATATGATCTGAATTTTCCCTTTTCAAAATTTAGGGTTTGCCTTTTATAATGGGCAACGCCTTACAAGTTTGCTTAGACCTAACCCAACAGCTTACTAATTCAGCCCACCACTATTAGTAAACTAAAACAATAAATAAATAAATAAATAAATAAGAATGTTCAGCCCATTTAACATGTGCTAAAAAAAAGAAAACTAAGACTAGCTAAATGGGCCTTATTTCAAGCTTAAATACAAAATTTGGACCAAACATAGACACAGCCTTTATGCTCCATTTTACCAATTTGGACTCAAGAAATTAGATGGAGAAATTGGGCTTGAATTGAATACAGCCCTCAAGTCTCCATTCCTTCAATTTGCATTAAGCAATTCACCATTTTGGGCTTCAAGTCTTCCAAATTAGGGGCAGCCTCAAGAATTGTTGCTACAACTTGTTGCAATGCCTCCTTTGCCTTCCTAGCCCTTCCTCTTGTCATAGGTCCCCCAAGTCCTTCAAGTGCCTTGTTGTCCTTGCCATAGTCGTGTCCTCATTAAGGATAAATGGCAACAGCAGATGAGCCATTCCCAAAATATGGAAGAGATCACGAGAATATATCTTGCTTGGGTGGACAAAATGTGTGCTATCGCTGCAAAAAACTAGGACACAAGATTTGGGAGTGTTCAGATAGGTATTCAAAACCAAACATAAAGCCACAACACTAGAGTAGGGTCTTCACCCTAAGTGCTGAAGGGAAGTCAGCCCCCAAAAATCCAATCTAAGGTAGGAACGTTTAGGATTTGATTGAATTGTTTGAACTGTGTAGTTGCTTGTTTGGTTTATGAAAAATGTCTTTTGAAATCTATTTCAAATGAATTTTGAGGGCAAAATTCTTTTTAAGGTGCGTGATAATGTAACACTAAAAATTATTTAAAAATTAATTTGAACTTTATTAGTGAGAATTTCAAATATTTGACAGTTTTAGCGATGATGAGGAACAGTCCAATGGATGTGTAAAAAAGTGAATAGTATTTTGCTTGCCTCTAGGCCCATTGGAGTTAAACCCAAGACTTTATATTGGACCAGGAAATGCCCGAGAAGAAAAGAGAGGGTTAAAATAGTTAGGAATCAAGATTTATATCTGGAATTAATTTCTAGGCAGTGTTTGATTAGGGTATGATGTTCCACTCGTTTGGTAAAATTTCGGTATGCGATTTCTAACATTGAAAGATAGTTTAATCTTTATAAATGGATAATGTATATATATTCAAGCTAAGTGTAAGGCTAGGATTTAATCTTGTAATAGGCTAAGATTTAATCTTTAATTACAAGATTAAATCCTAACCATTCATTTCCTTTTATTATTAGAAAGAAATATCTATTTTATTACATAAATGCTATCTTTATTTCAAGATAAAAACAAAGCACCAAACCTTATCACCATCATATATGCATTTCACCAGCACAAACAAAGAACCAGCCTCCATTTCTTTTCTTACCAAGCCACCATAAACAAGCTTCAAGCTTTCAAAATCATAGCATAATCTTGTTAAAAACTCAAGACCTCTTCACAAAACTTCAACTACTCATCACCACCTACAAAACTAACAGATTGAAATTCCAATTTTCACTTTCCTCACCTTGACATATCATCCTCTATTGTTTAGGGAAGGTCTTGGGCAGTTTGGAAAGCCTTGAAGTGAAAAGAAGCCTTTATTAGATCATCCTTTGGAGCTAAAATCCCTAAAGCCACCAAAATAGGGTTTTGTGTTGTGTTTAATGCAATTCTATTTTCTTGTAGATTTTTAGTGATCAAATTTGATATTCTTGGCTCTAATGTATGATTACTCATAGGTATAGGTGTATTTGCATTGGTGTTGTGGAAAAATCATTTTTGTCAAAAGAAGTGTTGAACCATGTTGCTGGATTTTCAATTTTGTCCTAGGCAGCAACTAACCACAAATTTTCTGATGTTTTTGCGAGTATTTTTATGAGCTAGAAAAATTATATGTTGAAACTAACATCCTTAGGCAACTCCATGAATTTTCGTGGTGCATGATAAAGACTTTAACTACTTTAAGAAATCAAGAACCGAAACTATGCTTCTTGCATGAATTGTTGGAACTAAAGCTGCAGATTTTGCTAATTTTGTTACTATAGCAAATGATTGAATTATCACTTGATATTCTTACAAGGTGTTGAAAACATCTTAAAGGTTCATCTATGATTTTTGTTCTGAATTGATTTAGCCATTTGCTAGGGTTAAAAATTACGGAATTCTGGCTTTGAGTTGAGATTAGGTGGTCTCTAACCTACTATTTAATCTAACACGTCTAGGATGCATTAAGATTAATTATTAGTTATTACCTCCTTTTAAATTCATTTGTAAAATTACTTAGTGGAAAATACAGGTAAATTTTTTTTTTTTTTAAATATGTAAGACAAAATGCGAGCCTTCATGTACCATCACGAGCGAAACGTGAAGTAGCAAAGGATTAAAGCATACAATTGAAAGCAATAAAGAACACATCCATTCATAGAAGCAAATGCCATAATATATTGGATAACATAGTTTGGTACATAGTTGGATACATCAGCTGAAACATAAAAACATAAAGTTATACCCACATAAGAATGGCAGCTGCAGGATACATAGAATAGGAAAGTATAGAAAAGAAACATAACAGCAAGTATAGGAAACCCCAAAAGATCAAACCCCAGCTATAGCTACCCCTCTCTTAAACCTATGACGCTGATCCTCTAGGAGATATGTCCCACGAATTGCTCCAGCTCCTCTCGTGGCCCAACGAAGAGAGGCATGGGCATGTAGAGAGGGAGCAACATGGCCTCCTCGGCGCGGGCGTCTATTGAGCTATCGTACTCGCCTCGCAAGCCTCGGTGACAGAATCCTTGCTATCGCTACCCACATCCATGGGCACGAGGAAAGAGAACCCTCGAGTAGATGTAGGAGGGGAGTCCTCAGAAGTCGACCCCAATGCGTAGTATGAGCAGGACATACTCGGGTAGTCTAACCGCGAGGATGATGGACGGGCGCAGCGAGTTTGCTTGTCATGGTGTTGGGTCCTCTCGAAGATCATGTCGTCACCATACGGTGAGGTGGGAGTGAAGCGAAAGCTAGAAACTGGATGCGCGAACGGGCGTCCATGTACACAAAAATACGGACAGCACATCGACCTTCAAAATGATATAACTGATGCTTTGGGTCAAAGTGCACCTCCCAAATCGGTGTATCAACGAAGATCACGAATAACACCATCGAGATCTGAAGACGTACGGAAAAGAGGTAGAGGGAGTGAGAATCTTACTAAAGAATCTCAGTAGGGAATCCTCCTATCCTAGTGTCATCGTTACGTCCCAGAAACCTTGGGTTTATTATGGAAAGGTTTAACATGCAAAGGTCTATTATGAGGTTTTATAAAAGCAATTATCCAAGGTCCGTGTCTCTTATGATGAATCTTAATGCATGTATGCAGCATAGCAAAACATGAATGCATGAAAATTCTTTATGCAACAAACCAATAAAACATGTCATCAATAATTAATCCTCATATAAGTGGCATGTAACTTCTCATGATCAACCTTTCTCTTTCTCAACCTTGTGACATAAGGGTATAAAATAGTAACCGCACCCTAAAACTAGCCTTTGAACTCATACCTCAACTAGTCATCACTAGTTCTTACTTATCCTCTTGATAAGCATAACATAATCACAATAATCCCAACTCCCAGAGTACGGGCAGGGGCCTAAGTATCACCCATCATGAGGCTTTTTCCTTCTTTGAAATGCATCAACTGGTTAAGACCAGTGACTTTGTCCGCTTTGGGAGGCTAATGTATATACCTCATTAACGCCCCAATTTTTACTGAATTTTTACTGTCATTAGGAATTACCGAATTACCATAGGTAAATATTATATAAAATTTGAGACCAAACAATCCTTAATAAAGGAATATAACGTTAGAAGAGAAGTTAGGAGCAATTCGTGCAAGTATTGCAAACCCCAATTACGTGTAAAATGACCAAAATGCCCCTGAGGTTATTTTACTCAGAAAATGAGGATCGTGGGCCCCACCCGTCCTCAAGGGGATGTTTTGATGTTAATAAGGGATTGTTTGTGTTATGTGTGTTAATAGAGGAGAAGAATCCTAATTTTGAGCTTCGACGCGAAATGACCAAAACGCCCGGCGTTTTAACTCCATTTGCGTGCCGACTTAGCCCGAACCTCACTAAAATGTGTTAAAAGGTGTTTTTAAGCCATGATTAACCATTGGTTAAGCTCGGGTGGTCTCGGGCAATTTTTAAGTAAAATGACCGTTTTGCCCCCGTCTTTGTGCAGTTTTACAAATTTTGAGATTTTTGATTCGTCTAACGAAACCTAAGCAATATTAGGCTCAAATTAAAGCTTATTAAATTCTAATTATTAATCTAGAGTCAAAATTATTTATTTAGATTGATTAGAACCTAAAATTGCTTAAAACACCCAAATTGCTTAGTAATTCACTTAAACCCTTAACCGTAAATTCTCTAAATTGCATGAATACCTTGCCTACACCTAAAAAATACATGGAACACACAAAATCCTCTTCCACAAGGCTGTAATGCACGAAATTATTGAGTAATAAGTCAGAAAATTATTACACAAAAATCCAAAGAATGAAAACAAAGAATCATGAAAACATGGAAACATGATTCCATGTTTTAAGCCACCAAACAAAATGATTTTCTTCCTTATTTTTTTTCCTCTAATTTTTGGTCAGATTTCCTCCTTCCTTTGTCCATTTATGAGCTGCAAAATCTCTATAAATAGGCATGCTTGAAGATAGTTTAGATGCTTAGTTCATAACTTACACAAATTCTAGTTTTAGGAGCACCAAAAGCTCTCATTTCCTCCTCCTCTTGGCTGAATTCTTTCTTCAAGTTTTCAAGAATATTTTCTTTCATTTCACTCCAAGAAACCAAGTTCTCTTCCTTTCCTTCAAATCAGATTAGGTAGGGAGTTGTTTTTAAGTTTATTTCTATGCTTTGCTAAGTGTTGTTCTTGGTTCAAAATGATGATTTCATGGATTTTCTCTAGTTTTTCCATTTGGTTTTCTTCTTCCTTTCTTTGAACAATTCAGCCATATGGCCTAGGTGGGACTAAGATGATGGCTTGATGATGAGGACCTTGAGGGTGGGTTGTGAATCCATCACAAGTTAGGCCTCTAAAGCTTGAAAGTTCCACTTGATGCAAAACTTTAAAGAATAATATTTTTATGATGTTTTTATGATCTTGAGTTTAGAACTTGAAAGATGTATTTTTCACTTTGTCTTGCTAAGATATATTGGGTTGAATTTATATTTCTCTAAAGTCTTGGAGGAGCTCTAGTAAAGAAATAAAATGAACTTGCATCCATGTTTAAGTTTATGCCTTGCATAATCATGTTTACTTTCTATGTCATCACTAAATTCTCAAGAATGAATAAATGAACTTGCATATTCATGTTTAAATTTCCAAGCTTGCATTTCATGTTTATGTTTCAAGTTGTCACTTAATCTCAAAGATAATAAAGAAGTTGCATCTCATATTTATTTTATGCTCTCACTTTATTTTATAATGGCTAAAAGAATCAACGCATGACATGTTTATTTTTATGTCATCACCTAAAGATCCTAGAGCTCAAAGACTTGCCCAAGTATCACAAGCAAAGAAATAAGATTATTGGAGTTAAAGAATTAATTCTTTAAGAAGTCTTGAGATTGGAGCTTAAAAAGATGTAATAATAATTCTCTTCTCCCTTCACCGGTCAGTGCGGATTACCGCGCTCCTTTCTAAGATTCTCTTCTCCCTCCACTGGTCCTATGCGGACTACCGCGCTTCAGCTTCTTGCATCATGTTTATATTTCAAGCTCTTGCATCATGTTTAATTTTCAAGTCATCACCTTAAATCTTAAAGATAAAGAAATGGATTTGCATATCATGTTTATAATTCCAAGTTATCACCTTATAATGACAAGATTAAAATGAGGTTGCATAGCATGTTTATGATTCTAAGATATCACATAAATCTCTTAAGCTCAAGACTTGCTCCTTTTATCTTAAGTGAGAATTTTAATTATGAAGATTCTTTCAAGTTTAGCAAAAAGAATTAGTTTCTAAAAGAGTTTTAAAGCTTTGCAAGGATTCTACGGAAACTAATATTTTATGTTCACTTAAAATGTGATTTTATACAATTATATGAGGTTCATGATTCGGCTTCTGATATGAGATTAGTACCAATAAATGATGATGATTTAATATGTTTGAAGTTGTGATAATTATGTTTATTGATAAGGAATAATTCTATGCATGTTAGAAGTGAAATTAGCTACATAAAGCAACCGTAAAGCTTTAAATATGATTTACTGCCTATGCCGCCTCATATGGTTTAATAATGTTCTTAAGGCTTATGATTAATGGTAATGATGGTAATTAATCCCTTAGATGCATAATTAATTAGTTTGATAATTGAGGTTACCTGATTCTAGAGTTTCAATTATTTAAGACAGCTTTTCAGTAAGGATTTATGATGATGCTTATTAAGTATTTGATTTCATTGAATGATTTCATGGCTTGCATGTTATAGTTGCTGTTGCAAACAATGAGAATGCTTATGCATGAAATAATGAAATATTCTTTGTTATTTAAAAATTTACCCTAGTTGCTGGAAGAAAGTATATTCCTGTAAAAGTGTAATTTGGAAAAGTTCTGGCTAGGAAAGACTTGGTATTTAAGCGTGTCCATTTGTGACCCACCTCTCTTTCCTGGAATCTGGATGCATGATTACAGTTGGTATATATATTATTCCAGAATAAGACTATAAACGAGAAAATGTTATAAATGATTATGAATTGAGAATTGTATTATGATATAACATGCAAAGACTTAAAGGTGACTTAAAATATATGAGGAAATGATCCTTTGGACCCATCAGACTATAGGTGGTGAAAAGGTGATCCTGAGAAAATGATCCTTTGGACCCATCAAACTATAGGTGGTGAAAAGGTGATTCTTGCCCCTAGTCCGTTCTCTCAAAAGGGTAGAGACGGAATTTTTACTTATCAAAAGGGATAAGTATGTGCTAGTGACGACTAGCAAGGTATGAGCTCATAACCTAGATTACTCCCAAAAGGGTGGAGTATAGGGTGGCCCAGGAAAATGATGATGAAAGTAACTTTAAGTCACCTAAGAAACTAAGTAAATGCATTATGTGAATATGATGTTCTGCTATGCATAGTACTTATGAAATGATGATGAGGAATATGATGTGATTTTATGCATAACTATGTTATTATATATGAAAGGAAAAGTTCATTATAAACATGACATGCTAAGTTTATGATGCATTATAAGACGCATGATTAAAATGAATGGACCTCGGTAAAGTATATTTCCAAACTAATAAATGAATCTTAGCATGCTCACATTTTCATAATGAAACCCGAGGTTCCTGGGGACGATGATGATGACACGATGCATATGAGGTGAGTACCCTACTGAGATTCTTTTATAAGTTTCTCATTCCCTCTTTCTTTCTTTCCATCTCGTCTTCAGAAAGTGATGGTGATGTTCGTGATTCCGTTGATGCTCTCACCTGGTAGATGCACGTGATCTTGTGAACCAGCTTATTATTCTTGAGGAACGTATCGTAGACCTTAGCGTGAACTCAGATATCTATTCCTATCCTGTGAAGTGTTATAAATAGGTGCCATTAATAGATGTTTTTCCATCCATATATTATTTATGTTTTGTTAAATTGCCTACATCTAGCTTAACTCTGTTGATAGGCAAAATATCTATGTGAAATGTAATTATGGATATCATATGATAGAGCCAATATGATGTGTTCTTCATGATATGTCTTTAATTTTATGCTTTATCCGATTATCGTTCACGTTATGCGGCTCACGTTTTCAATTATGTTTAAAAAAAAAAAATGGCTCGTAATTTCACTAAGTATTTTCAAAGCATGATTAAGGAACGAAGCAAAGAGTAAAGTCTAGTAATTAATCAGATACGACCTAGGCATATTGGGTTGATTATTAGGGTGTTACACTCACGGTTTTACCTCACCATAGTAGGAGAAATACGTCTGTCCTGAAACGCATCAAGGTTAAGACCAAAGTGACTTTGTCGCTTCGGTATGGCTCCATGACCATACCCCCCATGGGTTTACTTTCTCCTCACCGTTAGGAGAAATGTTCGGCATGTCACATTTAAAATCTCACTTTCAAAAACTTCTTTAAGTCTCTCAAATTTGATGGAAATTTAACAGGACAACGCAGAATTTCCTCAAATTAAGTCATGCCACATAACTCATCGAACACATACTTTCTCATGCAATACCTCAATTAAGCAAACCTTTCAAAGTCATATAAACATATTCATTCATTTTCATCATCATCTTATATCCATATGCATCTCGATCATGGCATGTCGTGTTATCACATCAATTATGTCACAAGTTCACACAATCTTATGCACATAACATTAATATTCTTAGTATAAAATATCAAAAGGCTTAGAAAGTAATTTCTGAACTGAAAGGATTTCAAAAGTCCTCAAATTTGATTTGGAAAAGATGGTCAATGGCTCCACTTGAGTTAATGCTTGGTCGTCAAAGGCCATACTTGTAACACCCTAATAATTAACCTAATACACCTAGGTTGTATCTAATTAATTACTAGGCTTTACTCTTGCTTCAATTCTTTAATCATACTTTGAAAATACTTAATGAAATTACGAGCCATTTTTTTTAAAACATGATTGAAACGTGAGCCTTGTGTAGTGTGAACGATAATCGAGATAGAAAACCAACGAGTATATTATAAAACACATCATATTGGCTCCATCATATAACATCCATAATTACATAACACATAGATATTTTTGCCTACTAACAAGTTGAGCTAGATGTAGGCAATCAAACAAAACATAAATAGTATATGGATGGAAAATATCCATTAACGGCACCTACTAATAACACTTCAGATAGAATAGATATCCAAGCTCACGCAAGTTTAGCGAGACGTTCCTCAAGGATAATAAGCTGGTTCACCAGATCAAGTACATCTACCAGGTGAGAGTATCAACGGAATCACGAACATCACCATCACTTTGAAGACGAGATGGAAAGAAAAGAAAGAGGAGTGAGAAACTTATAAAAGAATCTCAGTAGGGTACTCACCTCATATGCATCGTGTCATCATCATCGTCCTCACCTTGGGTTATTATGAAATAGTGAGCATGCTAAGATTGATTTATTAGTTTGAAAATATACTTTACCGAGCTTCGTCATTTTAATCATGCGTCTTATAATGCATCATAAACTTAGCATGTCATGTTTATAATGAACTTTTCCTTTCATATATAATAACATAGTTATGCATAAAATCACATCATATTCCTCATCATCATTTCATAATACTATGCATAGCAGAACATCATATTTCTCATTATTATCTCATAAATACTATGCATAGCAGAACATCATATTCACATAATGCATTTACTTAGTTTCTTAGGTGACTTAAAGTTACTTTCATCATCATTTTCCTGGGCCACCTATACTCCACCCTTTTGGGAGTAATCTAGGTTATGAGCTCATACCTTACTAGTCGTCACTAGCATATACTTATCTCTTTTGATAAGTTAAATTCCGTCTCTTACCCTTTTGAGAACGGACTAGGGGCAAGAATCACCTTTCACCGCCTATAGTTTGATTCCAAAGGATCATTTTCTCATATATTTTAAGTCACCATTAAGTCTTTGCATGTTATATCATAATACAACTCTTAATTCATAATCATTAGGATGCATAAACATTCTCATTGTTTGCAACAGCAACTATAACATGCAAACCATGAAGTTATTCAATGAAATCAAATACTTAATAAGCATCAAATTACTACATAGACTTATCATTTCAAACATCAAAGAACCATCATCATAAATTCTTACCGAAATCCTTAAACAAGAAACTTTAGAATGGGTAACCTCAATTATCAAACTAATTAATCATGCATCTAAATGATTCATTATCATCATTACCATTAATTATAAGTCTTAAGAACATTATTAAACTATATGGACAGCATAGGCAGCAAGTTATATTTAGGGCTTCAGATGTGCTAAAAGTTGGATTTTTAACCCTTTCTGTTTTTTCTTATTGGTGCTAAAATTAATTACTAAACTAATTATGAATCATTCTCCCTTATCTAAACATAATAGAACCTGGTTCTTAAGGCCACTAAGACTGGACAGAATGCATAAATTTCATTCTCTAAAGTTCTAGAAATCTTGCTTTTACGATTTTCTAGGAAGCTAGTTTTATTCTAACATGCATAGAATCATTCCTTTAGCAATAAATCATAATCATCACAACTTTGAACATATTAAACTATCATCATACAGTAGTACTAAACTCTGATAGTAGCCGAATCATGAACCTCATATAATTGCATAAAACCACATTTCAAGTATACATAAAGTATAGTTTCCCGTATAATTTTTGCAAAGCTTCAAAACTCCTTTAGTAACTAATTCTTTTTGTTAAACTTTAAAGAAATTATAAGACTTTAAGCCTTTAATCATGAGGCCGATTTATACATTGAAAGAATGTTCATGATTAGAATTTTCTCTTAAGATAAAAGGAGCAAGTCTTGAGCTTTAGAGATTTAGTGATAGCTAGAATTATAAACATGTTATGCAACCCATTTTAATCTTGTCTTTATAAGGTGATAACTTGGAAATATAAACATGATGCAAGAAACTTTAGCGGCGGTAGTCCGCACTGGACCAGTGGAGGGAGAAGAGAATCTTAATAAAAGAAAAATAAGAAATCGGAGCGGCGGTAGGCATGGACCAGTGAAGGGAGAAGAGAATTCTTATTACACCTTATTAGGCTCCAAACTCAGACTTCTTAAAGAATGAATTCTTTAACTCCAATAATCTTAAGGAAATTGAAAGTGATATTACCATTTTCCAGCTTTGCTTGTGATACTTGGGCAAGTCTTTGAGCTCTAGGATCTTTAGGTGATGACATAAAATAAACATGTCATGCATTGATTCTTTTAGCCATTATAAAATAAAGTGAGAGTATAAAATAAATATGATGCATCCTCTTTATTATCTTTAGAGATTAAGTGACAACTTGAAACATAAACATGAAATGCAAGCTTGGAAATTTAAACATGAATATGCAAGTTCATTTATTCATTCTTAAGAATTTAGTGATGACATAGAAAGTAAACATGGTTATGCAAAGCATAAACTTAAACATGGATGCAAGTTCATTTTATTTCTTTAGAGCTCTTCCAAGACTTTAGAGAAATATAAATTCAACCCAATATATCTTAGCAAGACAAAGTGAAAAATACATCTTTCAAGTTCTAAACTCAAGATCTTTATTTTTACATCATAAAAACATCATTCTTTAAAGTTTTGCATCAAGTAGAATTTTCAAGCTTTAGAGGTCTAACTTGTGATGGATTTACAACCCATACTCAAGGTCCTCATCATCAAGCCATCATTTCATTCCTTCTTAGGCCATTTGGCCGAAACCATGGAAGAAAGAATAAGGAAAGAAAAACTGAAATTATAAAGCTTTAAAACTAGTGAAACCTTCAGTTTTAGGGTCTAACTTGTGAAGGCTTTGCAACCAACACTCAAGAACCTCATCATCAAACCATGGTCTCATCATAATTAAGCCATAAGGCCGAATTACTCAAAAGAAAGAATGAAGAAAATTGAATTGAAAAAGCCATAGAAAATGTTCATTGATTCAACATTTTTGAACTAGAAACATAACTTGTCATAGCATAAAATGAACTTAGAAACAACACCCTACCTAATTTTATTTGAAGGAAGGAAAGAACTTGGTTTCTTGAAGTGAAATGAAACAAAATATCCTTGAAAGGTTGAAGAAAGAATTTCGGCCAAGGGGGAAGAAAGAAAGAAAGTTTTTGAGCTTAGGAAAAACTTGAAGTTGTGAAATTTTTGAGCAAGTCTCTAATGACTTTAAATATGCCTATTTATAGAAGAATTAGCTCATGTATGGACAAGAGGAGGAGGAAAATCTGACTAAATTGAGGAGGAACAAAAGGAAATCACATCTTGTTTATGGCTTTAAAACATGGAATCATGAAACATGATTCCTTGTTTTCATACCTTGAGTTTTGTGCCAAGTTTAAATTTTCTGATGCATATTAGGCCATATAATTTTGGCATTATAGCCCAAGGAGGAGAAATTTATGTGTTCCATGTATTATTTAGGTTCTAGGAAGCAAGTTATATGTTGAAAGTAAGGTTTTTCTCATGATTTTATGCCTTAGGGTTTGGTTCTGCCTTAACAGTTCCAGCACCTTAAATTCTGTTTTGGGTGGTCTAAATATGTTGATTTACCTTGCTAAGTATGTGATATTTGTTCTAGACTTTTAAAAGCATCATTAGTGACTTTGTTTGCCTAATATGTGAATTCTAGAACTACTAAAGAATGGCAAAGTTAGTTTCTGCCCAGCCTTGATAAAATAGTTAGAATCACATTATAATATGCCTAGATGTGCGGGAGTGACTCATAATTGGCTTAGGTATTAATTACTGCACCATAGACAAAGTCGGAAGCGAGAAAGGGCTTAAAACGCATTTTCTAGAACACATAATTCATCAAACGTGAACAACTACATAAGCTGTCCAACCATAATTAAATAGGAATTAGAACTTAATGGATTATGGTAATGAGGTTAATCAATCCCATTAGCATGCAAGAAAACAATGGGATAGTTTGAGGTTACCCGATTGAGAGATTTCTGCCTTAAGGGATGATTATGTGTCTCGCATTTAATGATGAATTGATGTGTTATCTCATGACATATATGGTGCCATGTAACTATTATCCTTAAATAATAGTTTTGTACCCTTATGTTATTGCTTCTTTAAAAGACCTTAGAGATGCCGAAGTAGTAATTTTTGTGTTACGCATTAATTATGCGGCATTCACAGTAACATGTTAAACTTAGGGTGACTTAAGATATGAGAATGTAATCCTTTGAAACCACCAAACGAAGGGTGGGGACGATGTGATTCTAGCCCCCTAAACCCGTACTTAAGGTCGGAAGTTGACTTATCCCAAGGGATGAAGTCTAGATGCTAGTGACGACTAGTGTGGTATGAGCTCATAACCTAGAGATTTCTCAAAAGGGAGAAAGATTAGGGCGGCCCCAGTTAAGTAAAGGTTCTTATGTCACCTAAGTAACCAAGTTATATGATTTATGTTCCATGTAACGAAGTTATATGATTTATGTTCCATGTAACAAAGTTATATGCTTTATGTTCCATGTACCCAGTTATATGCTTTATGTCCTATGTACCCAGTTGCATGATTTACGTTCTATAATTCAAGTATATAGCTTATGTAACACAAGTGCCATGTTAAAAAGAATGGATTCTCGGAAATTGAGATTTTAGAAAACTCATAATTGAACCAATATATGTCCATGGTTTTATAAATAAACCGAGAACCCTGGAGACGTAGATGATGACACATAGAATAGGAGGAAAACCCACCTGAGTTTCTTTAGCAAGAAAACTCACTCCCTCTATCTCTCTTTCCATTACGTCTTCAGATCGAGATGGCGACCTTCGTCCTATTCATTGACACGCCGACATGGGAGATCCACCATGACCCAGAGCTTGGGTCATTTCATTTTGAGGGCTCTTGCACGTTCGTGTGTTCGCATTCTTGGACGACCCTTCTCTCATCCAGGAGATAGCTACCTCTTTACCCCGACGTCTCCTTATGATGATGCGATGATTTTTGAGCACGCCCGTACGCCTGATGAGAGGATTCTACGAACTCACTCTGTTCTGAAGGGTACCGAGTACGTGCCCCTCACTCAGCATTCTAGGAGGATCCCTCAGAGGACTCTGCCCCACTCCACCGCATATGCCCATGGGTAGTGAGGAGACGGTGACTCAGCCTTGGAGAGCCCCGGTACCTGGTCCACGGCCTCGACGTGGGGAAATGTCCAGCCTTCCACCATGCCCGCTCAAGCGAGCTTCATCATGGAGGACCTCTCGAGTGCCTACTCCAGACGCACTTCGTCCATGGATTGGTTACGTCCCGCCTTACCCATGGCATTAGCTTTAGGATAGAGGGTAGTCCTTAGTGCACGCACTACATGTAGAACGGATAAACCTTCTTTTGTATTGAGGTTATCCACTTTAGATGTTCTTGGAAGGGATGTTCCTTTTATGATTTCTGGTTTCTGTGGTTTCTATTTACATGTATTTCCGTTTCAGTTGTATTTGCATCATCTCATGTACTTGAAGAGTCCTACCATAGGGTAGGCATATTATTATGTATGAAGTATTTCAATGTGATGTTATATTTGATCTGGAGCCACTTCTATGTTTATATTTCTGCACTTTATAATCGACCCATAAGATACTCGGCTTCTATTTTAAAAAAAAAATTGCTCGTATTTTCTTTAAGTTATTTCTCTTTCTCATAAAAGAACCATGATAGTAAGTAATGACTGATATTTGACCTAAGTACTTACTAGTAGTATTGGGACAGATGTTAGGTTGTTACATCATAGATTTGATTTGTTTACCTTTGAAAGACATAGGAATAATCCTTGGCATGGATTGGCTTCACGCTGAACCATGTGTTGTTAGACGTCTACCAAATTCGTTATTTTTCGTCATCCCCCTAGCAAAACTAGTCAAACCTTGAAACTTTATGTGAATGCCGTAGATGTCTTCTGTAGTAGGGAGAAAACTAAGGGATATGTCCTTCTAGCCGCTACGAGGAGACTTTGAGAGAACATAGATGATATTCCTGGTGAGTACCCCGAGGTATTTCCGATGAGATACCCGAGTTCCCTCCCAGAGAGAGAGGTGGAGTTCTCCATCGAGTTGGTTCCTGGAACGGGACCTATCTCGATAGCCCGTATACGATGTCACCCTTGGAGCTAAAGAATTAAAAACCCAGTTGGAGGAATTGTTAGAAAAGAGTTTTATCAGACCTAGTGCTTCAGGGGAGCCCCGGTTTTGTTTGTTAAGAAAAAGGATGGGAGCATGAGATTATGTATAGATTATAGGCAATTGAATCGTGTGACGGTGAAAATAAATACCCTTTGCCTAGGATTGATGATCTTATGGACCAGTTGAAAGGAGCGGTGGTATTCTCCAAGATTGATTTGAGGTTAGGATACCACCAAATTCGAGTAAGAGATGAGGACATACCTAAAACCGCTTTTAGGACACGGTACGGACACTTTGAGTTTGCCGTGATGTCCTTTGGACTGACAAATGCACCCGCCGTGTTCATGGACTATATGAATAGGATCTTTAGACCCTATTTAGACAAGTTCGTGGTTGTTTTCATAAATGATATACTCATCTATTCGAAGACTCACGAGGAGCATGAAGGTCACCTAAAGTTGGTTTTAGAGGTGTTGAAAGAGAAGAAGTTGTATGCTAAGCTCTCTAAGTGTGAATTCTGGTTGGAGGAAGTGAAGTTTTTGGGCATGTAGTATCGAAAGGAGGTATAGCTGTTGACCCTAGTAAGATAGAAGCCGTAATGAATTGGGATAGACCGACCACCATATGGAAATACGGAGCTTTTGGGGCTAGCGGGCTATTACCGTAGGTTTATTAAAGGTTTTTCCCAGATTGCCCTTCCCCTAACCAAGCTAACTAGGAAGAACACCCCGTTTTCATGGAATCTCGATTGTGAAAAGAGCTTCCTAGAGTTAAAGAAAAGGTTGACCTCGACCCCAGTTTGGTTTTGCCCGACCCAATGTACCCTTCGAGGTATATTGTGACGCTTCTGAAAGGTTTAGGCTGTGTGCTGATGCAAAATAGGCAAGTGGTAGCCTATGTGTCTAGACAACTTAAGCCTCACGAGGTTAATTACCCTACCCATGACCTAGAGTTAGCCGCCATAGTGTTTGCCTTGAAAATTTGGAGGCATCACTTGTATGGAGTAAGGTTTGAAGTTTTCTCCGATCATAAGAGTCTTAAGCATCTCTTTGATCAAAAGGAGCTAAACATGAGGCAAAGAAGGTGGATGGAGTTTCTAAAGGACTATGATTTCGGCTTAAGTTACCACCCGGCAAGGCCAATGTGGTTGCCGATGCCTTGAGTTGAAAATCATTACGCTTATCCCACATGATGGTCAAGGAAGTTGAGCTTATAGAGAAGTTTAGGGACATGAATTTGGGGATGTCAATAACAGAAAAGAGTGTAAAGATGTGTCATCTTACAGGAACAAGTGGGTTTAAACAAAGGGTGATGATGGCACAAGTAGAAAATGAGGAGTTTAGGGAGACTCTAGAGGCGGTTAAGGCTGAAAAGCTTAAGGGTTTTGAGCAAGGGGCAGATGGTTTGTGGAGGTTGAAGGGCGGATATGTGTACCGCAAGATGGTGACCTCCGAGAAAGTATCTTGGAGGAGGCCCATAAAAGCCACTTCACCATCCATCCTGTGCCACCAAGATGTATCAGGATTTAAAGAGATGTTTGGTGGCCCGGATTGAAAAAGGACGTAGTAGCCTGGGTTAGTAAGTGCTTAGTTTGTCAAAAGGTGAAGATTGAGCACCAAAAGCCTTCAGGAATGTTGCAACCTTTGCCTATCCCCGAATGGAAGTGGGATAGTATATCTATGGATTTTGTGACCAGCCTACCTCGAACCTAAGCCCCATGACGCTATTTGGGTAATAGTGGACAGGTTAACCAGTCGGCCTATTTCCTACCCATCAAGTTAACCTTTTCCCTAGATAAGTTGGCCCAGTTGTACATCCAAGAGATAGTAAGGCTACACGGAGTTCCATCGACGATAATCTCCGAGATCCGCGGTTTACGTCGCGCTTTTGGGAAGCCTTTCAAAAGGCGTTTGGTTCTAAGTTGTGCTTAAGCACGGCTTACCACCCTCAAACAGATGGACAATCGAAAGAACTATCCAAACATTGGAGGATATGCTAAGGGCATGTGTTTTGGATAGAAAAGGGAGTTGGGATAAGTACCTTGTTATCGAGTTCGTGTATAACAACAGTTATCATGCGAGTATCGATATGGCACCGTACGAGGCCTTGTATGGAAGGAAGTGCCAGTCGCCTTTGTGTTGGCATGATCTCTGAGAACAAAGTATTTTGGGACCGATGTAGTGAGGGAAACCATAGAGCAAATAAGAATGATCAAGGATAGAATCTTGACTGCTCAAAGCGACAAAAGAGCTATGCGGACAAGCGGCGAAAGCCTTAGAGTTCCAAGAAGGCAAGCATGTTTTCTTAAGGATTACTCCCACTACAGGAATAGGTAGAGCCATGAAAGTCAAGAAATTCAGTCCCATTTCTGGACCTTTGAAATCCTTCAGAGAGTCGGGACGCCTATAAATAGCCCTACCTCCAAATCTGCAAATCTTCATGACGTCTTTCACGTCTCCCAGCTAGAAATATCAGGACGACCCTAGCCATGTGTTAGAGCCAGAGCATGTACAGTTAAGGGAGGACCTAACTTTCAATCTGCCACCAACGAGGATCGTGGACCGTGGTGTCAAGCAGTTGAGGAGTAGTCCGTTCCTTTGGTGAAAGTCGCGTGGGACGAGACAAGACGGAGGAGTACACATGGGAGTTGGAATCCGAATGCGGATGAAGTATCCGAGCTTTCTAAGGTAACGAATTTCGAGGATGAAATTCTTTTTAAGGAAGGGAGTAATGTACGCTCAATTCCGCCTTAGAGTACAAATGACCGAAATGCCCCTGAGGTCATTTTTACCTGAAATTAAAGGACAGTTGCCTCGGCAACCCTCGAATGGGTCAACTCGATGTTTGAAGGGGATTATGCTGTTATGAATGATATCCAGGAGAAACCTCGTTTCTAAACTTTCGGCTCAAAATGACCAAAATACCCCCTGTGTCTACACGGGAAAAGGTGCCGTTTGAGCCCAGAACTTTTCCAGGAAGTTTAGAATGATGTTTATGAGCAATGTTTGATGTTTAGTCGGGCCGGAAGGTCCGGGCAGTTTTAGCATAAAATTACCATTTTGCCCCTATAACGTGTACAGGAAGCCTAATGACGATTAAGCAAACCTAAGCAATATTAGGCTCTAATCGAAGATTAATTTATTTCGATAATTAATCTAGAGTCAAAATAATTTATTAAGGTTAATTAGAACCTAAGATTGCTTAGATAAACTCTAATTGTATTCTTTAAATTCAAGATTCCTAGTCATGGAATCTTGAATAGTGTTTTTCTTCAATTCCTTAAATTAAGGAATTGAGCCATACCTCATTTGACCAAAAGAATTATTTTAAATTACTAATCTAATAAGATTACCCTCCTAATCAAGTCTTGAACCACCTCAATTAACCATTTTCTCACCTAAACACTTGCTTACAAACTCCTAATCAAAAGCCTAATCAAAGAAACACTTAAACACATCCTTAAACCACAATTACATGAACAAAAATCCCTTCCCCTTGGCTGATGTGTTGCCAAAAATCCCCACCTAAAATGATGCCACATGTTGATTTTTGATGCACTCCAAGCCCATGCCTTAGGCCATGCTTTGCCCATACCTTGCCTATGCTTCCAACCATGCTTGCCATGCCTAAGTCCATGCTTTTGTAAGAGATATTTTCCTCCTCCCTTGACCTTGAAAACCATCAGCCATTCCCTCCCTAAATCAGCCAACATGTCTCATTTTTCTATAAATACCAAGCCTTGATGAACCTTGTCACACTTTGGTTCATTTGGTAAGTTCACACTTCTTGCAAATCCTCTCATTTCCTCTCAAACTTCCTCACTTTGGCTGATTTCTCCCTTCAAGTTTCAAGAGGATTTTCCTTCTCCATTTCATCAAAAACTCAAGCTTTCCTTCCTCTCTTCAAGACTTCTTAAGGTAGGGGTTAAGTTTTGATGATTTTTGTTTGTGTTCTTCAAGAAAGTTCTAGTTTTTCTCTTGGTTTCAAACTCCTTTCCCTTCCCCTTTCTTTTTCGGCCAAGAGGCCTTTTTACAAAAAGAATGTGAGCTTGATGATGAGGTTTCAAGATAATGACTTGTTGTTGTCATGTGAGAAACCTCTAAAGCTTGAAACAACTTGGTCTTGGACCATACATGCTTGGATTTCCTTTCTTTTCTTGGCTTAAGTTTCGGTTTCCTCTTCCTCTTTCCTTTAAGGATTTCAGTTTTTCTTCTTTGGATTTGAACAAAGTTTGTAAAATATGTCTAGTAGATCACAAAAGTTTTGTTAAGAAATTTAATCTCATGATTTCAAAGAGCTCTAAGCTTACCCTTGCCAACCTTAAAGTTGGTCGGCCGTTCTAAGCGCTAGATTGAAGCCTATGAGCAATAAAATAAAGAATATGACTTAGTTCTTGTAGTTTTGTTTAGACAAAGTGATGAACTTTGGGTCCATTTCCTTAAGCTTGATGATGAGTTCAAACCTTAAGATTTCTTTTGAAGTCTAGGTGCTAAGAACTCTAAAGCTTGCCTTATGATACATAATGGGTTGAGGTTTATGTTCCTCTAAAAGTCTTGCAAGAGCTCTAGCTAAGATAAAAACAAGTTGCATTCATGTTTAAATTTATGTCTTGCATCTCATGTTTATTTTGATGCTATCACTAATTTCACAAGAGTAAATGAATGAACTTGCATTACCATATTTAAATTCCCAAGCTTGCATTTCATGTTTATATTTCAAGTCATCACTTAATCCTTAAAGATAATAATGAAGTTGCATCTCATATTTATTTTATGCTCTCACTTTACTTTCTAATGAAGAGTAAAATAAAGTGCATGACATGTTTAAGATTTTGTCATCACCTAAATACTCTAGAGCTCAAAGACTTGCCCTAAGTATCCTAAAAAGGAAACTCCATTAAAAGAAATGGATGAGTTTTGGTATGATTCAATAATGGTTTGATTTTGTAAAATACATAAATAATTTCAAGAAAATGTTGGAAAACTATTTTATGAGGTCTCAAGATGTTTAAAATAGTTTGGAATGTGTCAAAATCATGTTTTCTCAAATTCGGAGGTTCTGGTATTCGATTACCACCCATGTAATCGATTACCAGAATTTTGAAGGACTTTTGGTTCTGGTAATCGATTACCAGAGGAGTGTAATCGATTACCACCGCTTTCATGCCCAGAACCTGTTCTGAAACCATGTAATCGATTACCTTATAGTGTAATCGATTACCCTATGTTCTTTACTTTTCCAAACATTTAACCCTAAGTAATCGATTACCCTATGTTCTTACTTTTCGAAACATTAACCTAAGTAATCGATTACCAACGTATGTAATCGATTACCCTTGTTTTTGAAACCCAGAATGAATTGAGCTCCTGGTAATCGATTACTAGGAACATGTAATCGATTACCAGAACACCTTTTGTTTAGAAACATCCCAAGAGAAAACTAGTAACTTATATGCATTTCAACCTAAGAGATTATGTGATCTTATGGGTTCATGATTTCAGCTCTATGTTTGGCTACTGGATAAATGCTGTTAAGGTGTTAAATGTGTAAAATTATGTTGAGTGAAGCAAGGATCGATTTAGAAAAGTTAGAAAAGAATAAGTAAGTTAAAAGGGATTAGAGATGAGAATTCTAGAACACCTTAATGCAAGAGATGCAAATCTGTTCTAGCATGATTAATTCAAGGATATATGACTCATAATTAGTAAGACATGTACAAGATCCCTTCATAAAATAATTAGGTGTTAATTTCTAAGTTTAAGATGATAATAAGAGATCTAAAGTGGTTTATAACTTAGAGAACATGCCTAGGAATCCCTCATAATTGATCTAAGAATTAATTATGGAGCCTTAGGCGAAGATGGGTCTTAAAAGGGTTACAAATGGAGATTCTAGAGCCCCTTAAGCAAATGATATACTTTCTGCCCTTTTATGTTAAGTGCTGATTGGAATCTTGGTGAGTTCAAATCTTAGAGAAAAGTTTAAGTGCCAACCCCTTGAGGGTAATAATGATGCAAATACAAGTTTGAAGCCCGTAAGGGTCAAAGCATAAGATACTATGATATAAGTGGACGAGAGGTATGATTTATGATGATGAACCTCGTGCACACTTATGATTATGTGATTATGTTAGTTCCTTGAGCATGAAACTTTATGTGCCAAATTTGATACCATTTTGAGGTCGATGTGCTATTCAATTTTGCATACGTGGACATGCTTGTCCTTCCCAACTCCAGCTTCATTCACCTGACTTTCCCCTTTGAAGACGACATGATTTTGCAGGTGACCCAACCCGTGACGAGAGAATCGTACGTTCGTCCCGAATCTTCAGCTATACGAGGTTACCCTCGAGTACGGCCTCATCTAGACATTTGAGACAACCCTTAGAGGATTCCCCTTCCCATCCTTTCTCAGAGGTTCTGCCCGCGGCACCCATGGGTATCGGGATGGGTAGTGAGGAGACGGTGATCCAGCTGAGGTTGGCACGATGTCCAGAGGTGCGCCCACGTCATGGAGGGATGCTCATCCATCCTTCCGACTTCATGCACCCGAGGAGCTTGTCCAGGTCATTGGTTATGTGCCACCGAGAGAATGAGTAGGAGCATCGTCCATAGCTCGAGGGAGGGAGAGTCTTAGCTTAGGAGTATCTTTTGTAGTTCCATGTATCCGTTATCATGTTTCTATTTTATGTTATTGTCTCTGCCCACTAGTATGGATAAGACTTTACGTTTCTGTTATATTTCTATTGTGATGTATGAAACTATATTATCTAATGTGATGAGGAATGATGTTTATGATGGATGTGTTCTTTAATGCTTATGTCTGGATGTTTTATTTATTCTTCCACTTCACGTTGTTTATGTTACGCGCAAAGGCTCTAGCACTTTGTTTTATATAAAGCATTTCAAAAAAAAAATTACCCGTATTTTCCGCTAAGTATTTTTATAAATGAATTTAAGAGAAGTAATAACTAATAATTAGTCTTGATACGTCCTAGGTCATTGGGTTAAATATTAGGATGTTACAGTTGTATTTGGGTAGACCACTCAAACTAACCAATACTCAAATTTTCATAAGATGAACAAATACAGTAACTTCGAAAACTTGAATGACTTCTTTCATTGATTCTTCCTAGGAAGAATGTATAATCTCCTAGAACGTAGAAACAAATTTTTTTTCTAGAGAAGAAACTGATTACAAGCAATAATAAACTTTACAAAGGATAAAGGAAATTTCTTTCAGCTTTAGCACCGTTTTAAGCAAAAGTCCTTTTTATTGTTAAGCAATATCTTATTTATACTTGATCTTGCCTTTATGACCGTTGCCCTTTATCCGTTTTCCTAGTAAGACATGTTGATCTTCTTTTTGTGTTTTGGAAGCAGGTTAGAGGAGTAGCTCATTGTTAGAAGCAATTGCAAAAGCGTTGTGAAATAGGTCTTTGAAGCCACCTTCATAAACTAATTTTTACTTTTTGAATGAGGTTTCTGAACTTTTCCTTTTAGAAACTAGGGCAGTTGATCAAGTTGGCAGAAGAGATGTCAAGTTAGTTCATGATTGAGTTTGACTTTATTTGAATTTCAAAATTTTATTTTCTTGTAAAGTGCACCGTTTCACGTGAAACATGCTTTCTGAAGTGCGGTAATAGTTTCTTGATATTTCTTCGATCCTCTAGCTCTTCAACAGAGCTTGTTGATGAAGATAATACGAGCATGATGATTAAAGGCTATAGGATACATTTGCTTCAGAGTTGAATTGAAATCTTCACTTGAAATATACTTTTTGAAAGTCGCATGCTACTTTCTGAAGATCTTAGCTTTTGTTTCTTGTACTTGAGAGTTTTCTTTAATCCGTTGAGCATATGTTCGTTCTTATTCCCACAAGATATTTTTCACTTTCATTAAATCACATTCTTGCAAATGAGATTAAACAGGTTTGCACATATCGTGTGAAAAATATTTTCATTTTACGAACCATGTTATGCCAACGTAAAAGACCTATTAGTTGCCTCAAGAAACTCAAGGAATCATTAGTCCTTCTTCAAATATTTTCTCAAAATTGGTTATGTTATCACTCCAAACATTTGGCACTTAAGCTTTCTAAGATTTATGGAGCTAACAATTTCCCTTTTTTATGATGACAAACCAATTCCTGAAAAATATTTTGAAGAGATTTTGAAAGAAATATATGACAAAATATAGAGCTTGATAAACCAATTTTCTTTCAAAATACAAATTATATAATTTTCAAGAGTTTTTTTGCTTAAGGCATGATATAGATAGAATAAAAAGCTTTATTGTCTTAAGTGACTGAAATTAAAGCTATTTTTATTTCAATTTAGGTTTATGAAGTTAATCAGATGCTTTCTTAGAGGCATTAAGTGATTTGAAAAAGATATTAGCATATAAGCTTTCTAAATAAACACACTTGATTTTTAGCAAGTTGACCTTTTTGAAAATACGCATTTTTGAATAAAGTGAATGATACTTGTGATATTTTCGATTTGATCTGAATTTACATTTAGCATCTTTATCCAAAAAGATTTTTGAAACATGATGCAATTTTTCATGCATAAAACATTCTACATATAGACTTAGGACACAAAAGAAGTTTTTGAAGCTCAAAAACAAATTGATTACCTTGTGTTGAGCATATGTATCAAGAAGTTATGAGATATATAAGACTTCATATTTGAGTATCAGACATATATGTTTTTATTAGAAGAACTTCAAGATCGTGTATCAGAAAACATATCAGAGCACTAATACCTATATATATCAGGGCTATGTATATATAGAACATTAACAGAGATGTATCAACGCTAATCATACAATTAAAAAAACGAGCATATGATTGATGTTGCTAAAAATCAAAGTGTGCTGAATATCAAAGCATATCAGAACAAGTGCTTAAGACTTATAAAGCATACACCATAAGCAAGACATATGATTAGCATAGATATGTATCAGAGCTTGAAAGCTTACAAAGGAAAAAAAAAAACTTATGAAGGATAGATATCATATATGTATCAAAAGGATAAATGTTCAGATGTCAGAGCAATAATAATAAAAAAAATTGTTCAATTAACAACAAAATGTACATGTTGATAAAAAAAATCATTTCTAAGCTCCCCTTAGCTTGCTTCCCCTGAATTCCTTAGCACAAGATTTTTTGAAACTTTCTTCCTCCCCCTTTTTGTCATCACAAAAAGAGGATGTGCTTGGAACCCAAGTGACACCATCATCCAGCCCTCCGCCTCAAGTCCGAAGAATCTCCAACAACAATGCTTCATTTCTTCTTGACTGAGCGTCTTGAAGAATCTGAAGAGTAGCTCTTCATGTTTTTGGAAATGTGTGCCAAGCTCCCGTTGGAGGCTTCAACCCGATCCAACCTTAGGCCATATCCCTCAAATTATGCAGAAGAAGTTGGACCTAAGGAAACTTGTTGAAGGCTCAAATGAAGGACAGTGTGGTAGGTGGATTGTTGCTAGTGTAAATGGGACAACCTTGGGTGTAGGCTCGGTATGTACAAGGGTACGTGCCCAGACTTTGGTGAGTTAGCATCAACATCAACCATTGGAGCAGGAGGTGGTGGAGTGGATGAACTCCAACAGTGGTGGTAGACGTTAGACATAAGAGAGAAGCAAGAACAAATGCAAACATGAACCGAGGCTAAAGCAGGAGCTTTTCAAGCTTAGAGCACTTGTTTGAGGCTTATCATTTTCCTTCCACTGGAGTTCTTCTGTGGAAGGAGGAGGTTAAGGTACCATCAAAATAACAATAGTTTCTAAACTCAACGCTTTTTCTCAACTGGTTCATTCGATTATTAGCTCCTCAACGGCTCTTCAATAATTGGCTCCAAGGTTTAAAGAGCTCATTTACAAAGAAATTGAGTTCATCCACTTCTTCCTTAGGTTGTGACTTTGACTCCATGGATTTGTCATGGATTCCAACATTTGATTAATGGTCATGAAGTCTTCACTTGTGCCTTGGGAAGCCACTTCATGCTCAACTATAGCTGCAAAGGAATTGTGGTTAATTCTGTGGTGAGGAGGTTCTGAAGCTATCTGACCTTCTGGGAGGTGCAGGCAGAGACTGGAAGATGTAAACCCGAACTACTAGGTCATAGGCCATGTAGGTTATTCTTTAATTACTACAAAGGTTTCAGACTCAAGTTTTCTTCTTTGGTAGAGCCTTGAATCCCTTTAGCCTTTTCTATGTTTCTGGCTTTCTCTAGTATTTTTTTCTCTTGAAGAATTCTCTGCTCCTTGAGAACTCATTCAACTTCTTCTTCATCCTTAGAAGATTTAGTGTAACACTCGATTTTTCCTGTTAGAGTACAAATGACCGAAATGCCCTGAGGTCATTTTTACCGAAATTCAGGACAGTTGCCCGGCAACCCTCGAATGGGTCAACTCGATGTTTGAAGGGGATTATGCTGTTATGGATGATATTCGAGGAGAAAACCTCGTTTTAAACTTCCGCTCAAAATGACCAAAATACCCCTCTGTCTACACGGGTAAAAGGTGCCGTTTAGCCCAAACTTTCCAGGAAGTTTAGAATGATGTTTATGAGCAATGTTTGATGTTTAGTCGGCCTAAGGTCCCGGGCAGTTTTAGTGCAAAATTACCATTTTGCCCCTAGAACAGTGTACAGTGAACCTAATGAGATATTAAGCAAACCTAAGCAATATTAGGCTCTAATCGAAAATTAATTTATTCCGATAATTAATCTAGAGTCAAAATGATTTATTAAGGTTGATGAGAACCTAAGATTGCTTAGATAAACTCTAATTGTATTCTTTAAATTCAAGATTTCTAGTCATGGAATCTTAAATAGTGTTTTCTCTCTCCAATTCCTTAAATTAAGGAATTGAGCCATACCTCATTTGACCAAAAGAATTATTTTAAATTACTAATCTAATAAGATCACCCTCCTAATCAAGTCTTGAACCACCTCAATTAACCATTTTCCCACCTAAACGCTTGCTTACAAACTCCTAATCAAAAAGCCTAATCATAGAAACACTTAAACACATCCTTAAACCACAATTACATGAACAAAAATCCTTTCCCCTTGGCTGATGAGGGTGGCCGAAAATCTGTCCCCAAATGGTGCCACATGTTGAGTTGTGATGCACTCCAAGCCCATGCCTTAGGCCATACCTTGCCCATGCTTCCAACCATGCTTGCCATGCCTAAGCCCATGCTTTTGTAAGAGATATTTTCCTCCTCCCTTGACCTTGAAAAGTCATCAGCCATTCCCTCCCCAAATCAGCCAACATGTCTCATTTTTCTATAAATACCAAGCCTTGATGAACCTTGTCACACTTTGGTTCACTTGATAAGTTCACACTTCTTGCAAATTCTCTCATTCCTCTCAAATTCCCTCAACTTGGCTGATTTCTTCCTCAAGACTCCAAAAGGATTTCCTTCTCCTTCCATCTAGAAAACAAAGCTTTCTTACATCTCTTCAAGACTTCTTAAGGTAGGGGTTAAGTTTTGATGATTTTTGTTTGTGTTCTTCAAGAAAGTTCTAGTTTTTCTCTTGGTTTCAAACTCCTTTCCCTTTCCCTTTCTTTTTCTGCCAAGAGGCCTTTTTACAAAAAGAATGTGAGCTTGATGATGAGGTTTCAAGATAATGACTTGTTGTTGTCATGTGAGAAACCTCTAAAGCTTGAAACAACTTGGTCTTGGACCATACATGCTTGGATTTCCTTTCTTTTCTTGGCTTAAGTTTTTGGTTTTCCTCTTCCTCTTTCCCTTAAGGATTTCAGTTTTTCTTCTTTGGATTTGAACAAAGTTTGTAAAAATATGTCTAGTAGATCACAAAAGTTTTGTTAAGGAAGTTAATCCCATGATTTCAAAAAGCTCTAAGCTTACCCTTGCCAACCTTAAAGTTGGTCGGCCGTTCTAGAATCCGCGCTAGATTGAAGCCTATGAGCAATAAAATAAAGAATATGACTTAGTTCTTGTAGTTTTGTTTAGACAAAGTGATGAACTTTGGGTCCATTTCCTTAAGCTTGATGATGAGTTCAAACCTTAAGATTTCTGTTGGAGTCTAGGTGCTAAGAACTCTAAAGCTTGCCCTATGATACATAATGGGTTGAGGTTTATGTTCCTCTAAAAGTCTTGCAAGAGCTCTAGCTAAGATAAAAAACAAGATGCATTCATGTTTAAATTTATGTCTTGCATCTCATGTTTATTTTGATGCTATCACTAATTTTACAAGAGTAAATAATGAACTTGCATTACCATATTTAAATTCCCAAGCTTGCATTTCATGTTTATATTTCAAGTCATCACTTAATCCTTAAAGATAATAATGAAGTTGCATCTCATATTTATTTTATGCTCTCACTTTACTTTCTAATGAAGAGTAAAATAAAGTGCATGGCATGTTTAAGATTTTGTCATCGCCTAAATACTCTAGAGCTCAAAGACTTGCCCTAAGTATCCTAAAAAGGAAACTCCATTCAAAAAGAATTGGATGAGTTTTGGTATGAACCAACAATGGTTTGATTTTGTAAAATACATGAATAATTTCAGGAAATGTTGGAAACTGTTTTATGAGGTCTCAAGATGTTTAAAATAGTTTGGAATGTGTCAAAATCATGTTTTCTCAATTTTTAGGTTCTGGTAATCGTTACCACCCATGTAATCGATTACCAGAAGGTTTTGAGGACTTTTAGTTCTGGTAATCGATTACAGAGGCAGTGTAATCGATTACTACCTTTTTGTAACACCCTAATAATTAACCAATACACCTAGGTTGTATTTGATTAATTACTAGACTTTACTCTTTGCTTCAATTCTTTCATCATACTTTGAAAATACTTAGTGAAATTACGAGCCATTTTTTTTTTAAAACATAATTGAAAACGTGAGCCGCGCATAACGTGAACAATAATCGAAATAAAGCGAATAACGTGCAGACATAGCATGAAAAACACATCATATTGGCTCCATCATATAACATCCATAATTACATAACACATAGATAGTTTGCCTACCAACAGAATAAGACTAGGTGTAGGCAATCTAACAAAACATAAATAATATATGGATGGAAGGACATCCATTAATGGCACCTAGTAATAACACTCCAAGGATAGGGATAGATATCTGAAATATACGAGTGAAACTAAGGATCAAGTTCAGCTACCAGGTGAAAGCCTCAATGTGATTCACGAATGCTTCCTTCTTTCTGAAGACGAGATGGAAAGAAAAATAGAGGGAGTGAGAAACTTATAAAAAGAATCTCAGGAGGGTACTCACCTCATGATGCATTGTGTCATCATCATCGTCCCCAGGAACCTTGGGTTATTATGAAATAATGAGCATGCTAAGATTGATTTATTAAGTTTGAAAATATACTTTATCGAGGTTCGTCGGTTTTAATCATGCGTCTTATAATGCATCATAAACTTAGCATGTCATGTATATAATGAAATTTTCCTTTCATATATATTAACATAGTTATGCATAAAATCACATCATATTCCTCATCATCATTTCATAATACTATGCATAGCAGAACATCATATTTCTCATCATCATCTCATAAATACTATGCATAGTAGAACATCATATTCACATAATGCATTTACTTAGTTTCTTAGGTGACTTAAAATTACTTTCATCATCATTTTCCTAGGCCACCCTATACTCCACCCTTTTGGGAGTAATCTAGGTTATGAGCTCATACCTTACTAGTCGTCACTAGCATATACTTATCCCTTTTGATAAGTTAAAATCCCAACTCTACCCTTTTGAGAGAACGGGCTAGGGGGCAAGAATCACCTTTTCACCATCTATAGTCTGATGGATCTAAAGGATCAATTTTCAGGATCACCTTTTCACCACCTATAGTCTGATGGGTCCAAAGGATCATTTCCTTATAAGTTTAAGTCACCATTAAGTCTTAGCATGTTATATCATAATCATCAAGATGCATGAACATTCTCATTGTTTGCAATAGCAACTATAACATGCAAGCCATGAAATCATTCAATAATATCAAATTCTCAATAGGCATTACTTCATCATATAAACTGATATTCCAAAGCATCAAAAGATGTCATCTAAAATTCTCAAGGAAGCTCCCAATAACCGAACTCTAAAGTTGGGTAACCTTAATTATCAAACTAATTACTTATGCATCTAAGGGATTTATTACCATCAATTATAAGCCTTAAGAACATTATTAGACTATATCAGGTAGCATAGACAGTAAGTTGTTCTTAAGGTTTTACGTGCTAGAAGTTACGTTTTTAACCTTTTCGTTTACTTTCCCTATGATGCTAAAATTAATTACTAACCCAATTATGAATCATTGTCCCTTATCTAAACATAATAATATCTGGTTCTTAAGGTCACTAAAGGCTCTGACAGAATGCATAAATTTCATTCTCTAAAGTTCTAGAAATCTTGCTTTTACGGTTTTCTAGGAAGCTAGTTTTATCTCTAACATGCATAGAATCATTCCTTTAGCAATAAACCATAATTATCACAACTTCAAACATATTAAATCATCATCATTTATTGGTACTAATCTCATATCAGAAGCCGAATCATGAACCTCATATAATTGTATAAAATCACATTTTAAGTGAACATAAAATATTAGTTTCGTAGAATCCTTGCAAAGCTTTAAAACTCTTTTAGAAACTAATTCTTTTTGAAAGAATCTTCATAATTAAAATTCTCACTTAAGATAAAAGGAGCAAGTCTTGAGCTTAAGAGATTTATGTGATATCTTAGAATCATAAACATGCTATGCAACCTCATTTTAATCTTGTCATTATAAGGTGATAACTTGGAATTATAAACATGATATGCAAATCCATTTCTTTATCTTTAAGATTTAAGGTGATGACTTGAAAATTAAACATGATGCAAGAGCTTGAAATATAAACATGATGCAAGAAACTGGAGCGCGTAGTCCGCATAGGAATGAAGGAGAAGAGAATCTTAAGAAGGAGCCGGTAATCCGCACTGGACCGGTGAAGGGAGAAGAGAATTATTATTACATCTTTTTAAGCTCCAATCTCAAGACTTCTTAAAGAATCAATTCTTTAACTCCAATAATCTTATTTCTTTGCTTGTGATACTTGGGCAAGTCTTTGAGCTCTAGGATCTTTAGGTGATGACATAAAAATAAACATGTCATGCGTTGATTCTTTTAGCCATTATAAAATAAAGTGAGAGCATAAAATAAATATGAGATGCATCCTCTTTATTATCTTTGAGATTAAGTGACAACTTGAAACATAAACATGAAATGCAAGCTTGGAAATTTAAACATGAATATGCAAGTTCATTTATTCATTCTTGAGAATTTAGTGATGACATAGAAAGTAAACATGGTTATGCAAGGCATAAACTTAAACATGGATGCAAGTTCATTTTATTTCTTTACTAGAGCTCCTCCAAGACTTTAGAGAAATATAAATTCAACCCAATATATCTTAGCAAGACAAAGTGCAAAATACATCTTTCAAGTTCTAAACTCAAGATCATAAAAACATCATAAAAATATTATTCTTTAAAGTTTTGCATCAAGTGGAACTTTCAAGCTTTAGAGGCCTAACTTGTGATGGATTCACAACCCACCCTCAAGGTCCTCATCATCAAGCTATCATCTTAGTCCCACCTAGGCCATATGGCTGAATTGATTAAAGAAAAGGAAGAAGAAAACCAAATGGAAAAACTAGAGAAAATCCATGAAATCATCATTTTGAACCAAGAACAACACTTAGCAAAACATAGAAATAAACTTAAAAACAACTCCCTACCTAATTTGATTTGAAGGAAAGGAAGAGAACTTGGTTTCCTTGAGTGAAATGAAGAAAATATCCTTGAAAAGCTGAAGGAGAATTTGGCCAAGAAAGAAAGAAAGAAAGCTTTTGGTGCTCCTAAGACTAGAATTTGTGTAAGTTATGAACTAAGCATCTAAACTATCTTCAAGCATGCCTATTTATAGAGATTTTGCAGCTCATAAATGGACAAAGGAAGGAAGAAATCTGACCAAAAATTAGAGGAAAAAAAATAAGGAAGAAAATCATTTTGTTTGGTGGCTTAAAACATGGAATCATGTTTCCATGTTTTCATGATTCTTTGTTTTCATTCTTTGGATTTTTGTGTAATAATTTTCTGACTTATTACTCAATAATTTCATGCATTACAGCCTTGTGGAAGAGGATTTTGTGTGTTCCATGTATTATTTAGGTGTAGGCAAGGTATTCATGCAATTTAGAGAATTTACGGTTAAGGGCTTAAGTGAATTACTAAGCAATTTGGGTGTTTTAAGCAATTTTAGGTTCTAATCAATCTAAATAAATAATTTTGACTCTAGATTAGTAATTAGAATTTAATAAGCTTTAATTTGAGCCTAATATTGCTTAGGTTTCATTAGACGAATCAAAAATCTCAAAAATTGTAAAACAAAGAAGGGCAAAACGTCATTTTACTTAAAAATTGCCCAGACCACCCGAGCTTAACCAATGGTTAATCATGGCTTAAAAACACCTTTTAACACATTTTAGTGAGGTTCGGGCTAAGTCGGCACGCAATCGAGTTAAAACAGCCGCGGGGCGTTTTGGTCATTTAGCGTCGAAACTCAAAATTAGATTCTTCTCCTCTATTAACACACATAACACAAACAATCCCTTATTAACATCAAAACATCCCCTTGAGGATGGGTGGGGCCCACGATCCTCATTTCTGAGTAAAATAACCTCAGGGGCATTTTGGTCATTTTACACGTACAGAAAATTGGGGTTTGCAATACTTGCACGAATTGCTCCTAACTTCTCTTCTAACGTTATATTCCTTTATTAAGGATTGTTTGGTCTCAAATTTTATATAATATTTACCTACGGTAATTTGGTAATTTCTAATGACAGTAAAATTAGTAAAAATTGGGCGTTACATTTTTCATGCCCGAACCTTTTCTGGAAACCCTGTAATCGATTACATTATAGTGTAATCAATTACATTATAGTGTAATCGATTACCACATGTTCTTTACTTTTCCAAACATTTAACCCTAAGTAATCGATTACGTCGTTTGTAATCGATTACCATATGTTCTTTACTTTTCCAAACAGATTAACCCTAAGTAATCGATTACTATTATGTGTAATCGATTACCCTTGTTTTGAAAACCCAGAATGAATTGAGCTCCTGGTAATCAATTACTAGGAACATGTAATCGATTACCAGAACACCTTTTGTTTCAGAAACATCCCAAGAGAAAACTAGTAACTTATATGCATTTCAACCCAAGAGATTATGTGATCTCATGGGTTCATGATTTGGTTCTATGTTTGGCTACTGTATAATGCTGTTCTAAGGTGTTAAATGTGTAAAACTATGTTGAGTGAAGCAAGGATCGATTTAGAAGCTAGTAAAGAATAAGTAACTTAAAAGGGATTTGAGATGAGAATTCTAGAACACCTTAATACAAAGAAGTGCAAATCTGTTCTAGCATAATTAAAGGGATAAATGATTCATAATTAGTAAGACATGTACAAGATCCCTTCATAAATGATTAGGTGCTAATTTCTAAGTATAAGATGATGATAAGAGATCTAAAGTGGTTTATAACTTAGAGAACATGCCTAGGAATCCCTCATAATTGATCTAAGAATTAATTATGGAGCCTTAGCGAAGATGGATCTTAAAAGGGTCGCGAATGGAGATTCTAGAGCCCCTTAAGCAAATGATATATTTTCTGCCCTTTTATGTTAAGTGCTGAGTGGAATCTTGGTGAGTTCAAATCTTAGAGGAAAAGTTTAAGTGCCAACCCCTTGAGGGTAATAATGATGCAAATACAAGTTTAAAGCCCGTAAGGGTCAAAGCATAAGATACCTGTGAGATAGGTGGACGAGAGAGTATGATTATGTTAGTTCCTTGAGCATGAAACTTTATGTGCATAATTTGATGAAATGTTGTGTTTGAGATGCATAATGTTTCAAAGATATGAATGAAATTGAGAAATATGCTCATGTGAACTAGAAAGTTATGGCAATGAGAAAGTTCCATGAAAATGATGCATGTGACTGAAATTATGTGGCATAACTCAAATTTGAGGAAATTTCAAAAGTAGTGTTATGCTGTTGAATTTCCGTCAAATTTGAGGGACAAAAAGAAAGTTTTTGAGAAATATGAAGTTTAAAGTTATATGCCAGACGCATTTTCCTCTCAGAAGGAGAAAGTAAACCCGTGGGGGTATGGACGTCGAGCCATCCGAAGCGGACAAAGTCGCTGGTCTTAACCGGTCGATGCGTTTCGAAGAATGAAAGTACATGATGTTTAAGGTGACACACGAGACGTACTTCTCCTCCAGTGAGGAGAAGGTAAAACCGTGAGGGCATAGACATTAGCCTGCCAAAGCGGACAAAGTCGTGGTTTAACCAATCGATGCGTTTCGAAGAAGGAGAAAGTCCCATGATGGGTGATCCTTAGGCCCCTACCCGTACTCTGGGAGTCGGGATTATGATGATTATGATTATGTTTATGATTCGCTTATCAAGAGGATAAGTAAGAACTAGTGACGACTAGTTAAGGTATGAGCTCATAGCCTAGCTTAAGGGGTGCGGTTACTATATTATTGGTGTCACAAGTATGAGAAAAGGAAAGATGTTCAAAGAAAAGTTTCATGCCACTCAAATGTTGTTTGAATTATTGTTTGATTTACCTAAAGTGCTACCATGCATCCATGAAACATTATGTTGCATACATGCATTAAGAATCATTATAAAAGACATGGACCTTGGACAACAACCTTTGCGAAAACCTCATAATGAACCTATGCATGCTCAACCTTTTCATAATAAACCCAAGGTTCCTGGGGACGTAAACGATGACACTAGGATAGAGGACTTCCCTGAGATTCTTTAGTAAGAATTCTCACCCCTCTCTCTTCTTTCCGTTACGTCTTCAGATATCGATGGCGTCGTTCGTGATTTTCATTGACCCGCCTACATGGGAGGTGCACTATGACCCAGAGCATCAGTCCTACCACTTCAAGGGTCATTGCGAGGTGCGCGTTTTTGCATACGTGGACGCCCTTTTGCTTTCCCCGTCTCCAGCTATCGCTCGATCCGACTTCACCCTTGGCGACGACCTGATCTTTGAGAGGACACGCCCGAGATGAGCAGACCCGTCGTGCCCAACCTTCCTCGTCGGAGGCACGCTGATATCCTGAGTATGTTCCCGTTCTCGATTAGAGGCTGATCCTTCGGAGGGCTTTCCCTTCGTTTCCTATGGGTCGCGGAGGAGGTAGTGAGGACACGGTCAGCCGAGGCATGCGAGGCGCGTTCATAGCCCGAGAGGCGACCACGACACGGAGGCCATGTTGTTCCCTCGATTCCCATGCCTAGATCTCCGCTTCGTTGGGCTACATCCGAGGAGCTCGTCATCGCGGGCTACATCTCCCCAACGAGGATCGCGTCACCAGTAGGCTTGGAGTGGGAGGGTAGTGATAGTTGGGTGTTTATCTTTTGGGATTATTATCATGTATTTGTCTTTATGTTTCTCATTGTCCTAAGCTCTCCACTAGTACGGGTAAGACTTTATGTTTCTATTATATTTCTTGTGATGTACTAAACTATATTATCTAATGTGATGAGGAATGATGTTTATGATGGATGTGTTCTTTAATGCTTATGTTTTGTATGTTTTATTTGTTCTTCCGCTTCACGTTGTTTATGTTATGCGCAAAGGCTCGCACTTTGTTTTATATAAATCATTTCAAAAAAAAAATTTTACCCGTATTTTCCGCTAAGTATTTTATAAATGAATTTATAGAGAAGTAATAACTAATAATTAGTCTTGATACGTCCTAGGCGTATTAGGGTTAAATATTAGGGTGTTACATTTAGTATCCCTTGTACAGCCCTTGCCTGTTCAGCATTGCACATGTCTTTCAATATTAGTGCTACTCTAAGAACTCCCTTAGGCAAATTCCTATATTTTTACACAAAGTCCTTTTTACGAATTGGGAATTTATTAGGCATGCTCAATATTTTATTGTTCAGAGGAATTTGGAGTCTCAACTCTATTTTGTTTCTTGACTTGTCTCATTTTGCTCTTCTATTATGCTCTCTCGAGGAATCTCCTCAGACAAAGTCTTTTTAGATGCTTACTCTGCTTCCTTAGACCTTTCTAACCTTTCAAGTAGGAGTATCTTCCTTTTTGGTCTGCTCTTTCTTCTTCTTTGTTTTAGGAGAGACTTTCTGCTTTAGCATCCTGATTCGGGAGCCTTGCTTTCTGGAACTTGTTTTCATAAGTACATACTTGGTTCTCTTCATTGTTTTGAAAGAGAGTATGGTGTAGTCTATGCCTGTTAGATATTCAAACCACTCTTCACAAGAGGGTATTTGATGTGTTGGAAAACTTTTGTCAATAACATTCGATGCAGAATCCTGGTGATTCTCCTTTTCTCCTTATTGATAGCACTAAGCATGTAGTCCATAATCATCCTAGGCAAATTAACTTTTCTTTTTGTCATCAAGCAAAATAGCAGCATATAGTTCATGCCCAGGAGTACATCAGTACTTCCTAGCCTAGGAAGAATGGTAAACTGAATGACAATGAATACCTTTCTCACCTTTAAGCTTAGTATGGAGGTGGTAATGTTAGAGGGCTTGTGTCATAGGGAATTAGTGAGACACTTGGAGACTTTTTCAATGCTTACTCCAAATGACTTGAACTATTCATTGTACGCTAAACAGCTTACTCCAACAACGGGAGCCCTAACCACTGTAGAAAGTTCAGACAACCCAATCTCCATATAGGTATCACGAATGGTTGTTTTGAGGGTGGTGCGGTTCTTTGCCTAGAGGTGGGAGTAGAATGCAGTCACCATACTTGGAAACACCATATCTGAGATGTCTAGAAACTCCTCCCATCCTTGAAAAGTTAACACTTCCTTGACTATAAGAACTTGGTTCATCAGGAGTCACTTAATCTCTTCCTGGAAGCAATCTTTCTTTGATAGAAGTTTTCTTCATAGAACTCCTACATCAGTGGCTCATTGTACATGATAAAGGGTCCTTTTTTTGCTACAGATTGGTTGAGCTCCTTTCTTTAGCCATAGCAAGGGTTGTGTATGAGAAGGTTTAACAAAAAGGTAAGGGCTGTGAATAAACTGGATGGTTGTAGGAAGGAAGATGAAACAATTTTAGGTGAAGGTGCGAGTGTTTGAGGTTGAAGACGAAGGAGTAAAGTGTGACGTGTGACATGTGAGGAGTGGAGAGTTATTTAAGTGATGGGACATAAAGACTGAAGGTGGGGCAATGTAGGAGAGAGAAACTCAAAAAGAATGGAAATTATCCCCCTTTTCATTCTTTCAGAATAAGTGGTTTTTAAAGCTTGGAACCACTTTCTGAACTATGTTTACTTTCTGACCCATCGATATAATGCTTCTTTCTTACATCTTAGTCATCTTTAGGTTCTAAACCCAGTGAGATCATATCAACCATTTTTTGAACATTTGATCTTTTTTTTGGGAGCTCACAACCCAACTTTTAATCTTGCAAATTGATTTTATGGTCTTGTCAACTGATCTTCAGTCTTGCAAATTGATTGTCTTTGTTTGGGCTTCAATTTAGAGCCATGAAGGGGGAGAGTCCAAAGATGTTTATGCAAATTTAAAAGCTTTTAAGGTTCAAAAGCATTTTTAGTAGCAAAAATGATCTTCAACTAATGGTTTTGTAAATATATCTGACATTTGGTCTTCAATATTTACAAACATTAACTCAACATCTCCTTTTTGAACATGATCTCTAATAAAATGATGTTTAACATCAATAATGCTTTGGATTTAGTGTTGGATAGGATTCTTAGCAAAATTAATAGCATTAGTATTATCACTTAACACCCAATTTTCCGATGTACAAATGACCAAAATGCCCTTGAGGTCATTTTACCCGGAAAATGAGGATCGCGATCCCCATCCTTGAGGGGATGTTTTTGTGATGATAGGGGATTGTGTATGTTATGTGTGGTAATAGAGCAGAAGAATCTCATTTTTGAGTTTCGACGCGTGAAATTACCAAAATGCCCTTGTGGCTGTTTAACCTCGTTTTACGTGCCGGTTGAACCCAACTTCACCAAAAGGTTTTAAATGATGTTTTTAAGTAATGTTTTATGTCGGGATAAGCCCAGGTGGCCCCGGGCAATTTTAGTGAAAAATTACCGTTTTACCCCTAGCTAAGTGCATTCTGGCCCGAATGACACGATTAGCGAAACCTAAGCAATATTAGGCTCTAATTAAAGATTAGTAAATTCTAATTACTAATCTAGAGTCAAAATAATTAATCAAGGTTGATTAGAACCTAAGATTTCTTAGAAAAGCTCAAAATCCTATTCTTGAATTTAAGACATTATGTCACATTTTCATGAATAGTGTTTTTCTCTCCAATTTCTTAAATCATGGAATTGTGTCTATGATTTGATTTGACTAAAGTATGGTTTTAATTCTCTAATTTAGTATGACCACTCCTTAATCAAGTCTTGAACCACCTTAATTAGCCATTTTATCACCTAAACACTTGCTTACAAATGCCTAATCAAAAGCCTAATCAAAGACACACCTAAACACATCATTAAACCACAATTAAATGAGAGATTTTCCCTCCCCCTTGGCTGCATAATCTAACCGAAAATCCTCCCCATTTTCCTCACATGTTGATTTATTTTTACACACTAAAGAGCCATGCCTTCCACCATGCATTGCCCATACCTTAGACCATACCTTGCCCATGCTTGCCATGCCTAAGCCCATGCCTTTGTAAGAGATATTTTCCTCCTCCCTTGGCCTTGAAAACCATCAGCCATTCCCTCCCCAAATCAGCCACAAGGTCTCATTCCCTCTATAAATACCATGCTTGGATGAGCTTAGTTGCATTTTTGTTCATTTGCCAAGATTAGCTTCAAAGAGTAATCTTGAGTTCTTCTTTTTCTTCAAGACTCAAGAGTTCCTTTCCTTTTCTTCACCCTTCAAGCTCACAAAGAAAACACCTCATCTTCTTTGCCTCCTTGCCTTGGCCGAAAATCATCAAGCATCAAGGAAGAAGTTGTTCTTCTCAACTTGCTTCAAGAGCCAAGCTTTCCTCTTCACCACTAGGTAGTGAGTTTTCTTTCAAGTTCTTTCTTTTCCTTACATGTTCGGCCTTCAAGGCCATTGATGATGTTTCATGATAGCTTGATGATGAGAGTTCTAGATGATGACTGAGTTCATCACAATGAAACCTCTAAAGCTTGAAAACTTGGTCTTGGATCATAAATGATTTCAGTTTCCTTTCCTTTCCTTGTTCAAAGTTTTCAGTTCTTGTTTCCTTTTTCCCTTAATGGTTTCGTTTCCATTTCCTTTTGTTATAAAAATTTTGATGTAAATGTTAAGTAGATCACTAAAAGTTGTTTGAAGAACTTAATCACATGTTTTCGAAAAGCTCTAAGCTTACCCTTGCCAACCTTAAAGTTGGTTGCCGTTTAGAATCGCGCTAGATTGAAGCCTATGAGCAATAAAATAAAGAATATGAAGTAGATCCTTTATGTTTGTTTTTATGAGTGTTGAGATTTATTTCTTAGTTATGTTACAATGTTGGTTTTAAATTGTGGAAATATGATAATGATTTCAAAGAGTTTTTAGAAAGGTGTGATAAAGTGTTTTTGGAAAGGAAGGATACTTGAAAATGTGTTAGAAAGTTTAGTTTCAAAAAAAGGATTCTGGTAATCGATTCCTGGGCTATGTAATCGATTACCAGGAAGCAATTTATGAGATTCTGGGTTATAGTAATCGATTACCAAGAGGTGTAATCGATTACCAAGGGTGTTCTCCTTACCCAGAACCAGTTCAGACTCATGTAATCGATTACCAGTTCATGTAATCGATTACCATGATGTTTTTTTCCAGAAAGGTTTTGTCTTGGTAATCGATTACCAGGACCTAAATGTGCCAGAAATGAGTGTTTTGATTTTAATGGGATGAACCTATGATATGGATGCTTATGTGATGTTGCCTTTTCACATGATTACTTAATGGAAATATACATGTTATGATGAAATGAAATTATGATGAGAATGCCTATGTGTATTGAAGTCTTACTTGATTATTTACTTGAAATGTATATGAGGTGATGAATGTTACTTGAAAAGTTATAACGTTGCATATGAGAAAAGTATATGGTATGTTTTAAGATGATTCCATGCTCATGTTGCATAAATGATATGTTATATGATGAATTATGATTGTACGCTCATGTTGCACCCAAACAAAATATGTTAATAAGGAAATGATCCCATTATGACTTCCCAAGTTAAGGGTTTATGGGTGATCAAGAAAAGAGATATGTTAATGTAAAGGTTATATGCCAGATGCATTTCTCCTGCTACGAGTGAGGAGAAAGTAAACCGTGGGGTATGGACGTCGAGCCATAGAAGCGGACAAAGTCACTGGTCTTAACCAGTTGAATGCGTTTCCAAGAAAGAAAAGAGATATGTTAATGTAAAGGTTATATGCCGAGACGCATTTCTCCTGACGGTAAGGAGAAAGTAAACCGTGGGGTATAGACTCAAGCCATACCGAAGCGGACAAAGTCACTGGTCTTAACCAGTTAACGTTTCCAAGAAAGAAAAGAGATATGTTAATGTAAAGGTTATATGCCGAGACACATTTCTCCTGCTAGTAAGAGAAAGGGGGGGTATGGACGTCGACCATTGAAGCGGACAAAGTCACTGGTCTTAACCAGTTGATGTGTTTCCAAGAAAGAAAAGAGATATGTTAATGAGGAAATGATCCCATTATGACTTCCCGAGTTAAGGGTTGTAAGGGTGATCCAAGAAAGAGATATGATTCCCCTCTATTTTTCCCCATATAAATCTAGCGGCTAGTTAGGATGAGCTCATTCCTAGGCGATAGGCGATAGGCAATTAGGAGATTGGTGGCTATGATAAATCGGGGCGGCATGTTGGATGGATTTTGGTGGCTATGACGAGGGTGGAAAATGGAAAATAGAAAATGAGAATAATGAAAAAGTGAAAAGTTATGAAAGGAACTCACAAGTTCAATTATGATAAAGTAAAAGATGCACATGCATATGTTTCGTTGAAGTTTCATTGATGCTTTGATTAAGTAATATGTATTATCTACGTGCACTATCATTGCCATGCATACATAGAATATATGTTGCATTCATGTCATTAAGACCCATGTTAAAAGACACCCACTTCAATAAAAGAACTTGAGAAATGTAAAATTGAATCTTATGCATGCACACCCTTTCATAATAAGACCAAAGTGGCTGGGGACGACGATGACACTTGTGTTAGAGTCGGAAGCCCTACTGAGAATCTTATATAGATTTCTCATCCCTTTTCCTTTCTTCCGTGTCGTCTCAGAGGCGAGTGATGCAGATGTTCATGATCCTTTGTGAGGCGCAACTTTAGGAACCACGCTACCCACCGTAGGAGGTCGCAGCGGAAGCGTGAAGATTAGTCTAGAAAAGTTATAGTAATGTCTAGCGTTAGGTTCGTGTACGTTCATCTTTTGTTATGTTTAGTATCTTGAGATGTCCTCATGTTCGAAGGGCATCGTCGTTATGATGTGACTATGATGTGTTAATATAAATTATGTTGTGACTATTCCATGACTTGTTTCTATATGCTATGATGATGTGTATATGTTGGCCATATCATGTGTGTATTAATCGTTATGTATGTGCACGCACGGCTCGCATTTTAAATCTTAAATTCAAAAAGAAAAATTTAGCCATATTTTATTACCCGTATTTTAAATAAAGATAAGTCAAGTTCTGAAACGAAGACGTAACCGCTAATAATTATCCGAATGCGACTCGAGCGCATTAGGTGAAAGTTAGGGTGTTACAATCACAAAAGATAGGGATTTTGGAATACCTCAAGTGATAATCTTCTAACTGATTCCTTATCCATAGCATCTATGATATGATCCAAACTCCATGAATCATGCAAGAAGGATCTACCAAGATTGGAATTCACAGATTCAGCACGAAATTAACACAGCATCGTATCTCACGCTACAGGTCTCGGAATTGACCATTCAAAAACGAGAAGAAAACTGACATTTTGAAACACAATTTAGGCTCAAGAATCACTGAAATCTGAATTTTATATCTTGAGATATGGATGAGGGTTAATGGACGTTTTTGGTTAAAAAAAATTGACGTGAATCATGACAAGAACGGAAGAGAATGAACAAGGCGCCACAATCAGGAGATTGATAAGCCTAGGAATGCCACAAGGATGAGCACCTTGATAAGTTCAGAGAATTCTATGAAGAACCAAGAGAGAGCAAGTCTCACACTTAACAAATATGATATGAATTTTGCTTTTCAAAAGTTAGGGTTTGCCTTTTATAATGGGCAACGCCTTACAAGTTTGCTTAGACCTAACCCAAAGCTTACTAATTCAGCCCACCACTATTAGTAAACTAAAACAATAAAAAATAAATAAATAAATAAGAATGTTCAGCCTATTTTAACGTGTGCTAAAAGAAAGAAAACTAAGACTAGCTAAATGGACCTTATTTCAAGCTTAAATTCAAAATTTGGCCCAAACATATACAGCTTTTATGCTCCATTTTACCAATTTGGACTCAAGAAATTAGATGGAGAAATTGGGCTCGAATTGAATACAGCCCTCAAGCCTCCATTCCTTCAATTTGCATTAAACAATTCACCATTTTGGGCTTCAAGTCTTCCAAATTAGGGGTAGCCTCAAGAATGGTTGCTACAACTTGTTGCAATGCCTCCTTTGCCTTCCTAGCCCATCCTCTTGTCATAGGTCCCCCAAGTCCTTCAAGCGCCTTGTTGTCCTTGCCACTAGTCGTGTCCTCATTAATTAGGAACAGCAACAGTAGCTACATATTCAACTTGAATTGTAGAGAGAGCAATGGTTTCTGCTTCTTGCATGACCAAGTGATGAGGCTCTTTCCAAAGAAACAGTAGCATCCACTTGTGCTTTTTCTCTCCACTTTATCTCCAACAAAGTCAACATCACAGTACCCTACAATCTCACATGATGCACCTTTCTCATACCATAAGCAAAGATTAGTAGTATCATAGAGATATCTTAAAATGTGTTTAACAGCATTTAAGTGTGGGAATTTTAGGTTAGATTGGAATCTAGCACAAATTCCCACACTTAACTGAATGTTCGATACTTCCTAAGAAAGAGAAGTAAATCAATTATTCCTCTATAATTGCTTTCTGATGCTTTTTCACCATTCTCATCAGCATTGATGACTTGAGATTGATGCATGGGGGTACTCATAGGTTTGGCTTGATCCATGTTAAACTTTTTCAAAAGCTCTTTTGTATACTTTTCTTGATAGATCAAGGTTCCTTCCTTTTGTTGTTTTATTTGAAGATCGGGAAAAACTTGAGTTCACCCATCATGCTCATCTCAAATTCACTCTACATTAATTTTTCATAGAGAGAATGATTAGTGGCACTAAATATGATGTCATCAACATATATTTGAACTTAGAAAGTGATTATCTTGCTCAAGAGTAAAAAGGGTTGTGTCAACTTTACCTCTCTTGAACTCATTCTTCAGTATAAAGGTACTTAGCCTTTCATACCAAGTTCTGGGGGCTTATTTCATATCGTAAAGTGCCTTTGTTAACTTGAAGACATGGTTAGGAAGGTTTTCACTCTCAAAACTAGGGGGCTACTTCACATATACTTCCTCAAAGGGGAATCCGTTTAGGAACGCAGACTTGACATCCATATGGTAAGCATTCTTATGGCTTTGAGCCTAGTTCCTAGTGCAAATGTTTTATCATAATCAATTCCCTTTTGTTGATTATAATCTTGTTCAACCAATCTTACTTTGTTTCCGATGACCTTTCCAGCTTCATCCAGCTTGTTCTAAACACCCATTTGGTTCCGATGATGGTCTTCCTTTTGGGATTTTCCAGAGCGTCCAGATTTTGCTTGTCTCGAACTAGTCCAGCTCCTCTTACATAGCTTCCACCTAACTTTGATCATTCAAAGCACCTTCAATATAGTTAGGCTCAATGGTGGAGATGAAAGCACAGTTTGACATATTTGTAAGGGAGGATCTTATTTTCACACCTTTGGAAATATCTCCTAGAACTTTGTTTTGAGAAATCACTTTGAGATCAGAAACTCCCTTGTAATTTCTATAACATTGATGTTCTTTAGCTTCTCTTTTATCTTTAAATTGCTCTTTTTCATGTTTAAAAATGTCACTTTTCGAGGGCTTTGGAGTTTTGAGTAAGTTTTCTGAAGAGTCTTTGTTTTGGAGGTTACCTTATGAGGATTATGCTTTCATTTGCTTGCTTTCTGAGGATTCCTTAAGGTTCAATTTCTTAAAGTTCTCTTCCTACTCTTCAAGATCATTAGCAAAGTCCTTCTTGAGCCTTTTGAATTTGATGTGGATAGTCTCTTCAATGTATAGCATTCTTTCTTAAACACCCTATAAGGTTTTGAGACTGAAGAGTACCCTAAGAAAATTCCATCATTAGACGTCAGGATCAAACTTTGCAAGTTTGTCCTTAGTGTTAAGAATAAAGTAGGATAGGCCAAATATATAAAAATAAGATCTGTTGGTTTTTTTGTCCTTCCATCGCTCATAAGGAGTTTTCTTGAGGATTGGCCTTAAAGATTCTATTTTGAATATAGCATGAAGTGTTTACAGTCTCAGCCCAAAATTCTTTTGACAAATGACTTTCTAAAAGTATGGTTTTGGCCATCTCTTGTAAACTTATGTTTTTCCTTTCTGTAACCCGATTTTGTTGGAGAGTTCTAAGTGCAGAAAACTCATGAAAAATACCATGATTTTCACAAAACTCTTCAAAAACATGATTTTCAAATCTCCTCCATGATCTAATCTTATAAAGGTGATTTGAGAATCTTTTTCAATACAAACCCGTTTTGTAAAAATCTTGAATCTTTCAACCACCTTATCTTTAGAAGCTAGGAAGATAACCTATGCAAATATAGAGAAATCATCCATTATGACAAGGCAATATCTTTACACAGCAAGACTTGTAGCCTTGGTTAGTCTAAAGAGATCCATGTGTAAAAGCTCAAGTGGCTTAGTGGTTGAAACCACATTTTTGTTGTGGAAAAAGCTTTGAATCTGCTTGCCTTCTCACAGAAATCACAAGTTGAATCCTTGTAAAATCTTATCTTTGGCAAGCCTTTAACAAGCCCTTCTAAGATAGCTCAGAAATAAGCCTTATATGAGCATGTACAAGCTTCTTATGTCATAGCCACTTATCATCCAAGAAGGATACGAGATATTTTACATCTTGATCTAGAAGGTCATCTAAGAACAACACATAAGTGTTGTCATGTCTCTTGCCATATAAAATGACTTGTCCCAAAGTAGGATTTAAAATTTTCCAAGCATAAGCATTAAACAAAACATTAAAGCCTTGGTCACAGAATGGCTGATGCTCAACAGATTGCGAGCCACACAATCAACAAGTAAAACGTCAAAATCTGGTGGGAATCATCCTTACCAACATTTCCTATTCCTGTGACCTTGGCCTTATCTCCATCAGAAAATTTTACTGATATAGAGTTCTTTGGCTTCAAATTTTCTATCATCTTCTGGATTCGAACATGTGTCTGAGCAACCACTATCCATGTTCCATTTGTTATCCTAATCAAGGTGCATTTTCAGACACATCTGTAACAAAAACAGTTTTTATTTTAGGTACCTAGACTTTTTTGGGTCCTTTTGGTCAGTCTTTTGAGGGGAGGTTTTCTAACCTTTTTGACAAATTTCTTCTTCATGAAACACTTGTCAGGTGTGTAACATCCTCCTAACTCCTGTGCATTACTAAAGTATTATCATAGTAACTAGCAAAGTGTCACTTACTAATAACATATATACTTCGTGGATATAATGAAAAGAAAAAAAATTTAACTCATATATTTGTAAGCTCCAAAACCCTTCAGAAAAATGTTAATACAACATGTTTTGACTAACAACAGAACCAATTTAAGGAAAATATTTTAATGAATGACTAATGTCTACCTTGAGTTTCTTAAAGTAGCAAACGGGTTATACCGTTAGCATAATACTGCTCTTATAGCGAAGATAATTTCACTTTACATGTGCAAACATGATTTATCTCAATTAAAATGATGGAAATTAAAATGAAAGTGATAATTATATCATGAAATGAGCATAAAAATGCCTAACGGGTTAAAGAAAATCAACAAGTACAAGAAACCAAGGCACAGGTCTTTAGAGAGAAGCATTGGACTTCAAAAAGTAGACTTAAATTGAAAATATCTATCCATCCCTAAAGCCAACATGTTCTACTATCTTCAATCATCATGATCATAATCAATTTATCATCAACAAGCTTGGATTAACCACTAGAAGACCAAGGACATATCAAGGAACTAATCCTACAGTCTCAGAAAGTGCACTTCAGTAAGATGTTGTACTCTATTGGAAAAGGAAGGAAAAATTGAAATTGAAATTTGAAATGAGAACTGGCATGTCATATCTTCTACTAACTTTGTCGACCACTCTAACTTCTAGAAGGAAGTGTTCAGAAACCACGTTCAGAAAGTAAAAAGTAGTTTCTGAGGTAGTCTCAGAAACCTCTATCACAAGCTTCTGCAACATATCTGACAAAAGACAAGCTACACTTCTAGATTGCTTTTCAGACACAAACGGATGATCAACACGTGTCACTTGAAAATTAATCAAGGGCAAAGTCACAAAGGTAGATCTTCAATAAATAAAGATGTTAAGCCTCCAAATATGGTAGACAAACGTTACATGGTGCTAATACGCTATAAATTTTCTCCTCATCTTTTCTTTGAAGATTCATTACATCTTGTAATCAATTCCCTTGCTTGTAAAATCTTGTTTCTACATCCTTAACAGATCTTATGTCCTTCCTAGGAAAAATTATTAAAAAGATGTCATTCAAGTTTTCCCAAATCCATTTGTTGCGTATCTTCAGGAAACTTGAGTACAGGTTAGTTTGAGTGGCAAACCCAAACACAAACCACTTATAACCACGATCCAATGGTGATTGGTGTGAGATAGCTTGGAGAGATTAAGGTGAAACTACTTCCAATGTGATAGTAAGGAGTTCTTGTTGGTCACGGTTTAGCTAGAGAGGCTAGTATAATACTACTCGGTTTACTTTAGGCTGGTTAAAGCTACTCAGTTCAGCTTAGAGAGGCTAGTGAATAACTACTTGGTTTATGACAGTAAGGGTTGTCTCCTGGTCGTGGGTAAGAGCCTGGGAAGGCTCCTGCAAAGACTATTCTTTTTTTCTTTCTCGGGTTAGAAAGGTTTAGTGAAACTCAACGGTGGTTGAGAACTAGATGTAGGGCTGGCCGAACCAATAAAATATCTGTGCATGACTTTTTTCGCTATCTCTTTTACATTCATTGCTTTGAGTTTATTATTTAATATCCGCCTAAAGTCTATCTTATTTGCTATTCTATTTCTACAGTCTAGTTTAGAAAGTCACTTTCTAACATACCTAACTGTATTTCCGCTACACTTTAAGCTCAATGCTTAATAGTATTCTGTTTAAGTTTTCAAAAGCAAAAGAAGAAAAGAGAAGCAAAGCATGATTCAACCTCTTTCTTGTGTGCTTTTCTACCTACAATATCCTAGGCTAAGGTATTGAGATAGAACATACATTATTTACAAAACTTATATATACATCATGTACAAATCCTTAAACATATACATCACACCAAAAGTTAAGGTAGCCTGCTAGTAACACTATCCAGGGACAAGTCCAAAACCCACCAAGTGGCTAGCATAACCTGCTCAATCCTAAGGCCCAACAAAAATGTATACATATTAAAGGACCTTAACACAACTATCCAAACTGTCTGTAGGCTCACAGGGGTTCTATAACTAAGCTATGAATATGTACAAGTACAAGAGTCCCTAAGTGTCTCTTGCTTTCTTAATGAAAGCCATTGGCCATCGGTATGATGACATCACCTTCGACGGGGGCATCAGGCCTATAGACATATCAAAGTTTGAAGATGAGGATGATGATGGGGCATCCTCTCCAGGGCTGCTGGTGGTGCAGATGGGGGGACAAACACAATAGGATATGTCATGTAAAGGGGCAAGCCATCATATGGGAAAGCTGGATCAAACTCGATCGTAAAAACTGAGGTGCTAAATAAACAACTGAAAAACATGTATGTACAAATCTAGGAGTAGGCCACAACATATAGCGAATTCAGGGGAGGGTTGTAGTGCCACTCCCATTGTGGTGAATCAAGGTAGAATATTACTAACGGCATCTACAAGATCTGAATACGATACAAAATGCATAAAACATAGGGATGAGAATATTATATAATTCTCATCAGGACACTCCCTTAGATAATAATATAATATAACTGGCAATTTCATTCATACAAGAAATATCATGTAAAATCAAATGCAAAAGGAATAATAATCATGCAATTTCTCTTATGACCATGGAACTCAATTTAGTGCATTTTTCTCTTTTTATCAACATATAAAAACTTAGTTTTATACCAATTGGTACCAGTGGTTAACACCACACCTGGGAAAAATTGCTTTTAAGGATTGAGCTTATTCCTATAAGTGATCATTGGACTTCATTTTTCCTTTTAGGAATCTTACACAGTTCTATTACTTGTCGATACATCTACCAACTCATAACATTCTAGGGAAGTTCCTCTTTTGCCTTCCCTAAATCAACCTAAAAGTCTTGTTTCTGTTTTGCCATATGTCAGAACATGCACAATTTGAAGTTCATACATTCTCTTTTGGTCACATATATTCATCATGTCCTTTTCTTTTTCCAAATGCATGCAAAAAGCACATATAAATAGTCAATCACTAGTGATTCTCATTCATTCTCGTAAACCAATCTTTAAAATCAATGGCATGCATTCATACACATTATACTTGAATCAAAAGGCATTATATCTTTCGATTCCAGACTTTGGTTAATTTCTAGCACATTGACAGACTTTACACTTATGTAGCACAATTTAATTTGCACATCAAACAACCAATTCAACGCTATAAAAATTCTACATGACATTTCAATGTAAAGTGACTGTAGAGTAATCAACAACAGCACAGTCAAGTACGAACACCTTATTCCCAGGTTAGATGACCTTCTTGATGAACTATATGGTGTTGTTATTTCTAAAATTGATTTAAAAAGTGGGTATTATCAGATTAGGATAAGGGAAGGGGATGAATGGAAAACTGCCTTTAAAACTAAGTATGGTTTGTATGAGCTGGTTATGCCTTCAGGCTAACTAATGCCCAAGCACTTTTATGAGATTAATGAACCATGTCTTCGAGATTTTATTGGCAAGTTTGTTGTTGTTTACTTTGATGACATTCTAATTTATAGCACTAGTTTTGACTTGCATATTGAACATTTGAGGGCTGTCATGCATGTGCTTAACAGAAAAATGTATGCTAATCTTGAGAAACGCACTTTTTGCACTAATCATGTAGTGTTCTTAGGCTTTGTTGTAAGTGCAAAAGGAGTGCAAGTTGATGAGGAAAAGGTTAAGGCCATTCAAGAGTGGCCTACGCCTAAGAATGTGAGTGAAGTGAGGAGTTTCCATGGTTTAGCTAGTTTCTATAGGAGGTTTGTTAGGGACAGTAGCACCTTAGCTGCGCCTCTTAACGAGATAGTTAAAAAGCATGTGGGTTTCACATGGGGAGAGAAACAAGAGCAAGCCTTTGCTGCCCTTAAGCATAGGCTAACTAATGCACCCATTCTTGCTTTGCCCAATTTTGCTAAATCTTTTGAACTTGAATGTGATGCATCAAACGTGGGCATTTGGCTGTTTTGATGCAAGAAGGTCATCTGATTGCTTATTTTAGTGAGAAGTTAAATGGGGCTGCCCTAAACTATACCACTTATGATAAGGAATTGTATGCCTTAGTGCGTGCTTTGAAAACTTGGCAGCATTATTTGTTCCCCAAAGAATTTGTAATTCATAGTGATCATGAGTCCCTAAAATACTTGAAAGGACAAGGCAAGCTGAATAAAAGGCATATGCCAAATGGGTTGAGTTTTTGGAACAATTTCCATATGTCATTAAGCATAAAAAGGGAAAGGGGAACATAGTGGCTGATGCTTTATCTAGGAGGCATGCATTACTCTCTACTCTTGAAACTAAAATTTTTGGGCTTGAGACTTTGAGAGAAATGTATTTGCATGATGTTGAATTTTCTGAGATATATGCTGCTTGTGAAAATGTGTCTCAAAATGGTTACTATAGGTACAATGGATATTTTGTTTAAAGAAAAAAGATTGTGTGTGCCTAGGTGTTCCATAAGAAATTTGCTTGTGAAAGAGGCACATGAGGGAGGATTAATGGGACATTTTGGCATGCATAAAACTTTGGACATATTGTATGAACATTTTTATTGGCCCCATATGAAACATGATGTGCATAAATATTGTGAGCATTGCATTGTTTGTAAAAGGGCAAAATCAAAGGTGATGCCACATGGTTTATATACTCCTCTCCTGTTCCTGATTTCCTTGGATTGATATATCTATGGACTTTGTTTTGGGGCTGCCTAGAACAAAGAATGGCAAGGATTCTATTTTTGTGGTTGTGGAAGGTTTTCCAAAATGGCACATTTTATACCTTGCAAAAAGGTTGATGATGCTTGCCATGTAGCTGACTTATTTTTCAAGGAAGTGGTGAGACTCCATGGGCTGCCTAGGAGCATTATAAGTGATAGGGACACTAAGTTCCTAAGTCACTTTGGAGAACATTGTGGGGTAAGCTTGGTACTAAATTACTTTCTCTACTACTTGTCACCCGCAAACTGATGGGCAAACTGAGGTCCTGAATAGGACTTTAGGCACCTTGCTTAGGACTATTTTAAAGAAAAATCTTAAGTCTTGGGAAGAATGTTTGCCTCATGTAGAATTTGCTTATAATAGGGCTATCCATAGCACAACTAATTGTTCACCATTTGAAATTGTGTATGGATTTAACCCTATGACACCACTTGATTTATTGCCTATGCCAAACATTACTATTTTTAAGCATAAGGATGCACAGGAGGCTGACTATGTGAGAAAGCTGCATGAGCGTGTGAAAGCTCAAATTGAGAGAAAATGAGAGCTATGCCAAGCAAGCTAACAAAGGAAGAAAGAAAGTTGTATTTGAACCCGGAGGTTGGGTTTGGGTGCACATGAGGAAGAGAGGTTCCTGAACAAAGAAAGTCCAAACTCCAACCTAGAGGGGACGGTCCTTTCCAAGTGTTGGAAAGGATCAATGACAATGCCTACAAAATTGATTTGCCTGGTAAGTATAATATCAGTGCCACTTTTAATGTTGCTGATTTGTCTTCTTTGATGCAGGTGATGAGGCCTTGGATTTGAGGTCAAATCCTCTTCAAGAGGAGGGATGATGAGGACAGCTAGTGGCAAGGACAACAAGGCACTTCAAGGACTTGGGGACCATGACAAGTCAAGGGCTAGGAAAGCAAATGAGGCATTGCAACAAGTTGTAGCAACAATTCTTGAGGCTGCCCTAATTTGGAAGACTTGAAGCCCAAAATGGTGTATTGCATCACCCACTTGAAGACCCCTAATGCTATATGGACCACCATCTTTTTAAGCCTGTTATGTTACTAAATAAAGTTTGTAATAATGTAATTGGGCTTGTGAATTTTGTATAGCCCATCACTTGTTAATTTCATAATTTTATTTGATTTAGATTTTAACCATGGGCTAGATTACAACCCACTTGCTGAACTTTACTCTAGTTTATAAACATTGTAAACACCTTTTGGAAGCAATTTTTGGCAAATTCATATCAGAATACCTTTTAGTAAGAGTCTCTTTGGTTCTTGCTTGGAAACCTAGGTCTTATCAAGAGTATCCAATTACTCTTGTGGCTCCCTTGGCTTATCAATCATTCTTGATTGTGCCTCTAACCAATTTCATTCCTCATCTTTCTATTCCGAACGTATCAACACCAACTACCCCACCAATGTAAATATATCTATACCTATGTGAAATCAAACATTAGAACCAAAATTATCAATTTTAAACTATCAAAATCTGCAAGAAAACAAAATTACAACAAACAAGATACAAAACCCTACTTTTTGGAGACCTATGGATCTTGGCTCCAAAGAATATTCAAGAGTGATTCGCTTCACTTCAAGGCCCCCAAACCCTCCTTGAAGCAGTGGTGTATGAGGTATCAAGGTGAGAAATGGTGAGTAATTGAGATTTCAATCGGTTAATTGGTAGATCTTGATAAGTAGAATAAGTTTAGTGAAAGGAGTTTGTAGTTTTAACAACTTTGGGTAAGTGTTTTGGTAGTTTGAAATCAAGACTTGAGCTCTTGAGAAAACAAAAATGGAGGCTGGTTCTTCTCTCTTTTTTGGGCGAAATGTTTGGGTTGATGATGATAAGGTTTGTTGACTTTTTTTATCTTGAAATAAATGTTGTGTTTAGGTAAATAAAGTATAGTTTCTTTCTAAAATAAAAAGAGATGAATGACTATGATTTAATCTTGTAAATAAACCATTAACCATCTTTTTGAGGTCAGAATTGAGAAGCTTTGAAGTTTCTCCAGTTCAGAAATAATTTTCTAATTTTTCTTATTTTTTTCAAGACTTCAGCTTTAAAGGCATTGAGCTTTATATTTAAAATTTTATTTTCTCCTTTTGTTACTTTCATCTCAAGCCGTAGATTTTCAGCTTCTGATTTGACCATTTTAAGTTCTAAAACAATCTTCTATGATTCTTCTTCAGTTGAATAGTAAGAGGAAAGAGTTTGAGAGTTTTCAAGCAACTCATCATATAAAACAAGTAATTCATCATATGAAAGGTTAGGTTCAGATGTTATTACCTAAGGTTCTCCATTGAAGCATAGTCCCATGAAACATAGGTTTGCAACGTCTTCCATGTAACACCCTAATAATTAACCCAATACACCTAGGATCTGATTAATTACTAGACTTTACTCTTTGCTTCAGTTCCTTAATCATGCTTTGAAAATACTTAGTGAAATTACGAGCCATTTTTTTTTTAAACATAATTGAAAACGTAGCGCTTAATGTGAATGATTTAGCAAAATTTAAAAGACACATAGGAATTTACAAACATCACATCATAATATATTGGCTCCATCATACAGCATCCATAATTACATATCATATAGATATTTTGCCTACCAACAGAATAAGACTAAGTGTAGGCAATCTAATAAAACATAAATAATATATGGATGGAAGGACATCCATTAATGGCACCTAGTAATAACACTCAGGGATAGGGATAGATATCTGAAATATACGAGTGAAACTAAGGATTCAAGTTCAGCTAGGAGACCTCAATGTGATTCACGAACGCTTCTATTTCTGAAGACGAGATGGAAAGAAAAATAGAGGGAGTGAGAAACTTATAAAAAGAATCTCAGTAGGGTACTCACCTCATGATGCATTGTGTCATCATCATCGTCCCCAGGAACCTCGGGTTATTATGAAATAGTGAGCATGCTAAGATTGATTTATTAAGTTCGAAAATATACTTTCCAGAGGTTCGTCGGTTTTAATCATGCGTCTTATAATGCATCATAAACTTAGCATGTCATGTTTATAATGAACTTTTCCTTTCATATATAATAACATAGTTATGCATAAAATCACATCATATTCCTCATCATCATTTCATAATACTATGCATAGCAGAATATCATATTTCTCATCATCATCTCATAAATACTATGCATAGCAGAACATCATATTCACATAATGCATTTACTTAGTTTCTTAGGTGACTTAAAGTTACTTTCATCATCATTTTCCTGGGCCACCCTATACTCCACCCTTTTGGGAGTAATCTAGGTTATGAGCTCATACCTTGCTAGTCGTCACCAGCACATACTTATCCCTTTTGATAAGTAAAAATTCCGTCTCTACCCTTTTGAGAGAACAGACTAGGGGGCAAGAATCACCTTTTCACCGCCTATAGTTTGATGGGTCCAAAGGATCATTTTCTCATATATTTTGAGTCACCTTTAAGTCTTTGCATGTTATATCATAATACAATTCTTCATTCATAATCATCATAACATTTTCTCATTTATAGTCTTATGCCGAAATAATATATACCAACTGTAATCATGCATCTTGGGAGATTCCAGGAAAGAGAGGTGGGTCACAATGGACACGCTTAAATACCAAATCTTTCCTTAGCCAGAATCTTTCCAAATTGCACTCTTAGTAATACACTTCTTTCCAGGAACAGAATATGTCTTTATTTCATGCATAAGTTTTCATTGTTTGCAACAACAACTATAACATACAAACCAGGAATCAATCAATGACACCAAATTCTTAATAAGCATCAAATCATTTTAAGTACACATAAATTACTAGCTTCCCATAAAATTCTTACAAAGTTTTAAAACTCTTTTAAAACTAATTCCTTTTGTTAAACTTGAAAGAAGTCATAGGACTTTAGGCCTAAATTAACCATGGGACCGATTTATAACTTGAAAGAATGTTCATAATTAAATCTTTCACTTAAGATAAAAGGAGCAAGTCTTGAGCTTTAGAGATTTAGGTGACATCTTTGAATTATTACCATGCTATGCAACCTTATTTTAATCTTATCTTTATAAGGTGATAGCTTGGAATTATAAACATGATATGCAATTCCATTTCTTTATCTTTAAGATTTAAGGTGATAACTTAAAAATTAAACATGATGCAAGAACTTGTAATATAAACATGATGCAAGAAACTGGAGGCGTAATCCGCAAAGTGAGGGAGAAGAGAATCTTAAGCAATTGAGGCGGTAGTCCGCATAGGCGGTGAAGATGAGAATTACATTTTTTTAAGCTCCAATTCTCAAGACTTCTTAAAGAATAAATTCTTTAACTCCAATTATCTCATTTCTTTGCTTATGATTCATAAGCAAGTCTTTGAGCTCTAGGATTTTTAGGTGATGACATAAAATAAACATGCCATGCATTGACTCTTTTAGCCATTATAAAATAAAGTGAGAGCATAAAATAAACATGAGATGCAACTTCTTTATTATCTTTAGAGATTAAGTGACAACTTGAAATTTAAACATGAAATGCAAGCTTGGAAATTTAAACATGAATATGCAAGTTCATTTATTCATTCTTGAGAATTTAGTGATGACATAGAAAGTAAACATGGTTATGCAAGGCATAAACTTAAACATGGATGCAAGTTCATTTTATTTCTTTACTAGAGCTCCTCCAAGACTTTAGAGAAATATAAATTCAACCCAATATATCTTAGCAAGACAAAGTGAAAAATACATCTTTCAAGTTCTAAACTCAAGATCATAAAAACATCATAAAAATATTATTCTTTAAAGTTTTGCATCAAGTGGAACTTTCAAGCTTTAGAGGCCTAACTTGTGATGGATTCACAACCCACCCTCAAGGTCCTCATCATCAAGCCATCATCTTAGTCCCACCTAGGCCATATGGCTGAATTGTTCAAAGAAAAGGAAGAAGAAAACCAAATGGAAAAACTAGAGAAAATCCATGAAATCATCATTTTGAACCAAGAACAACACTTAGCAAAGCATAGAAATAAACTTAAAAACAACTCCCTACCTAATCTGATTTGAAGGAAAGGAAGAGAACTTGGTTTCCTTGAGTGAAATGAAAGAAAATATTCTTGAAAACTTGAAGAAAGAATTCAGCCAAGAGGAGGAGGAAATGAGAGCTTTTGGTGCTCCTAAAACTAGAATTTGTGTAAGTTATGAACTAAGCATCTAAACTATCTTCAAGCATGCCTATTTATAGAGATTTTGCAGCTCATAAATGGACAAAGGAAGGAAAGAAATCTGACCAAAAATTAGAGAAAAAAATAAGGAAGAAAAATCATTTTGTTTGGTGGCTTAAAACATGGAATCATGTTTCCATGTTTTCATGATTCTTTGTTTTCATTCTTTGGATTTTTGTGTAATAATTTTCTGACTTATTACTCAATAATTTCGTGCATTACAGCCTTGTGGAAGAGGATTTTGTGTGTTCCATGTATTTTTTAGGTGTAGGCAAGGTATTCATGCAATTTAGAGAATTTACGGTTAAGGGTTTAAGTGAATTACTAAGCAATTTGGGTGTTTTAAGCAATTTTAGGTTCTAATCAATCTAAATAAATAATTTTGACTCTAGATTAGTAATTAGAATTTAATAAGCTTTAATTTGAGCCTAATATTGCTTAGGTTTCGTTCAGCGAATCAAAAATCTCAAAATTTGTAAAACTCACAAAGAGGGGGCAAAACGGTCATTTTACTTAAAAATTGCCCGAGACCACCCGAGCTTAACCAATGGTTAATCATGGCTTAAAAACACCTTTTAACACATTTTAGTGAGGTTCGGGCTTAAGTCGGCACGCAATCGGGTTAAAACGCGTAAGGGCGTTTTGGTCATTTCACGCGTCGGAGCTCAAAATTAGGATTCTTCTCCTCTATTAACACACATAACACAAACAATCCCTTATTAACATCAAAACATCCCCTTGAGGATGGGTGGGGCCCACGATCCTCATTTTCTGAGTAAAATAACCTCGGGGCATTTTGGTCATTTTACACGTACAGAAAATTGGGGTTTGCAATACTTGCACGAATTGCTCCTAACTTCTCTTCTAACGTTATATTCCTTTATTAAGGATTGTTTGGTCTCAAATTTTATATAATATTTACCTACGATAATTCGGTAATTCCTAATGATAGTAAAAATTCCAGGAATTCAGGCGTACATCCAGCTCATCATGGCTTCCTGATCCTTCCTTCTCTTCTTCTAAGTCGCTCTAGTAGCTAGCATTCCTCTTCTTCTTGGAGTGAAACTTTCTATGGTCCTTTGAGTTTGGGACACTCATTTGAAGTGACTCTTCTTCTCTTTGCTCTCCTTTCAGGCTTTGGACATCTTCCTCACTAGCATTTCCATCTCCATCCTCATCTTCAGTCTCTTCATCAAATCCTTCCTCTTCATTAGAGGTTTCAGCTACGCATTTCTTCTGTTTAAGTGCAAATGACCAAAATGTCCCTAAGGTCATTTTTACCAAAATTAAAGGGCAGTTGCCAGGCAATCCTGAATGGGTCAACTCAATGTTTGAAGGGGTTATGACTGTTATGTTTGATATCAGAGGTGAAAATTTGTTTTCTGAACTTTCGGCTCAAAATGACCAAAATACCCTCCTGTGTTCTACACGGGTAAAAGGTGCCGTTTGAGCCTGGAATTTTTCTAGGAAGTTTAGAATGATGTTTTTGAGTGATATTTGATGTTTAGTTGAGCAGGAAAGGCCCCGGGCAGTTTTAGTGCAAAATTATCATTTTACCCCTAGAACGTGTCCAGTGAGCCTAATGATGCAATTAAGCAAACCTAAGCAATATTAGGCTCTAATCGAAGATTAATTTATTTCGATAATTAATCTAGAGTCAAAATAATTTATTAAGGTTAATTAGAACCTAAGATTGCTTAGATAAACTCTAATTGCATTCTTTAATTCAAGATTCCTAGTCATGGAATCTTGAATAGTGTTTTCTCTCTCCAATTCCTTAAATTAAGGAATTGTGCCATACCTCATTTGACTAAGAAAATGAATTTAATTTGTTAATCTAGTATGACCATTCCCTAATCAAGTCTTGAACAACCTTAATTACCTAATTACCTCACCTAAACACCTTCTTACAAACCCCTAATCAAAACCTTAATCAAAGAAACACCTAAACACATCCTTAAACCACAATTACATGAACAAAATCCCTTCCTCCTTGGCTGATATGCTGGCCAAATCTTCCCCCAAAATGGTGCCACATGTTGATTTTTGTTGCACTCCAAGCCCATGCCTTAAGCCATACCCAAACCCATACCTCACCATGCCTTCAACCATACTTACAACCATACCTTTGTAAGAGATATTTCTTCTTTCCTTCCTCCCCAAGTGACCGTTCCTCCCCTTGGAAGCCTCATTGTTGAAAATTTCTATAAATACCAAGCCTTGATGAACTTTGTCACACTTTGGTTCATTTGTTAAGTTTACACTTCTTGCAAAAATTCTCTCATTTCCTCTCAAACTCCCTTACTTTGGCCGAGTTCTTCCTCAAGATTCCAAGAAGGATTTCCCTTCTTTTCCTCTCAAGAAACAAAGCTTTCCTTCCTCTCTTCAAGACTTCTTTAGGTAGGGGTTTTGTTTTAATGTTTTTGCTTGTGTTCTTAAGAAAAAATCTAGCTTTCTCTTGGTTTCAAACTCTTTTCCTCTTCTTTTTCTTTTCGGCCAAGAGGCCTTTTTATAAAAAGAACATGAGCTTGATGATGAGGTTTCAAGATAATAACTTGTTGTTGTCATGTGAGAAACCTCTAAAGCTTGAAACAACTTGATCTTGGACCATACATGCTTGTGTTTCTTTCTTTTCCTTGCTTATAATTTTCGGTTTCTTTTTCCTTTTCCTTTGAAGGATTTCAGTTTCTTTTGCCTTGGTTTGGACAAAGGTTGCTAAAAATGTAAAGTAGATCACAAAAAGTTTTGTTAAGAAAAATTAATCCTAAGATTTCAAAGAGCTCTAAGCTTACCCTTGCCAACCTTAAAGTTGGTCCTTTAAGAGTTTACTCTAGATTGAAGCCCATGAGCAATAAAATAAAGAATATGAGTAGTTCTATTTATGTTTGTTTTGTTAAAGTGTTGGTGTTTTTGGTTTTAATCCATTGTTAAGAACTCTAAACCTCATCTCCCATTGTTATGATACATGTTGGGTTAAGGTTATTGATGTTCCTCTAAAGTCTTGTAAGAGCTCTAGTTAAGATAAAATAAGTTGCATTCATGTTTAAGTTTATGTCTTGCATCTCATGTTTATTTTGATGCCATCACTAATCTCACAAGAATAAATGAATGAACTTGCATTACCATATTTAAATTCTCAAGCTTGCATTTCATGTTTATATTTCAAGACATCACTTAATCCTTAAAGATAATAATGAGGTTGCATCTCATATTTATTTTATGCTCTCACTTTTCTTTGTAATGAAGAGTAAAATGAAATGCATAGCATGTTTAAGATTATGTTATCACCTAAATACTCTAGAGCTCAAAGACTTGCCCTAAGTATCTTCAAAGGGGAACTTTAATAAAAAAGAAACGGATGTGTTTTAGTATGATACAATGATGGTTTGATTTTGTAAAATGTGAGGATGATTTCAGGGAAATGTTGGAAAACTGTTTTATGAGGTCTCAAGGTGTTTAAATAGCTTGGAATGTGCCAAAAATCATGTTTTCTCAAATTCAGAGGTTCTGGTAATCGATTACAAGCTTATGTAATCGATTACCAGCTTATGTAATCGATTACCATAGTGGTTTTCGAAGGATTTTTGGATCTGGTCGATTACCATACAATGTAATTGATTACCAAGGCTGTTCTTCATGCCCAAAGGTCCTTAAAGCCCTGATCGATTACCTATTTGTGTAATCGATTACTCCAATACTCCTCATTTTTCCAAAGGATTTAACCCTAGGTAATCGATTACCATCATATGTAATCGAACCCCGTTTGTAACACCCTAATAATTAACCCAATACGCTTAGGTCGTATTTGATTAATTATTAGACTTTACTCTTTGCTTTAGTTCCTTAATCATGCTTTGAAAATACTTAGTGAAATTATGAGCCATTTTTTTTAAACATAATTGAAAACGTGAGCGCGCATAACGTGAACGATAATGGATATGCGAGTGTCGCCGCCCGCAACAAATTAAAATAATTTTTCAGCTGACTCGGGCTGAAATTCACGTGGCCCAAACTACCTGACCTCCTGGCTCAGGCGCCTGGGCTGTCCCACGAATGTCCCAGAATTGAGTGTTCCTGATAACCGCCTCGCGGTCAAGACCGCCTGCGGTCTTCTGAAGACTTCCCGACTTGCGTCTTCAACACGCTGGGCGTCTCCCATCGCCTGGGCGGGTGTTTAGTCCTTATTTCTTGCTCCAATGCATCAACCTGAAAATCCTTGTTGTCAGGAAAAAACTCTAAAAATAGATCAAAAGCATAAAGACTTCCAAGGTGTAAGAATGTATTAAAAGCTATGCTAACGGCTACAAAATTAATTAAAAATGCATATTGAGAACAAGGTGCAAATTCACTCTTAAATGTCGATTAAGAGCAATTCAAATGCAAAGTATTTAGAGTTAGGATATAAAATGGATGCATAAATGCAATCCATCAAATCTCCCCACACTTAAACAATTGCATGTCCTCATGCATAGAATTAATATGAGAATGAAATTGAGAACGCAAGATGCTACTAAGGCTATGGATGCAAGATGCATGACACACAAATGAAAGGCTAGAACTAACCAAACAAGGGAGGTAGCTAGTGATGACTAAAAGCAGCCGTTATACAACAAAGAAGTCAAGATTCAATGGCACATACCAGCTCAATCAAAATAGCACATGGTAAGAACAAGTGAAACCAGTGTAACTGAGTTAACCTCAGGAAAGATGTGTATCGCTCTTCACTCAAATTCCTAAATTTCATGATGCACTCCAGCACTCAACAAGGAGATTCTTCTATAAACTTGCCTTTTTTCTAAGTCACTACTGGTTAATCACATGTCTGAACATATTTCAAGAGGTCTTCTCAAGGTTGATTGGGCTTAGGGAGGTGGGATTGAAGAGAGTGATGGGCTAAACCTAGTCCCCAAGAGCAAAGTGCAACACGGAACTAACATGAGAGGAACGAAGGTCATTGATTGAACTTTCTTTCTTTTGCTTCGTTAGTGTTTCTTGATTTAGACCCAATCAGTTGCTTGCAAGGGTGAATTGATGGATCTTTCTGCCTTCTTCTTCTCTCTCTCTTTTGTTTTTTATTTTTATTTTTATTTTTGTAAGGAATTGTATGTCCATCAATCCACAGCTTTTTTCTTTCAAGGGTCAGTAGTTCTTTTTCCTTCCACCTCTAACAATGGTTTCCCTACACTTAGATTGTTACACAATTAGTTTGCACCAAGCTTTTATAGGTCCTAAGTTGGGTGTTGTTCATTGTTTTCCACTTAGGCTTAAATTGTGCTAAACAACGAAAACGGGAGATTAAGCTCAAATGGGGTAGCCAATGGAAAGATGCATGCGGGGTAGGCTCTATGGCTAAGTAGGTGGAAAGAAGGATGCCTCAATCATAAACATGCCAGACGATGCGAAGACAATTGCATTAACCAAGAATTGGACAAGTTCTAGAATCCATTCCAAGAGAGTGCACACACATCAACAATTCAAGTGATTAAACATCAAAAATCACACTTAGGTCCAAAAGCTCACAGGTAACTATAATTAACCAGCCAAACATATATCATTGCAATACTCATGTGACTATCAGATTAACCAGTGCACCATGGAAAGCAAGACAAAAGAGATTATAAGGCGCAAACATTGTTCAGCCATCAATTACTAACTCCCCGCTGAAAAGCAATGCATGACAAAAGAGTACAAAGAAAAGAAGAGTGCAAAGATGATGAAAAGTACTACAAAAATAAAATAAAATAAAATAGAATACAAATACAAATAAAACAAAAGCCCATAATGACCCCCCCACACTTACAAAAAGGCACGGTCCTAATGCCTACCCAAGTATGGCGCTCTCAGTCCTCGTGGAGTCTTCAGCCTCGCTGAGCTCCACGTCGGGGTCGTCCTCCCGAGAATCAGAATCAGAGTCGTCACGTGGCGCGAGCGCCTAGCAGGTGGGCAGGACGGGGGTGGTCGGCCACAAGGAGGTGACTGCTCATGCTCGCTGGAGGATCAATACCATGGACCCTCATCTCAGGCGGCTAATACGCTGCATAACTCGCTCCTCGGCCCGGATGGACTCAGTGATGTGTGCCCAAAGCTCCATTTTCATAAAGTCAAGGCGGGCAATGACGGCATAGGGGCAAGGACCGGCTCTGGTTCCTCCATCTCTACTCCTGCGTGAGTTGCAGCAAATAGCTTCTTTATGGTAATCACTGGGCTAGGTGCGCCGAGCTCGTCCTGGGAAGGTCGGCACCTGTGCAAAGGCCATTTTGGTGACCAGAGGATAAGGAAGCCCCTAGGAAGACTTGCCCTCATGCATACGAGACATGTGCCGCGGATGATACCAGGAACATAGATGTGCCGCCTCTCCATCAAACAATATACAAGGAGTGCTTGCTCCACAATAATAAGATGGGTGTGTCCACAGGGTAGGATATGGGAGAGAGCTAACCTCATCCATAACCGGACTCAAAGTCAGCTGGGAACTCTTCAAACCAATGATCCTTGCCTGGGAATTGAATTCCCAGGCGGCATCTGGGCGGCCAATGGCGCGAGGACATCACCCATATTAACCTTCTCCTACAAAAGCTGAAAGTAGTCCGGAGCATCATCATCAAGAGCTGGAATCTCTAGGCCTCCCCGATGCCCAGGAGATTACTGAGAGTCCCGACGAACATATACCTCGTCCAGTCCCACATGGTCCCAATTAGCATAGAATTCTCGGACAATGGTGATGTTGGTGGGTCCTGCACCTCCAAAAGGAATCCCCATGTTGTTCTACAATAGTCTCAAAACTACAGCACTTTGGGTTTCGCGCCTAGAAAAATCAAATTTCCACTCATGAAGAAGGGGGCGCTTCTTTATGGTAGTCTCATATTTATCCTCTCCTTAAACTTGGCGAAGCGGAAAGTGTCAGCGCGGGTCGGGCAGTAGGTGTTGAAATGCCCGACACCGAGGTCGCTTGCCTCTGTTCTGAAGCTCGGAAGCCATGGTACCTAAAAAAGAAAGACGTGCATGAATCTAGTCCAAGAGAAGGAGAAGGAAGGCAAAGAAATATCAACATCAGAACTGAACCAATATAGTGCCTGGTAAGACGAATGAGCAAAGTATAAAGGAAAACAAAGTAAAGCCCAGATGCGCAAATGGAGTAAGTGGGTATAGGGGCAGCCAAGTAGCAAAATGATGGGTTTGCTAGTGATCCATGCAAATGAGTGTACAAGAAAAGAAAATACTAATGATTAGGCTGGTTAGTCACTAAGCAAACCCAATGTGAAACAAAAAGATACAAAAAATAACTCAATGAAGCATTTCATCAAACATATGGCATGCATAACACTATCCACTCAAAAATCATAGCAATGCGCACCATAATCCAGCAAACAAAAGAGGAAATAGCCAGACATAGTGAGGAAAAGATAAGGGAACGCAAACCTGAGAAAATAGCAAGACAAAAGCAAGATGAGGGTGTTGGGAGAAGGAACCGTGAGAATGAGGGAGGTGAGGCGCTGGTGTGCGAGAAAATGAGGGGGCATGCGGTTTAGTGCGCTAATGTACGCTTGGTGTCCGGACCGCCTGGGCGGTCATCAACCGCCTGGGCAGTCATCAACCGCCTGGGCGGTCATGTGCCTGGGCCCCTTTTAGTGAAACGTGCGTTACCCCCCCTCTTTTTTTTTATTATTTTTTAGGCAAGTCGCGTGACAGCCAGATTACCCTTGACCGCCTGCCCGTAACCGCCTGGGCGGTTTCCAGGATGGCATTTTTTTCGCTCGCTTAATCTTGACTGCCTAGGCGGTCAATGACCGCCCTGGGCGGTCTCCGGAAGCACCAATTCTGCAACAAGGGAAATTTGCTCATCTAACGCCAAACAACTTATCCCAATAAATAGCGGTGGGTTGTCTCCCACCCAACACTTTGCTTTAACGTCCTTAAGTTTGACGTCCAGAGCCCTTACGCGGGGTAATGAGCTTGCACCAGCTTGACTTCTACCTCCTTCACAAGATCCATAGTAGTTTCATGGTATACCTTTAGCCGATGCCCATTGACCTTAAAAACTATTTTGGACTTGGGGTCCTTAATCTCCACAGGAAGGGATATACTTTTGTGACCTTGTAAGGTCCATCCAACGAGATCTCAACTTCCCAGGCATTAGTTTCAACTGGGAATTGTAAAGGAGCACTAGTTGCCCCTCCTGGAACTCTTTCCTCAAGGTATGCTTATCATGAAACACCTTGGTCTTCTCCTTATACAACCGTGAGTTCTCATAGGCCTCATATCTCAACTCCTCCAACTCTTGCAGTTGCAACTTCCGGGCTTTACCAGCTTCCCCCAAATTCATATTGCATTGTTTAACAGCCCATAAGCCCTATGCATCATCTCACGGGCAAGTGGCATGCCTTCCCAAACACAAGCCTGAAAGGACTCATCCCAATGGGCTTTTTGTAGGCTGATAAGCCCAGAGAGCATCATCCAATCTCACACTCCAGCCCTTGGGCTTGAGGTTCTAGGATTCTCTTGATTTCCCGATTAGACACTTCAGCTTGACCGTTAGTTTGGGGGTAGTAAGGTGTGGATACCTTATGAACAACCCTATCTACAAGGAAGCTTCCATGCTCCGTTGCAAATGCGTCCCTGGTCACTGATATTGGCCTTAGGCATACCAAACCTGAGAAAATATGAGAACGAACAAAAGCAACAACAGCAGAGTCATTAGTACGGGTGGCAATGGCCTCCACCCACTTTGAAACATAATCAGCCAGGAGGATGTAAACATAGCCAAAGGAACTAGGGAAGGGCCCATGAAATCAATACCCCAGATATCAAAAACTTCACAAAATTGTATGGGTTGTTGGGGCATCTCATTTCTCCAAGAGATGTTCCCTGTCCTTTGGCATTGTTCACAAGTCTTGCAAAAATTAAAAGCATCTCGAAACAAGGTAGGCCAATAGAAACCCGAGTCCAATACCTTCCTAGGAGTGCGTTGGGGTCCAAAGTGACCTCCACTCGCATAAGTGTGACAAAAACGGAGTATGGACTCAAATTCCTCCTGAGGAACACATCGTCTAACTACTTGGTCACTACAAATTTTCCAAAGGTAAGGGTCTTCCCACACATAATATTTAGCATCGCTTTTCAGCTTTGCAAATTAAGCTGGAGAAAAGTGTGGAGGGCCCACTCTAGCAACCAAGTAGTTGACAATGTCAGCATACCACGGAACAACAGACATACTCATTAACTGTTCATTAGGGAAATTATCATTAAGGGTCTGTTGTCGAGCTAAGATGCTCAAGCCTACTCAGATGGTCTACTACTAAGTTTTCAGCTCTGTTTTATCTTTTATTTCCAAATCAAATTCTTGGAGTAGTAGCATCCATCTAATGAGCCTAGACTTAGCTTCTGGTTTCTTCCAAATACTTAAGGGCTGCATGGTCCGAGTATACCACCACTTTAGAGCCTAGCAAGTAAGAACGAAATTTATCTAGAGCAAAAACAATGGCTAGAAGCTCTTTTTCAGTAGTGGTATAATTGGACTGCACATCCAAAGTGCGAGAAGCATAGTAAATAGCATGAGGGGCCTTACCTTCGCTCTGTAAGCACGATGCCCACCGCATGGTCGGAAGCATCACACATGAGCTCAAACGGCTGACTCGAGTCAGGTGGCTGGATGATTGAGAGTGGTCAAAGCCTTCTTCAACCTCTCAAAAGCCTCCCTGCACCTGTCATCAAATATAAATTCAGCATCCTTCTGCAACGGGAAGTGAGAGGCTGGGCAATCTTGCTGAAGTCTTTAATGAACCTCCTGTAAAAACCTGCATGACCCAAAAAAGAATGAATCTCCCGCACGCATGTGGGGTGAGGCAAAGAGGTGATAACTTCTATCTTAGCAGGATCAACAGCAATGCCCTTGCTAGAGACTACATGGCCTAAGACTATACCTTATTCAACCATAAAATGACATTTTTCAAAATTTAAAACAAGGTTGGTCTCAACACACCTCTGTAGCTGATGAGTACACGGCTAGTGGCAAGGACAATAAGGCACTTCAAGGACTTGGGGGACCTATGACAAGATCAAGGGCTAGGAAAGCAAAGGAGGCATTAAAACAAGTTGTAGCAACAATTCTGAGGCTGCCCCTAAGTTGGAAGACTTGAAGCCCAAAATGGTGCATTGCATTGCCCCACTTGAAGACCCATGATGCTATATGGGCTGACACATCTTTTTAAGCCTTTTTATGTTACTAAATAAAGTTTGTAATAAGTATATTTGGGCTGTCCTATGGGCATACGAATTTAGCTTGGATTTTGGGTTGTTTTCTTTAATTTTATTAAGTTTTTTTTTAAGTGGGCTGAAAGGCCCATATGAGGGAGCATGAATTTTATCCATGTTGGGCTGAATTAGTAGCTGTTGGGTTAGGTCTAAGCAAATTTGTAAGTTGTTGCTCATTATAAAAGGCAAACCCTAACTTTTGGAGAGGCAATTCAGATCATATTTGCTTGTGAGACTTGCTCTCTCTTGGTTCTTCATAGAATTCTCTGAACTTATCAAGGGGTACTCATCCTTGTGGCGTTCCTAGGCTTATCAATCTCTTGATTGTGGCGCCTTGTTTACTCTCGTCCATATCTCAAGATATACGAATCAGATTTCAATGATTCTTGAGCCTAAATTGAGTTTCAGAACGTCAGTTTTCTTCTCGTTTTTGAATCGTCGAATTCCGAGACCTGTAGCTTGAGATACGAAGCCGTGTTAATTTCGGATTGTATCTGTGTTTTCCAATCTTGGTAGATCCTTCTTGTGATTCATGGAGTTTGGATCATATCAGTAGCACTCTAGCTAAGCTGCTCAAACAGGAATCAAAAGAAGAACCAAAAACAGTAAAGTCATCCATAAATACCTCCATGCACTCTTCCAGCAAGTCAGAAAAAATGCTCATCATGCACCACTGAAAGGTGGCCGGTGCATGCATAGCCCAAAGGGCATCCGTCTGTAAGCATAGGTACCAAAGGGGCACGTGAAGGTGGTCTTCTCCTGATCCTTCGGGGCAATATGAATATGGAAGTACCCCGTGTAGCCATCCAAGAAACAATAGTGGGATTTCCCTGCCAACCATTCTAACATCTGATCAATGAAAGGCAGGGGGTAGTGGTCCTTCCGGTGGCCTGGTTGAGCCTTCGGTAGTCAATGCAAACCCTCCAACTATTTTGCACCCGGGTCGGGACCAACTCACCTTTCTCATTCTTCACCAGAGTGATTCCCGACTTCTTGGGAACCACCTACACCGGGCTCACCCATTCGCTTAGAAATAGGATAGATGATCCCCTGTAAAAGCCTTGTCACCTCCTTCTTAACCACATCCAGAATCAATGGATTGAGCCGACGTTGTGGTTGTCTAATTGGCCTAGCACCCTCTTCTAAATATCCTGTGCATGTAAGTAGAGGGGCTAATCCCTGATATCATCCAAGGTCCATCCAATGGCCCTCTTGTGCCTCCTCAAAACCACAATCAAATTGTCTTCTTGGGCCTTAGAGAGGCCATTGGATATTATGACCGCAGTCTTTCACCCTCCCCCAAAAATGCATACTTGAGGTGGTCGGGAGGGCTTCAATTCTGGCCCTACCAGCTGTGCACCTGTTCCTGTAGACTTGAACAATTCTAAAGCAGCAGAATCATCATGTCCAATGGAAGAAACAGATAATATGGGCTCAGAAAACAAAATCATCTCAGAAGTAGGGGTACTGCTCCTGAGTGCATCAATGACTGGGCTTGTGGCATCAATTGCCAAAAGATTTGCAGTGTTCTCAAGATATTGCCCAGTCAATGATGCTTCAATAGTAGCACACTCCTTGCATAGATTGGTGGTACCATCACAGTTAACACATTCAAACTCTGGTACCAATCCTAACAACTCATCAAAATTTCCGGTCAAGCCAACAAAAACCTCATCAATCAAGGAATCGATAACATCAATGCTAAAAACAGAATGTTCCTCAGGTGGGTGTTTCATAGCATCAGACAAACAAAACTGAGCCTTCATATCCCCACACTCAAAAGATAAGGTACCCGTGTACACATCGATCTTGGTTCTCGTAGTTTTCAGAAAAGGTCTCCCCAAGATCAATGTGTGCTCGGAGCATTGGTGTCATCCTCCATGGCCAAAACATAAAAGTCCGCTGGGAAAATTAAATTGTTTACCTGGACTAGGACATCCTCAAGTATCCTATCTGGACTCTGAATGCTCCGGTTGGCCAACTGAACTCTCAATCTGGTGGGTGCTAGCTCTCCCCTCCTAAGGCCTCATATACCGAACGGGGCATGATACTAATGCCCCAGGATCTGCTAAAGCTTGTCTGATGTGTAAGTTTCCAATGGTATAGGGAACATTGAACGCACCTGGATCCTTGTGCTTCACGGGAGCGGACTTGGCTGAATAAGGGAAGAAGCTTTCACCCCCATTTGCACTCTCTCTACCTCATTACCCCTTAACTTCCTCTTGTTGGTGCATAGGTCTTTCAAGAACTTAGCATACTTTGGGAGTAATGTTTACCTCGACTTTCCTAAACGTCTCCAAGAGGTCTTTTTCCAACTCCTGCTCATTAGACCTCTTGGGTCTTGTAACTCTCTGGGAAGGGCAATGAAATGGGTCTTGACAATTATTCTTCTGCTTCTGCCTGGGGTAGGCTTATCTTGCTGCACCTCTTGTTGAACAACTTCTTCTTCCTGGCTCTCAACCACTACCTGCTCTAGAGTACTAACAACCTCAGGTAAAATAGTACCAGACCTCAAAGTGATGGCAGAGACATTCCCCTTAGGGTTGGGAATTGTCTCTGAAGGAATGGTAGATGCACTTCCCCTTGAGATTGGGAACCCTCAAGCCTCTGAATCGCATTCCTCATCTCTTGCATGGCTTGTTCTTGTTTCCTCTGAGTCTCAATCATCATCTTCATCATCTCTTGCCATGGTGCTTCTGAAGGAGGAGGTGCAGGTAGTGTGGAGGTTGCTGGGCAAGAGAGCTGTGAGGTGGTGGTGGATGAAATGTAGGCTGGTTATACTGCTGCCTCTGGTGGTGGAACATACTTCCGTTGCTGTTGTTGAATAGCACTATTCCACCTAAGGTTGGGGTGATCTCTCCAACGGGTTATAAGTGTTGCTGTATGGATTGTACTGTCCACCCTGATTTTGAGGTCTATCAGGAAATATGTTACCAGCCTCCGAAGTAGGATCTTCCTACTGAGGACACATATCTGAAGTGTGAGATTCACAAGAGCAAATGCCACACACCTGCCGCCTTGAGTTAGTGCAATCTGCGCAGAAATTCTGTAAGCTCATCCAGTTTCTTCTCACTCTACTCTCACTGAAGAAATCTCACCCACCTACGGGTGCTACTACCAGCTCTAGACCCAAACTGCGAGAGTCTCCTGATGTTCTCAATCAAAAGCCTAGCTGCAGGGGTCTTGTCAACTAATGCACCCCACTAGCAGCATCAATCATACTCCTCTCCATGACCAACAGCCCCTCATAGAAATATTGGATCACAGCTGCTATGAAATCTAATGTTGCGGCAGCTAGCACATAACCTCTTGAACCTCTCCCAATATTCATAAAGAGATTCACCCTGAGCTCCGAATACCACAAATGTCTTTCTGATGGCAGCTGCCCTAGAAGCTGGGAAGAACTTTTCTAGGAAGATGCGCTTCATACTGGCCCAGCTATCAACTGTCCCATGGGGGATGTAGAAGAACCAATCTTTAGCAGCTCCTTCAAGGGAAAACGGAAAAGCCCTTAGCTTGATTTGCTCCTCCGTCACCCCTTGAGGCTTCATAGTCATACAGATAACATGGAACTGCTTCAGGTGTTTGTGTGGGTCCTCTCCAGACAACCCGTGAAACTTGGGAAGATGGTGCAGGAGCCCCTGATTTCAGCTCAAAATCACCCCCCTCTTCGGGGTACACAATCCCCAGTGATAGTTCATGTCTTGAGCAGCAAGCTCCTTTAGTGTCCTGTTAATTTCTCCCATATCACCTAAAACACTAGCAACAGGATTTGAAAGTTCAGGAAAATAAGAAGAAAAAATATTAGGTTCCTTAGTTGTATCAGAAGAGGAAGAAGGGTTGCTAGATAAATTAGCTCTTTCCTTTGCAGCCTTCCTAAGCCTTTTGGCAGTTCTCAATCTCAGGATTAATTGGGAGTATGGGAAATTTAGGAAGGGAACGGGTCATAAAACTAATTATCTGCAACAATCAAATACAACCAGGAACAAAGAAAGATACATAAATAAAATTAAAAATAAAATGAAATTTATTTTTTTTAAATGAGAATAAAAATAAAATAAAATAAACTAAAACAAATGAAAATGAAAATAAATAAAAATAAGAAAAATCAATAACACTGCTTCCCGAACGCGCAAAATTTGATGCGAGTGTCGCCGCAACAAATTAAAATAATTTTTCAGTCACGAAATACACCCAAAATGTAGTTATAGTGTAATCCAAGTCGTCTCACGTGGAAGCAATGTAATTGATCCTAACAAAATTGGGGTTTCTTTATTTTAGAAATTGTCAATAGCAAATTAAATCAAGAAGAAATTTGGTTAAGGAAATTACCTGCACAAGGGTTTCTTTGAATTAAAATTGTTCAGTCATTGATTCGAGAAATAAAATCATGATAGTGGTTGCTTCCATTAAAAATGTAAACACATAACAATGGAATAATTCTGCTTAATGGTTACACAATCGCATTTCCGTCAAGGATTTAACTGAATAAAGAACTAGTAATTCACTATCGTGATCCTATGAACTAATTCAGTTTAAATAACAATTATAGCAACCTAGTTTCTAATGAAATCGATTCCAATCCCTTGCCTAATGGACAAACATCACATCAGGTTAACAACTCAATCAATTATATTATCGCAATGATTCACACAGTCAATAATTGTAAGAATTGAGAAGAAGGAAAAGAAAAACCAACCACGATTGCGAAAATGCGAAAATCTCGTGAACAATTCCAATCCTCAGTCACCCACACAGGAAGGGAATTACTCTTCCATGGAAAGAGTCTCACAATCAATGATGTAGAAAAACTGTAAATTACAAAAATTGAGAGAACTCCCACTGAACGTTAATACCAAAACCTAGTCTAGAGGGAGAGTCCCCAAGAGAGAGAGAGAGAGAGAGAGAGAGAGAAAACTTCCAAAAAACATTCCAAAACCCCGTCTGCCTCCTTTTAAAAATAAAACCAAAAATCCTAAAAAAGGTCCTTAGAAACGCTAACTCGGCTCAAATCACGCGGCCCAAAACTCCGGACCGCCTGCCCATGAGACCGCCTGGGCGGTGCCCACGAATGTCCCCATAATTGAGTGTTCCTGACCGCCTGGGCGGTCAGAGACCGCCTGGCGGTCTTCTAAAGACTTCCCTACTTGCGTCTTCTGATCAACGCCTGGGCGGTGCTCCATCGCCTGGGCGGAACATGTTGCAGAGTCCTTATTTCTTGCTCCAATGCATCAACCTGAAAATCCTTGTTGTCCAGGAAAAACTCTAAAAATAGATCAAAAGCATAAAGACTTCCAAGGTGTAAGAATGTATTAAAAGCTATGCTAACGGCTACAAAATTAATTAAAAATGCATATTGAGAACAAGGTGCAAATTCACTACTTAAATGTCGATTAAGAGCAATTCAAATGCAAAGTATTTAGAGTTAGGATATAAAATGGATGCATAAATGCAATCCATCATCGGATAAAGCAGAAAACAAAAGACATATCATGAAGAACACATCATATTGGCTCCATCATATGACATCCATAATTACATTTCACATAGATATTTTGCCTACCAACAGAGTTAAGCTAGATGTAGGCAATCGAACAAAACATAAATAATATATATACCAACTGTAATCATGCATCTGGAGATTCTAAGAAAGAGAGGTGGGTTACAAATGGACACGCTTAAATACCAAGTCTTTCCTAGCCAAAACCTTTCCAAACTACACTTTTACAGGAATATACTTTCTTCCAGCAACAAGGGTAAATTTTTAAATAACAAAGAATATTTCATTATTTTATGCATAAGCATTCTCATTGTTTGCAACAGCAACTATAACATGCAAGCCCGGAAATCATTCAATGATATCAAATACTTAATAAGCATCAAATCACTACATAGACTTATCATTTCAAACTTCAAAGAACCATCATCATAAATTCTTACCCAAAAACTGTCTTAAACAACCGAAACTTTAGAATCGGGTAACCTCAATGATCAAACTAATTAATCATGCATCTAAATGATTCATTATCATCATTACCATTAATTATAAGCCTTAAGAACATTATTAAACTATATGGGACAACATAGGCAGCAAGTTATATTTAGGGCTTCACGTGTGCTAAAAGTTGCATTTTTAACCCTTTCGTTACCGCTTTCCTTATGGTGCTAAAATTAATTACTAAACCAATTATGAATCATTCTCCCTTATCTAAACATAATAGAACCTGCTTCTTAAGGCCACTAAAGGCTCTGGACAGAATGCATAAATTTCATTCTCCAAAGTTCTAGAAATCTTGCTTTTACCCTTCTAGGAAGCTAGTTTTATCTCTAACATGCATAGAATCATTCCTTTAGCAATAAACCATAATTATCACAACTTCAAACATATTAAACCATCATCATACAGTAGTACTAAACTCATATTAGTGGCTGAATTATGAATCTCATAAAATCACATTTTAAGTGTACATAGAACACTAGTTTCTTGTAAAAATCTTTGCAAAGTCTTAAAACTCTTTTAGAAACTAATTCTTTTTGTTAATCTTGAAAGAAATTATAGAACTAAATCAGTAGCTATTTAAAATCACTTTGGGCCTACCTTAATTATGAGGCCGATTTATATATTGAAAGAATCTTCACGATTAAAATTCTTACTTAAGATAAAAGGAGCAAGTCTTGAGCTTTAGAGATTTAGGTGATAACTAGAATCATAAACATGGTATATAACCTCATTTTAATCTTGTCTTTATAAGGTGATAACTTGGAATTATAAACATGATATGCAAGAACTGGAGCTTGAGCACGGATCATGGAGGGAGAAGAGAATCTTAAGAATGCGCTCTGGATCATGGAGGAGAAGAAGAACTTAAGAAACCGGAGCGGCGTAGTCCGCATTGGACCTGAAGGGAAAAGAGAATTCTTATTACATCTTATTAAGCTCCAAACTCAAGACTTTTTAAAGAATAAATTCTTTGACTCCCATAATCTTAAGGAAGCTTTAGAGCTTTTATTACCATGGTTCCAACTTTGCTTGTGATACTTGGGTAAGTCTTTGAACTCTAGGATCTTTAAGTGATGACATAAAATAAACATGCCATGCGTTGATTCTTTTAGCCATTATAAAATAAAGTGAGAGCATAAAATAAATATGAGATGCATCCTCTTTATTATCTTTGAAGATTAAGTGACAACTTGAAACATAAACATGAATATGCAAGTTCATTTATTCATTCTTGAGAATTTAGTGATGACATAGAAAGTAAACATGGTTATGCAAGGCATAAACTTAAACATGGATGCAAGTTCATTTTATTTCTTTACTAGAGCTCCTCCAAGACTTTAGAGAAATATAAATTCAACCCAATATATCTTAGCAAGACAAAGTGAAAAATACATCTTTCAAGTTCTAAACTCAAGATCTTTATTTTTACATCATAAAAACATCATTCTTTAAAGTTTTGCATCAAGTGGAATTTTCAAGCTTTAGAGGCCTAACTTGTGATGGATTTACAACCAACACTCAAGGTCCTCATCATCAAGCTATCATCATATTCCCATATAGGCCTTATGGCCGAAATGTTCAAAGGAAAAGAAAGAAGAAAACCGAATGGAAAAGCTAGAGAAAGTCCATGAAATCATCATTTTGAACCAAGAACAACACTTAGCAAAGCATAGAAATAAGCTTAAAGACAACTCCCTACCTAATTTTATTTGAAGGAAAGGAAAAGAACTTGGTTTCCTTGAGTGAAATGAAAGAAAATCTCTTTGAGAAATGGGAGAAGAAGTTTCAACCAAGAGGAGGAAGAAAGAAAGCTTTTGGTGCTTCTAAAAACTAGAATTGTGTAAGTTATGAACTAAGGCCTCTAACACTCCTTCAAGCATGCCTATTTATAGAGATTTTGAGGCTCATAAATGGACAAAGGGAGGAGGAAGTCTGACCAAATTTGAGGAGGAAACAAGGGAAAAATCATCTTGTTTGGTGGCTTAAAACATGGAATCATGTTTTCATGGTTCCTTGTTTTCATACCTTGGTTTTTGTGCATTCTTTGACAAATTTTCTGATGCATTATGGACCAAAATTTCGTGCATTACAGCCCAAGGAGGATAAAATTTGTGTGTTCCATGTATTATGTAGGTGTAGGTAGGTATCTTTGCAAATTAGAGAATTTACAATTAAAGGCTTAGGTGAATTAGTAAGCAATTTGAGTGTTTTTAAGCAATTTTAAGTTCTAATCAATCTAAATAAATAATTTTGACTCTAGATTAATAATTAGAATCTAATAATCTTTAATTTGAGCCTAATATTGCTTATGTTTTGCTATACGAATCAAAAATCTCAAAATTCGCAAAACTGACAAAGAGGGACAAAATGGTAATTTTACTTAAAAATTGCCGAGACCACCCGAGCTTAACTAATGGTTAATCATAGCTTAAAAACATGTTTTAAAACATTTTAGTGAGGTTCGAGCTAAGCCATGAAATCCAAGTTAAAAAAGCAGGGGCGTTTTGGTCATTTCGGCGTCGAGCTCAAAATTAGGATTCTTCTCCTCTATTAACACACATAACACAAACAATCCCTTATTAATATCAAAACATCCCTTGAGGACGGGTGGGGCCCACGATCCTCATTTTCTAAGTAAAATAACCTCAAGGGCATTTTGGTCATTTACACGTACATAAAATCGGGGTTTGCAACTCTTGCACGAATTGCTCCTATCCTTTCTTCTAATGTTATATTCCTTTATTGAGGATTGTTCGTTTCAATTATATGAAAAATTACCTAGGGTAATTCGGTAATTTCTAAACAACAAAACTTGGGTGTTACACTTGTTTTAATTTAGTCCTAGTAATCGATTACCAGGTACATGTAATCGATTACCAGAACGCCTTTTTTGCTCATGAAATTATTCCAAGAGAAAGACTAGTAACTCGTATGCACTTATAACATGATTTGATACAAATGTGCGTGATACATGCTTTTGGTTCTCTATTGTTGGCCACTGTATGAATTTCTATTTCAAGGAGTTAGAATGCGTAAGATTATGTTTGAGAGAAGCGAGTATGATGTTGACAGTTAGAAAAGGGTTAAGCAAATAGAAAGGATTGAGAACTAAATCTTAATACCCTTAGACACGAGAATAATGATAACTTTTGTTGCATGCGTAAGTGAGCTTAAGAAAGATGACTCATAATTAATGTTTATGCCTAGAAGTCGAACCTAGGATCTTAGGCAAAGAGAGAACTTAGAAAAAGCCTAGGGTGTAGATCCTAGAATCCCCCATAGTCGAGTACTAATCATGATGTTTAATTCTATACAATGCTGATTGGATGAGTTAGCAAACATAAACGTTAGAAAGAATTATAGGTAATGATCGGATCCATAATAAAGGTTTGGAAATTGGAACACAAGTTTGAGACCCTAAGGGCCCAAGCATAAGACACCATGAGACCGAGAGAGTATATTCTTAATGATGTGAATATGTTAACATTTTGAGCATGAAACTTTATGTGTATAATTGGCATGTTGACGTGGTGAATGTGTTATGCCATGATTTGAGATGCATGAGGTTTGAACTAAGAACGAGCTAGAAGAATATGCACATGTGAACTAGAAAGTTATTGATTGAGAAAGTTCCATAAGAATGATGCATGTGATTGAGATTATGTGGCATGACTTAAATTGAGGAAATTCTGAGTGTAGCCGTCATGCTGGAGAATTTCCGTCAAATTTGAGGGACTTAAAGAAAGTTTTGAGAAACAAGATGTTTAATGTGACACACCGAGATGTACTTCTCGCTTCCTGAGGAGAAGGTAAAACCGTGAGGGCATAGACATTAGCCTGCCAAAGCGTTGCCAATTTGAACCAGTGGTGAGAAAAAAGTCCCATGATGGGTGATCCTTAGGCCCCTACCCATACTCTAGGAGTCGGGATTATTATGATGATTATGAATATGATTATGATTATGATTCGCTTATCAAGAGGATAAGTAAGAACTAGTGACGACTAGTTAAGGTATGAGCTCATAGCCTAGTTTTAGGGTACGGTTACTATTATGTTTAGTGTCACAAGTATGAGAAAAGGAAAGATGTTTAGAGAAGTTACATGCCACTTACATGTTGTTTGATTATTGTTTGGTTTGCCTAAAGTATTGTCATGCATCCACGTACTATTATGCTGCATACATGCATTAAGATTCATTATAAAAGACATGAACCTTGGAAAAATAACTTTTATGAAAATCTAATAATAAGCCTTTGCATGTTTAACCTTTTCAATAAAACCTCAAGGTTCCTGGACGTAGGGACGTAAACGATGACACTAGGATAGAGGTTTCCTCCTATGAGATTCTTTAGCGACTTCTCCACCTCTCTCTCGTTTCTTTCCGTTACGTCTTCAGACATCGATGGCATTGTTCGTGATCTTCATTAACCCGCCCACTTGGAGGTGCACTATGACCCCGAGCATCAGTCCTACTACTTCAGGGTCATTGTGAGGTGCGCATTTTTGTGTACGTGGGACGCCCGTTGCTTTCTCCGTCTCCACTATCGCTTCCACCGACTTCACCTTTTAGCGACGACTGAATCTTTGAAAGGACACGACCCCAGACGAGTAGACTGCCGTGTCCTTCCTCATCCCGCCACGCGCATACCCGAGTATGTTCCCCGTCTCGACGGAGGCCGATCCTTCCCAGGGCTTCCCCTTCGTTCCTATGGATCTCGATGGAGGTAGCGAGGACACGTGACCCAGGAGACATGCGAGGCGTGTTCCACCGCCAGGTGACCACGTCATGGAGCCCACGTCCCCTCGATTCCCATGCCTAGATCTCCGCTTCGTTGGGCTACATCCGAGGAGCTCTGAGCTCGCGCTACATCTCCCCATCCGAGGATCAGCGTCATCAGGAGGCGTGGAGGGTGAGGGTAGTGATAGTTGAGCGTTTTATCTTTTGGGGTCTTACCATGTACTTGCTCTTATCTTCCTTTTCGTTTATGTATTTCCAATTTTCTATGTACTGCAAGCTCCCCATGTATATGGGTAAGAACTCTATGCATTTCCTTTATAATCTAGTAGTTATGTATTAGACTATGTTAATTAATATTATGATGGATGTTTTCATGATTGAGATGTTCTTTATTGCTTTTGTCTCGTATGATTTATTCATTCTTCGTTTATGTTTTCGTTTATGTTGTACGTGAAGGCTCGCATTTTGTTTTACATGTTTCATTTCAAAAAAAATTTACCCGTATTTTTCGTAAGTAATTCTCAAATAAGTTTAAAAAGAGGTAATATCTAATAATTAATCTTAACGCGTTGAGGCGTGTTTGGGTTAAATATTAGGTGTTACATAAGCAATTTTCATTGCTTTAGCTTTCTTATGCTTTTGATGATGACTTCAGGGCCATGGACTTGCTCTTAATGGATTCACCATGTATTTCAAAAAGCACTACCTAATCAGTTTTGAGTGATCCAATGAGTGCGTCCAGGCCAAGCGTTTGAAGGTCTTTGGCTTCTATAGTGGCTGCTCACAGCCATTTTGTAGGAAGGCTTCTTAAGGTTTTTCTAACCACACTACAAGAAACTAGCTCAAAGGCAACGTTTTAAAAGCGTTGCCTAAACACAAAAAAATGTTGCTTTTCTATAAGCAACACTTTCCGAGCAAAGACAACGTTTCCCAAGGGGTTGCTTATATTGGCGTTACCTTTTCTCTAAAGTAACGGTTGACAAAGAAAAGGCAACGGTCTGCAAAAGTGTTGCCTTTATTGTATCAAAGGCAATGCTTTTGTTGCCAATCAAAGGCAACAGTTTTTGTACCTTTTATGCGTTGCATTTTATTCTGATTTATATAAACATTGCCTTTTCTCTAGTTAAAGGCAATGGTTTATCTCGTTTTTCTTATTGTTTAGGCAACAATTTTCCTCATTGCTTTTTCTTATTGATTAGGCAACTTATGAAAACGTTGCCTTTTCTAATATTTTTATTTAATATTTGTATGCATGTTTCTAAATCCTAAAGCAAACATTCATATGTACAACATGAATACAATCACCAAACATCTTCAGATATATATTTGTATTCCCACTTCCCATCATTCTCATGAGACATGAGGGACTCATGAATCCATCTCCCAGCATCAAAAGACATAATAATAATAAAACAAAAGCAAGCCATGAACCAGGAGCATAAGTCAATATAAAAACATAGCACAGAACAAAAATGAAAACCTACAACAATAAGGAACCGTTTGAAGCTTCAACAGGAAATCATTGACATGGTTCATACACTTAGAACAAGAAGGAAATAGAATTGGTGAAAAATTCATTTGACTAGTATTATCCTCCATCCATAGATCCAGGCCTATACGATCCATCAATCTGGAGAGCAATCTGATTGTCACTTTTCAATAACCTTGTTCTTCACATTGATTCTGAACTATGTTCAAGAGTGCAATAGTTGTAGTGGTTGGCAGTTCATCATCATTCTCTAGCATAGTGAGCCAGCACCTAGAAAAGTAGTTCAAATTCAAACACATATAACTTCACAAAATAAATAAATCACACAACTCAAAACTCAAGAATGATGACATCAAACTATGCAGTCAAATTAAAAATTTGTTGGACATTCAGAAACATTCTCCATGACATCCAAATGTTTCCACAACAAGACACATGGGAACTAAGTCAAAGAGAAAATAAAGCATCAGAGTCTGCATCGGAATAGCTGGTACATATGCAGAAAATACAAGCAACGAATAGAAATGCATTTCAGAAGTAAGTGCTCAAATACCTCACAGCACGAATGTTTAAAGTTGGGCATCAAAGTCTGATAAAGAAGACTCCCTGTAACTTTATTAACTCGGAACGACATCTTCAAGTGCACCAACCTGGGCCACATGTAAGAAATAATTATGACATACAAAAAAGCATGAAGAAGAATGTTCATAACGATGATTAATAACTTCAAAGATGTGAATCATATGAGAGAGAGAGAGAGAGAGAGAGAGAGAGAGAGAGAGAGAGAGAGAGAGGGAGGGAGAGATGGAGAGAGAGGAAAATTGGAATATGGACTTTTCTTCTAGGTCCAATTTTATCTCTAATAAATAATGTCTACAAAGGCATAGTTGACATAGGGCTTCATTGATACAAAAGGGAAAAATCTATTCTTGTTTAGACATTATGAAAAAATTTGATGCTATGCTTAGATATATTAAACTTCAATAGAGCTATACCTATTTATCATTTTAAGATACAAGCAAAATTAAGAAATTTAAGCAGCAATGATCTCAACATGGATGTACAACAGCAATATGCTCTACAAGTTCAATACAAGCTAAATTTAGTGCTTTTCAAATAAGAGATAGAAAAAAGAGTTAGAACAGTTAAGAGTCTTGCTTGAAATGGCTTGGTGTATGCCTTTTCTGAGTCGACAAACATGGTTGGTAAAAAGTGGTCCTTCGCAAAGTTCTCCACAAAAGCTAGCAACCCATCATTCATGAAATTCACAAAGTTGACGACACCGCAAACTAACATCAATCAGGCGTAAAGCAAAAAATTGTGTGTCTCTTTTTATTTCCCTTCTTAGATCCTGAAAACCTTAATCAAAGTATTATCAAGTTGTAAGCTTGAAGTGTAGCGGAAGCAGCATTAGAGATGTAAGAAAGTGAGCTTTCTGAACTAATAAAGTTAACTAAACACATAAAAGAAAGTTTTCCAAGAGAAACACAGGAAATATGCTAAACGCAATAAGCAATAAAAGAATTAAGGAGAAGAGAAGATATACACCGAAGATTTATACTTGTTCAACCAACCTACCTACATCTAATTCTCAACAACAGTTAGTTCCACTAAACCTTTCTCACTAGAGAAAGAACAAGGATAGTCTTTACAATAGCCTTCCCAAGCTCTTACCATGACCAGGAGACAACCTCTATTGTCATAAACAAAGTAGTTATTCACCAGCCTCTTCAAATTGAATCAAGTAGTTATTCACCAGCCTTTTCAAGCTGAACCAGTAGTCTTTGACCAGTCTCTGTAACATCCTCCCTAGTACAACTTCATCCTTAAGCCATGACATCGTACTTGAGAGTTGTTACTTATTAATTAGCGGACCTTTCTTAAGTATCTATAGCAAGCTCGATTAACGTGTATACTAACTAAGCATAATTCTAATAAAACATATTACAAAGAAAACACAACATTTATTGAATATATATTTAAGTACAAAAGGAAGCTCAAGAGGAGCTTTGGTACATATCTGTTCTCTAATATATTTACATAGGCATCTATTTTACTAAGTAGAACATAATAAAAACATTAACTACTACACTATCGCCATTCCGAGTTCTTTTGCGTAGCAGCATTGTAGTCCTTTGGCTTAACCTGGAGGCAACACTAAAACACAAATACATAGGGATGAGAATTACACAATTCTCAGGAGGGCAACTCCCCAGCAACACACTTATAATGTCATCGTCATCGCTCCAGCCACTTTGGTTTATTAGAAAAATGTGATCAAGCAATATGTATTAATGGTTTATTTTTAAAGTTTCAAATCATACTTTCGAAGTGGGTTGTTTTTAAGAATCAATCACTTTGTACATATTTACCATAAGCTCAAATTCATAGTAGATAATGTCAATTAAAATGTATCTATATGATACAAATATGAATATATTGAATATAGGGAAATTATCTTTCATTGCCCTTGATAAATTGAAAAGGACTCATCTATCTCTATTTTCCCTCTACAAGAGAACAAAATCTCATCCCTCTCTATTTGCCCTTTACAAGTGAAGGATCTCCCCCTCTATATTTGCCCTTTACAAGTCGAAAAGATCTCACCGCTCTCTATTTACCTTCGACAAGTTCGAAGGATCTCATCCCTCTCTATTTGCCCTTGACAAGTCGAAGAGGATCTCATGTTTCTTGACTATATACTTACATATCATTCACTTTTCTTTTTCCAATGCATGCATAAAGTATGTACATCACTCATTCAGATGCAATTCTCATTTGTATCCTATAAATCAATCTTTTAAATTCTCTAGCATGCCTTCATATGTCACAAGTCATATAGCCAAAAAGTTAGCATTAAGTATTCATGTCATACTAAAATGTCATTACTTCATCCATTCAGAGCATTGTTGCATTCTAGCATAATGGCAGATTTCACATGTTCATAGCACAATTTATTTGCACACCAAACAATTAATTCAGAGGCTATAAAAATTCTTCAGGAAACTTCAATGTGTCCCCAAGGTCCCATGAAAATTTCAACACAAATGGAGGTCTCTAACTCCCTCAATAAATTGTACAAATTCAGTGGTCAAGGACCACCAATTACAGCTTAGACCAAGTTCTCATCATTTTTTACCTTAGAAAATGATTGAATCAATGTACAATAAAATTTACAGTTATACTTCAACATGTTATTAACATTGTGTAAACATTTCAAGGGCTAATTCAATCATTTGCTATGGTAATAAAATCAGGAAACTTTATTGTTTCAGTTTCAACATTTCAGGCAGCATCAATCTCATTTCGGTTTCTGATTTTTTTGAGGTAGTAAACCTCAAATTCAAGACCCAAGAAAATTCATGTAGTTAATTTAAGATGTTAACTCCAACATAGAATTTTTATAGCTCATGAAAACACCCACAAATATACCAGAAAATTCGTGCACCACTGCTGCCTACAGGAAAACCGAAAATCCAGCAACCTAGTCTAAACTTCTTTTGATAAAAACCATTTTCTAACACCATCCAAACACAACATCAAAATTAATACATCAATATCAACATAATATCAATCAATACAACCACAAATTTTGGACCTAGCTCAACCCAAAATAGATCAGAGAAATTTGACAAAGAAAGGCAACAAAAACCCTACTTGGAGTGTCTTAATGGCTCCTTGGCCCTAAGATGCTTTAAGATAGCTTCCTTCCACTCAAAAGCTTTCCAAATAAAACCCAACTCTTCTCTAACACAGTGAGAGTGAGGTAGAAAGGTAGGGTTTGGTGAGGAACAAGGATTCTAATCGGTTAGATTTGTAGGGCTTGAGGTGTAGATGAAGTTTAGCAAAGGAATCTTGAAACTTTAACAACCCTAGCTTAGGATTTATGGAGTTAGAACTCAAAGTGAAGCTCAAGAGGATGAAAATGGTGGCTGATTCTTCTCTCCTTGAAGGCTGCACGAAAATGAAGCTTAATGAAGGAGGATTTGGCTTCTTGAAGAAGATTAGAACATGTGTTGATCTTATAATGGATGTATAGAGATATTTTGTGATAAAGCGAATGATAGTTAAGATTTAATCTTGGATTCCAAAATTAAATCTTGGCCTTCCACGTGTGCTGACTAGATGGATATTATCCATTGGTGCTGATGGAAATATCTTTCGTATTAAAAAATCGCATACGAAATTTTACCGAACGGATAAAACGCCGCACCCATTAGACCGATATTACCTGAAAATTAAATTCAGGTATAAAATCCTTATTTCTAACTATTTCTAACCTTAACCCTCTCTTTTCACAATCCCTGCATTTCCTGTTCCCGAATCTAGGGTTTTAGCCTGGAGGCCGTGGGGCCCATAAGGTTACCATTTACCTTAAAAAAATTTTTTTTGATAGGTTGTTGGCCACCCTCATCATTGCTATACTATTAGATTTTTGAAATTATAAATAATAAAGCTCAAATTAATTTTTAAATAATTTTCAGGGTGTTACACTCTCCAGCTAAACTGAAGACTAGTAAAACATCTTTACTATCACGTTGCAAGTAGTCTTTGACTAGCCTCTCCAAGCTAAGCTTACACTGATCACTACCTATTGAGGATATGAAGGTTTGTGTTTGGGTTTGTAACACAAACTAACCTACACTCAAGTTTCTTTAAGATTTACAAAGAAAGATTTGAAAGCACTTGAATACTTCTTTCTATATTCTTCCTTGGAAGAATGTATGAACATGAAGGAATGTAGAAAGAAGATTTTTATAACCAAAGGAAATGATTATTAGATGTAATGAACTTTACAAGCAGAATGAGGAGAAATTTTCATAGACTTTTTGCTCTTTGTCCGCGTCAATGATAATGTCTTTGAAAGCACAACATCTCTATTTATAGATGGTCTTCCTTGAGACCGTTGCCCTTGATCAGATTCTCAAGTGACATGTGTTAATATCCATTTATGTCATGGAAAAACAGCCTAGAAGAGTAGTTTGTTTGTTTGTTAGAGATGTTGTAGAAGCCGTTGTAGGATTGAGGTTTCTGATGCTACTTTTAAACTATTCTTACTTTCTAACATGGTTTCTGAACTTTCTTCTAGAAGCTGAGATAATTGACCACAGTGCAAAAGAGATGACACGCAGTTAGTCATTGGGTTTTGACTTTTTAAATTCAAATTTGAATTTCAAAAATTCCCTTTGTTTCTTGTAGAGTGCACAGGATCACCGTAAGTGAGCTTTTTGATATGCGGTATCATTTCCTTGATGATTCTTGTGTCTTCTTATCTTTAATCATGGCTTGTTGGTGAACAAAACATTGCGAATGTGATGATTGAAGATAGTAGAACACTTTGACTTCAGTGTTTGATGGATATCTTCATTTCAGGTGTACTTTCTGAAGTCCTGTCCTACTTTCTAAAGTCATAGTACTTGGTTTCTTGTACTGATTTCTTTCTTCAAATCATTAGGCATTTTAAGCTCGCATTAGGACATAATTGTAACACCCTAATATTTAACCCAACACGCCTGGGACGTATTGAAATTAATTATTAGTTATTACTCTTTTAAATTCCTTTTATCAAAATACTTAGTGGAAAATATGGGTAATTTTTTTTTTTTGAAAACCTAAATCAAAACTAGAGCCATTCGCATACTACCATGAGCAAATCGTAAAAACAGAGAACTTAATCATACAAGTTAAGAGCAATAAAGAACACATTCATCCATAGAAGCAAATATCATAATATTAAATAACATAGTTGAATACATGATTCTGGATTCATCAACTAAAAAATAAAAAGAGTCATACCCATATAAAATGGCAGAGCTTATGATACATAGAAAAGAAAATGTGTAAATAGAAAGGAAAACATAAGCAGCAAGTAAAGGGAAGCTCCAAAAGATTAAACTCCAGCTATAGCTACCCCTCCCTCTAAACCTACTGGTGACGCTGGTCCTTGGTGATGGGGAAATGTATCCTATGAACTGCTGAAGCTCGTCGTGGCCCAACGAAGTGGGAGCGTGGGCATGCGGAGTGGGGTAACAACATTGCCTCCTCGCGTGGGTGCCTCTTGGCTGTCACTCGCCTTGCAAGCCTGCTGGGTGACAGGATCCCCTACCCTACCCATGTCCCACGGTATTGAGGGAGAGAACCTTTGAGTAGACGTAGGGGAGTCCTCAGACAAGTCAATCCCAGGACGCCAAATGAGTGGGACGTACTTGGTAGGCTCTCCGCGGAGGATGATGGACGGGTACGGCGAGTCTGCTCGTCGTGGGGTCAGGTCCTCTCAAAGATCATGTCGTCGCCATATGGTGAGGTACGAGTGAAGCGAAGCTGGAAACGGATGCGACAGGCGTCCCATGTATCAAAATGCGACAGCACAACGACCCTCAAAATGATACGACTAATATCGGGTCAAAGTGCACTTCCCAATCGGCGTGTCAATGAAGACCACGAACATCACCATCGAGATCTAAGACATACGGAAGAGAAATAGAGGGATGAGAATCTTACTAAAGAATCTCAGGAGGAATTCCTCCTACCCTAATGTCATCGTTACGTCCCAGGAACCTTGGGTTTATTATGAAAAGATTTAACATGCAATGGTCTATTATGAGGTTTTATAAAATTAATTATCCAAGGTTCCTGTTTTCTTTTATAATGAATCTTAATACATGAATGCAGCATAGCAAAGCATGAATGCATGGCAATACCTTATACAAGTAAACCAATAAAACATGACATCAACAATTTATCACCATATAAGTGGCATGTAACTTCTCATGAAAACCTTTCTCTTTCGCAAGTATGGAACTTCACATCCTTCTCTCTTTCTTAAACTTGTGACATAAAGGTATCAAACATAGTATCATTGCCACCCTATGCTAGGCTATGAGCTTATACCTCAACTAGTCGTCATTAGTTCTTACTTATCCTCTTGATAAGCGTAACATAATCACAATCATAATAGTCCCGACTCCCAGAGTATGGGTAGGGGGCCTAAGGATCACCCATCATGGGACTTTTTCCTTCTTCAAAATGCATCATCTAGTTAAGACTAGTGACTTTCTCGCTTTGGCAAACTACTGTAATGCCCTCATGGTTTTACCTTCTCCTCACCGTAGCAAGAGAAGTACGTCTCAGTCTACGAAACACATCAACTAGTTAAGACCAGTGACTTTGTCCGCTTTGGTATGGCTAGACGTCCATACCCTCACGGGTTTACTTTCTCCTCACCGCAAGAGAAATGCGTCTCGGCATGTCACTTTTAAAATCTTACTTTCAAAAACTTCTTTAAGTCTTCAAATTTGACGGAAATTCACAGCATAATGGCTGTACAAATTTCCTCAAATTTAAGTCATGCCACATAACTCATTTAACACATGCTTCCTCATTCAATGTCTCAACTAAACAAACCTTTAAAATCAAATAAACATGTTCACCCATTTCATCATTATCTCATATCCTTCTGCATCTCAATCATAACATACCACATTATCATAACAATCACGTCATAAGTTCACATATTCTCATACACATGCCATTAATACTTTCACATACTCTCGATATATCATAACTATGTGTTCACTCGGTTACTTACTCTTGTCATCTTCCCTATCTTATAGTATCTTATACTTTGACCCTTACGTCTTAAACTTGTGTTCTAGTTATCCTAACACCCATAACAGATCTCAATGCACCTAAAGGATCATTACTTGTAATTCTCTCTAATTTTTATGCTTACTAACTCTCCAAATAGCCTTGCAGATTGGTTATTATTCAATTACGGGTTTTAGAAGCTACGTCTTTAACCTTTTCTAAGTTCCGTCTTTCCTAAGGCTCTATATTCAATTCCTAAACCAATTATTAGAGATTCCTTACATATCCACTAATTATAAACATTTTCCCTAAATTCAATTATGCTGAAACAGAATTTATAATTCTTGTGCTAAGTGTTCTAGAATCTCATTTTAAGTCCTTTTTAGTTACTTGTTCTTTTCTAACATTCCTAAATCGGTCCTTGCCTCACTCAAACATAATTTTACACATTTTAACTCCATAAAACAACATCAATACAGTGGCCAAACAAACAAGGCAGAAACCAAATTGTATATCTCACATAATCACATGAATTCATGATTTTAAATACATATAAGTTACTAGTTTTCTCTTGGAATAATTTTAGGAACTCAAAACTCTTTTAGAAACTAATTTATCTCATTAAAATCATGTAAATATGAGTAAGGGTAGTAGCTAAATCATTTTGCCTATAGGGTAGATTTAAAACATAAAATCATGTTCATAATATTCTCTAAATTCACCTATGCTTAGAAAAATTTCAAGACATAAGCTATTGACACTTGTGATTAGATGAACTCATACCAAGTCCATCATCATCATCACAAGGCCGAGATGGCATTCAAGGAAGGCTTCCATTTTCTAAGACTTTACTTGTGATACTTGGGCAAGTCTTTGAGCTCTAGAATATTTAAGTGATGACATAAACATAAACATGCTATGCACTTTGTTTTATTCTTCATTATAAAATAAAGTAAGAGCATAAAATAAATATGAGATGCAACCTCCTTATTATCTTTAAAGATTAAGTGATAACTTGAAATATAAACATGAAGTGCAAGCTTGGAAATTTAAACATGAAAATGCAAGTTCATTTATTTATTCTTGAGAGCTTAGTGATGGCATCAAAAAGTAAACATGATATGCAAGGCATAAACTTAAACATGAATGCAAACTTATTTTATCTTAACTAGAGCTCATGCAAGACTTTAGAGGAACATCAATAGCCTTAACCCAACATGTATCTAACAATATAAAGTGAGCTTTAGAGTTCTTAGCATCAAGTCTTCAAAGAAGTCTTATGGTTTGAACATCATCATCAAGCTCAAGAAAATGGATGAAGAGATAAACATCAACACTTATCAAAACAAACATAAAGAGAACTACTCATATTCTTTATTTTATTGCTCACAAGCTCCTATATAGAGTAACTCTAGAACGGCCAACCAACTTTAAGGTTGGCAAGGGTAAGCTTAGAGCTCTTTGAAAACATGTGATTAAGTTTCTTAAACAAAACCTTTAGTGAGCTACTTAACATTTTTATCAAACTTTGTACAAATAAAGGAAATGAAAATCGAAATCATTGAGGAGAAAGGAAATAAGAATCGAAATCTTGAGAAAGGAAAAGAAAAGGAAACCGAAATCATGTATGGTCCAAGACCAAGTTTTCAAGCTTTAGAGGTTTCTCACATGGTATCCACAAGACCATTATCTTGAAACCTCATCATCAAGCCAAAGTTTTTCTCATCAACAAGGCTCTAAGGCCGAAATGAAAAGGAGGATAGAAAGAGTTTTGAAAACTAAGAGAAAACTAAAACTTTTCTTAAAGAAAGTAAACAAAACTTTGAAAATAAACCCCTACCAAATGAAGTCTTGGATAGATGAAAGAAATCTTGGGTTTTTGATGAAGTGAGAAGACAAAATCCTTTCTTTGATGGTGATGATGATTTGGCCAAAGAGGAAACACAAGGAAGATGAATTTTCCTTGAAAGTGTGAGCTTGGAGTGGAAAGGTTTAGTGTTTGAGAGGTGGTTTGAGGTGGGGAGTGGCGGTTCAAGGTTGTTTGTGGTTGTGGGAAGGTCTCTTTGGTGGTGGAGGAAGAAAACAAGATGAAGAGAATTTGAGAGGAAAATGAGAGAATTGCAAGAAAGCTTGAACTTAGCAAAGGTTCTAAAGTGTAACCAAGTTCACTAAGGCATGGTATTTATAGAAAAAATGAAACAATGAGGCTTAAATGGGGAGGAAAGGTTGATGGCTTCATGGCCTTTGGGGAGGAAAATATCTTCAAAACATTAGTCATTCAAAAGCATGGTTGGAGGTATGGCAAGTAGTCCAAGGTATGGTTTAAGGTATGGTTCTTTGAGTGAAACAAAATCAACATGTGACACAAATGGGGGGTATGCATTCGGCCAGCATGCAGCCAAGGGGAGGAGAAATTGTTCATCTAATTGTGGTTTAATGATGTGTTTAGGAGTATCTTTGATTAAGGTTTTGATTAGAGTTTGTAAGAAGGTGTTTAGGTGAGGTAATGATCAATTAAGGTTGTCAAGACTACTTGATTTAGGGGTGGTCTTGCTAGATTAAGAATTAAAAACTCTTTTCAAGTTAAATTAAATCATAGACACAATTCCTTAATTTAAGGAATTGGAATTACTATTCAAGATTCCATGACTAGGAATCTTGAATCTAAGAATGAAATTAGAGTTTAACTAAGCAATCTTAGGTTCTAATTAAGCTTAATAAATTATTTTGACTCTAGATTAATTATCGAAATTAATTAATCTTCGATTAGAGCCTAATATTGCTTAGGTTTGGTTAATTCTATCATTAGGCTCACTGGACAATGTTCTAGGGGTAAAATGGTAATTTTGTACTAATATTGCTCAGGACCTCCTAACTATCATGATCCACTCATAAACATCATTCTAACTCCTGAAAGTTTCGGGCTAAACACCTTTACCCGTGTAAAATGCTACAGGGTATTTTGGTCATTTTGAGTCGAAAGTTAGGAAAACGGGATTTTCACCTCAGATATCAAACATTACATTCATAATCCCCTTCAAACATGAGTTGACCCATTCAAGGACTGGGTCGACTACTAAATTTCAGGTAAAAATGACCTCAAGGGCATTTTGGTCATTTGTACTTAATAAAAATCGGGGCATTACATTACTCCCTCTTTAGAAGAATTTCACCCTCGAAATTTGTTACCTTAGAAAAGCTCAGGATACTTCGTTCTCATCTCGGATTCTAGTCCCACGTGTATTCTTCCGTCTTGTCTTGCCTCACGCCACTTTCACCAAAGGACGACTTGTTCCTCAAACGCTTGATGCCATGGTCCACGATCTCATTGGTGGTAGATTGAAAGTTAGGTCCTCCCTTAACTGGACATGCTCTGGTTCTAACACATAACTAGGATCATATTGGTATTTCTTAATGGGAGACGTGAAAGACGTCATGAAGATTAGATAGGTTAGGAGGTAAGGCTATTCTGGAAGCTATCGTCCTGTTCTCTGAAGAATTTCAAAAGGACCGAGAAATCGGGGACTCAAATTATTGACTCATGGCTCTACCTATACCTAGTGGGGGTAATCCTTAGAAAACATGTTCGTGCTCTTGGAACTCCAACAGCTTTCACCGCTTGTCCACATAGTTCTTTTGTGGACTTTGAGCAGTCAAGATTCTATCCTTAATCCTTTTGATTTGCTCCTGGTTTCCCTCACTACCTCCTCCTAACATGCTTTGTTCTGGGTTCATGCCAACACAAAGGGGACTGGCACTTCCTTCCATACAAGGCTTCGTATGGTGCCATACCGATACTCGTCTGATAACGTTATTATATGCGAACTCGATAAGTGGCAGGTACTTATCCCAACTTCCCTTTCTATCCATACGCACGCCCTCAACATGTCTTCCAAGGTTTGGATAGTTCTTTCTAATTGACCATCTGTTTGAGGGTGGTAACGCTTAAACACAACTTTGAACCAAACACCTTTTGAAAGGCTCCCCAAAAACCTGACGTAAACCGGATCTCACCGAGATTATCGTTGATGGGACTCCATGTAACCTTACTACCTCTTGTATGTACAGCTAGGCTAACTTATCTAGGGAAAGTGATCTTAATGGGCAGGAAATGGGCCGACTTGGTCAATCTATCCACTATTACCCAAATAGCATCATGGCCGGCTTGGGTCCTAGGTAGGCCGATCACAAAATCCATGGAGATGCTATCCCACTTGCACTCCGGGATAGCAGGGGTTGCAACAATCCTAAAAGCTTTTGGTGCTCGATCTTCACCTTCTGACATACCAAGCACTTACTAACTCGAGCAACTACATCCTTTTTCAATCCTAGCCACCAAAATATCTTCTTTAAATCCTGATACATTTTGGTAGTACTAGGGTGAATGGTGAAGTGGCTTCTGTGAGCCTCCCCTAAGATGCTCTCTTAGAAGTCACCCATCTGTAGGATTCACCCTTCAAATCTCCATAAACCATCAGGTCCTTGCTCAAAACCTTTTAGCTTACCCGCCTCAACCGCCTCTAGGGTCTCCCTAAATTCTTCATTCTCCCTTTGTGCTAGAGCGACCCTCTTAAATCCTGGTCACACTAAGGCGACACATCTTCACACTCCTATCGTCACAAACATCCCCAAATTCAAATCCCTAAACTTCTCTATTAACTCAACTTCCTTAACATCATGTGAGACAGACGTAATGATTTTCGACTCAAGGCATCGCGACTACATTAGCCTTGCTGGGTGGTAACTTAAGCTGAAATCATAGTCCTTCAAAAATTCCATGCACCTTCTTTGCCTCATGTTTAACTCCTTCTGATCAAAGAGAAGCTTAAGACTTTTATGATCAGAGAAAACTTCAAACCTCACACCATACAAGTGGTGCCTCCATATCTTTAAAGCAAACACTATGGTGGCTAACGCTAGGTCATGGGTGGGGTAGTTCACCTCGTGAGGCTTGAGTTGTCTAGATACATAGGCTACCACTTGCCTATTTTGCATCAACACACAGTCTAAACCCTTTCCCAAGCGTCACAATATACCTCAAAAGGTACATTGGGGTCGGGTAAAACCAAAACTGGGGTCAAGGTTAACTTTCCTTTTAGCTCTTGGAAACTTTTTTCACACTCAGGATTCCATAAAAAGGGGTGCTTTTCCTAGTAAGCTTGGTTAGGGGAAGGGTAATATGAAAGAATCCTTTTATGAACCTAGTAATAGCCTGCTAAACCCAAAAGGCTCCATATTTTCGTTACGGTGGTTGGTCTTTCCCAATTCATCACAGCCTCTATTTTCCTTGGGGTCTACGCTATACCTCCCTTTGACACTACGTGTTAAGAACTTCACCTTCTCCAACCAAAATTCACACTTGGAGAGCTTTGCATACAACTTTTTCTCCTTCAAAATCTCTAAAACCAACCTTAGATGACGTTCATGCTCCTCGTGGGTCCTCGAATAGATGAGTATGTCATCTATGAAAATGACCACGAACTGATCTAAATAGGGTCTAAAGATCCTATTCATATAGTTCATGAACACCTTAGGAGCATTCATCAATCCAAAAGACATTACGGCGAACTCAAAGTGTTCAACCTGAGTTCTGAAGGCGGTTTTAGGTATATCTTGATCTTCACCCTAATTCTGGTGATATCCTGACCTTAAGTCAATCTTGGAGAATACCACCACTTCTTTTAATTGGTCCATGAGATCATCAATCCTAGGCAAAGGGTATTTGTTTTTCACCATCACTCAATTCAATTGCCTATAATCTATGCACAACCTCATGCTTCCATCCTTCTTTTTGACAAATAAGACTGGGGCTCCCACGGTGAAGCACTAGGTCTTATGAAATTTTTCTCCAAAAGCTCTTCTAACTAGGTTTTCAACTCGGTTAACTCCAAGGGTGACTTTCTATATAGGGCTATAGAGATAGGTCCCATTCTTGAAACCAGCTTAATGGAGAACTCTACTTCTCTCCTGAGCGAACTCGGGTATCTCATCCGAAATACCTCAGGATAGTCTCTTACTACTGGTATGTCATCTATATCCTACTTGAAGTCTACCTCACTAGCGGCTAGGAGGACATATTCCTTAGTTTTCTCCCATTACAGTGGACCTCTACAAAATTCAAATAAAGCTTCAAAGTTGACTAGTTTTGCTAGGAGGAAAACGAAAAATAACAGTTTTGGTATAATAGTCTAACAACACATGGTTAGCATAGAGCCAATCCATGCCAAGAATTACTCCTATATTTTTCATGGGTAAACAAATTAGATCTATGACAAAAGACCTATTCTTAGGAGATGACAATTTAAACAACAATTACAGGTATTTACAGGATGATTTGTAGGGGTAGAAACAATAAGATCAAAAGGAAGTTTAGAAACTTTAAGATTCAAAGACTCACACTAGCATGTGAGATGAAAGAATGGGTCCTGCCAAAGTCATATAGTAAGTCAAGGTCTTACCATTTAATTTGCACTTACCTCGATGAGGTCTTGGATCCGTCTTCTGCATTGAGGGTGAAGACCTTTCCTCGGTGTTGCGGCCTGGGGTTTTGACTGGATGGCCCTCCGCTCGTGAGTCCTTAGCATAGTGGTCGGCTTGCCACATCTGAAGCAGACTCCTTGCCCAGCTTGGCAGAGGTGATTACCATGATTTCTTCCACGGGGCATACCACAACGGTAGGTCAGGGAAGCAGCGGGGGCTCCTTGGGCACCTTGTTCTTGGTCCCACTGGGCCCTCCTTGGTTATTGTTGCGAGGATTACCCAATCTCCTTGTTAGATGTTGCGGTTCTTGCAGCCATTGTGGTTGAACGCGGTTGGGTGTTTCTGGAAAGGTTGATTGGCGAGTCCCCTTTGTTGTTGTTGTTGTTGTTGTTGTTGTTGTTGTTGTTGTTGTTGTTGTTGTGTGGGTAAGGATTGAAGTGGTTTCTTGAACGGGTTCCAGTGTTGTGGCTTGAACCTCAGAGCTTGAGGTCCCAAACCACGGCGCTCGCCTCACA
>JAMLFY010000023.1:151093-271313 GCA_030441495.1 Dalbergia oliveri
GGCCATGTGGTGTAAATGGCTCTAGGATGAGTTTCATTTAACTACAAGGGCTTATAATGCATGACTTAGAATTTTTCTAAGCTTAGATGCACCCAACTAAGGTTTTAAACAAGTTTTCAAGTTTTGCATCTTGATCAAGGGTAAGATTAAATGGCTACTGCCCTTGGCATTTTACGTTAATTTTTGGGCAAAATAACTTTTGATCTTATGGAGTTTTGAAGTCCCAAAAAGGTTCTAAGAGAAACTAGCAAGTTATATGTTTGAAAGTAAGGTTTTTCTCATGATTTTATGCCTTTAAGGGTTTTCGTTCTGCCTTAACAGTTCCAGCACCTTAAATTCTATTTTGGGTGGTCTAAATATGTTGATTTACCTTGCCGAGTATGTGACATTTGTTCTAGACATTTAAAAGCATCATTAGTGACTTTGTTTGCCTAATATGTGAATTCTAGAACTACTAAAGAATGGCAAATTTAAGTTCTGCCCAGCCTTGATAAAATAGTTAGAATCACATTATAATATGCCTAGATGTGCGGGAGTGACTCATAATTGGCTTAGGTATTAATTACTGCACCATAGACAAAAAGTCGAAGCGAGAAGGGCTTAAAACGCATTTTCTAGAACACATAATTCATCAAATGTGAACAACTACATAAAGCTGTCCAACCATAATTAATTAGGAATTAGAACTTAATGGATTATGGTAATGAGGTAATCAATTGCCATCAGCATGCAAGAAAACAATGGGATAGTTTGAGGTTACCAATAAGAGATTTCTACCTAAGGGATGATTATGTGTCTCGCATTTAATGATGAACTGATGTGTTAGCTCATGACATATATGGTGTCATGTAAACTATTATCCTTAAATAATAGTTTTGTACTCTTACGATTACTTCTTTTAAAAGACCTTAGAGATGCCGAAGTAGTAATTTTGTGTTACGCATTAATTATGCGGCATCTCAAAGTAACATGTTAAACTTAGGGTGACTTAAAATATGAGAATGTAATCCTTTGAAACCACCAAACGAAGGGTGGGGACGATGTGATTCTAGCCCTAAACCCGTACTTAAGGTCGGGAAGTTGACTTATCCCAAGGGATGAAGTCTAGATGCTAGTGACGACTAGTGTGGTATGAGCTCATAACCTAGAGATTTCTCAAAAGGGGAAAGATTAGGCGGCCCAGGTAAAGGAAAGGTTCTTATGTCACCTAAGTAACCAAGTTATATGACTTATGTTCCATGTACCCAGTTATATGCTTTATGTCCTATGTACCCAATTGCATGATTTTACGTTCTATAATTCAAGTATATAGCTTATGTAAACACAGAGTGCCATGTTAAAAGGAACTCAAAATTGAGATTTTAGAAAACTCATAATGAACCAATATGTGTCCATGGTTTTATAAATAAACACCCTGGAGACGTAGATGATGACACATAGAATAGGAGGAAAACCCACTCCTGAGTTTCTTTAGCAAGAAAACTCACTCCCTCTATCTCTCTTTCCATTACGCTTCAGGGTGAGATGGCGACCTTCATCCTATTCATTGACACGCCAACATGGGAGATCCACCATGACCCAGAGCTTGGGTCATTTCATTTGAAGGCTCTTGCACGGTACGTGTGTTCGCATTTCTTGGACGACCCTTCTCCCATCCAGTAGATAGCTACCCTCTTACCCGACGTCTCCTTATGATGATGCGATGATTTTTGAGCATGCCCGTACGCTGATGAGAGGATTCTACGGACTCACTGCCATTCGAAGGGTAGAAATACGTGCCCTCACTCACACTCGAGGAGGATCCCTCAAAGGACTCTGCCAAGCCACCACATATGCCCATGGGTAGTGAGGAGACGGTGACACAGCCTCGAGAGCCCATTCCGGTCCACGGCCCTCAACGTAGGGAAATGTCCAGCCATCCACCATGCCCGCTCCAGCCGAGCTTCATCATGGAGGACCTGCTCGGTGCCTACTCCAGACGCACTTCGTCCATGGATTGGTTTACGTCCGCCTTACCCATGGCATTAGCTTTAGGATAGAGGGTAGTCCTTAGTGCACGCACTACACATGAGAACGGATAAACTTTCTTTTGTATTGAGGTTATCCACTTTAGATGTTCTTGGGAGGGGGTGTTCCTTTATGATTTCTGGTTCTGTGGTTTCTATTTACATGTATTTCTTATTTCAGTTGTATTTGCATCATCTCATGTACTTGAAAGAATATTACTTAGGGTAGGCATATTATTATGTATGAAGTATTTCAATGTGATGTTGTTATATTTGATCTGGACCACTTCTATGTTTATATTTCCACACTTTATGATACCGACAGATAGATTGACACGGCTCTTATTTGAAGTTTGTAAAAAGAAAAAAAAGTGGCTCGTATTTTCTTTAAGTTATTTCTCTTTCAATAAAAGAACCATGACGGTAAGTAATGACTGATATTTGACCTAAGTACTTACTAGTAGTATGGGTCAAATGTTAGGTTGTTACATAAAGCATTCTATTTAGAGGTTTTGGTGAAAAGTTAACAAAAACACTTGGAGAATTTGAGTGGTAAACACTAGTCTTGTGAGGTCCATGTCCTTGATCCTTACATGTTATGAGTGAAATTTACCTTGCTTATTCTCATTTTGCACAAGTCATGCTTGGAAGGATTTGGTGCTTGATCGTATATTTTTTTGCCTTTATGCTTGTGTCCTCATAGTTCATTAGAATTGGCATTTTAGTTGTTTTCTTTGTTTTGTTCCATGTTTAAGATTTGTCTACCGTTTAGTAGTTGGCTTGCGGATGGTTTGATTGCTTTGATGCTTTGACCATTGCTTTGATCTTGCGTCTTACATAAGGACATGCAAGAAGTTAACGTAGGGGAGTGATAAGTATACATTTCTATACATATTTGTACCCTATTCTTAGTGTCCTAGCTCTCTTTTATGCTTAATTGTATGCATTTGCATCATGTATAGTTTGGACATTGATTTGAGCATTAATGAGAATTTTCGCATAATTGTGCTTCTAGCATTGCTTTGCATTTGACTATAATTGTAAACTTTAAAACTTATGCTCTTTGGCTTATAGGAAAGCTAAGAGGATTATCTACAACTTAGTGCAGCTCTCAAAAGCAATGGGAGGTACTCACTGGTCAAAATCAGCCCAAGAATTGGGTTCAGGTAGTAAACCCAGATTGGGCATGCATAAATAATTGAGGGCATATTTCTCTTATCTAGAGTCCAATTAGGCAAATAAGTGTTCCATTTTGAATAAAAGAAAAATATCTATCACTTTAATGAAGACTAAGAGTTAATTTAGTCATTTTAAAGACTAAAAACTTGATAAAACTCGTTCCATCGAGCTAAGGATGTTTCAGTGAACCTTGATGGTATTGCTTTGCAACTGTTGGTTAAGACAAGCTCGCTGAAGCAAGCATGGTTCATTGAACAATGAGATTTTAGACAGTCCTATATATGTTTTAATGAGTTTTTGGGTCTTGGATGTTATCCCTAAATTTCTTATGAGTGAAAGACATGGTCATTTTTTACTCAAATTAGCTTAGGTTAAGAGAAGTTTTAGCTCTTCTTCTCTTCTCCATCCTTTCCCCCATCTCCTTCACTTCCTCCACCCCTCCTCTTCCTCTTTTCTTCACCCATCTTCTTTCTCACCCATTCTATTCTTCTCTTAGGTTAGGTTTTACGTTCCACTTTTATTATTATTTCTCCATGGAGGAGTGACTTTTTAACTAGCATTAAGGATTCTCCAAGTCGAAGGGTTTGTCTTGAGGCTTGCATATTCAATGAATAAATGGTTTGGTTTCTCGATTTTCCTTCTCTCACATTCTTTCCATTGCTCATATGTTTATGTTGATCAATTGATTGATGATGATATGTGAATGTATGCGTATATGGTTGGAATGAATATTGATTTTGCATGCTAATTCATGATTCTAGGTTGGATGCATTATTGGGATTGCTGACTAGGCATGAATTGGTTGATTGACTAATGAATGCTTGCTTAGCTTAGGAAATTGGGATAAATTCTTGATTGAGGTTAGACTAATATAATTGGAGCTTAAGTTAGTGTATGCATTTAGGGATTGAGATCTGAATTACTTAGGTATTGTATGCTAGCCAAATGCTTGGTGATTGATTGATTGCTAAGTGAATTATTGTAACACCCTAAAAATTAATTTGAGCTTTATTAGTCTTAATTTCAACAATCTAAAGTTTAGCAATGATGAGGATGGCCCAACGGACGTGTTAAAAAAAAAAATTTTCAGGAAAATAGTAACCTTACGAGCCCGGCTCTGGGGACAGTAAAACCCAAGACCGAAATTAGGAAATGCCCAGAGACTAAAGAGAGGGTTAAGGTTAGAAATGATAAGGAATGAGAAGTTATATCTAGAATTAATTTTTGGGTAATGTTTGATTTCAGGATTACGGTGTTTTACCCGTTTGGTAGAGTTTTGATGTACAATTTTTAACACCGTAAAGTTACTTGGTGGCCAAGTAACCTTTAGCCACTTTATGCCAAGTGGATGGCAAGGATTGAAACTTGAAAAGTAAGTTTAAATCATGGCCTTTCATTTATATTTCTATTCGGGAGCCAATATCTCATCCATTCGGTAGAATTTAAATTTCTAACACTAAAAGATGATGTAATCACTACAAATGGATGATGTATATCCATTCAAGACAAGTGGAAGGCTAAGATTTAATCTTGAAGTACAAGGTCTAATCCTCACATAATCTATTTTCTTTCTTTTGAAAAAGATATGCATTTATGTAACAAATGCTAAAGCTAAGTTAGGATAAATACAAAGCAACCAACCGAACCTTATATTATCACAATTTGACCAAGACAAGGAAAGGAGGCAGCCACCATTGTCATCTTTCTAAGAACTCAACTTGTTTCAAATCACCAAAACACTTGCCCAAGGTCACTAAAACCATAAACTTCCTCACTAAACTGCTGTACACCTAAATCCTACAAATCTAACCGATTAAAATCTTAATATCTCATCAATCCTTACCTTGCTATCACACACGTACGATTTAGGAAGAATTTGGGGTTAATTTGGGAGCTTGAAGTGGAAGGAATCAATCTTGGATCACCCTTGGAGCCAAGATCCTAAAGCCACCAAAGTAAGATTTTCTTTTGGCCTTTTCTTTTCAAATTTATTTTGAACATTTCTAATTGGTATTGAAAATTTTGATTGATTGTAATATATGTGTAACACCCTGAAAATTATTTAAAAATTAATTTGAGCTTTATTAGTCGTAATTTAAAAAATTGAGGTTTAGCAATGATGAGGGTGGCCCAACGACGTATTAAAATTACGCGGGTGAATAGTAACCTTACGGGCCCCATGCCAGTGGGACACCGAAACCCTAGTCTGGGACCAAGAAATTCCAGGGCTGAGAAAGAGAGGGTTAAGGTTAGAAATGATAAGGAATGAGAAGTTATACCTAGAATTAATTTTTAGGCAATGTTTGATTACCCAGGGTCGAGTGTTTTACCCGTTCGGTAGAGTTTTGATGTGCGGTTTTTAACACCGTACAAGTTACTTGGTGGCTAAGTAACCTATACCAACCACTTTAGCCAAGTGGATGGCAAGGATTAAAAATTGAAAAGCAAGTTTTAATCTTGACCTTTCATTTAGTATATGTTACATGGGAACCAATATCTCATCCGTTTGGTGGAATTTCATTGCGCATTTTAACAACGAAAATGCTATTTGCTCCCCAAGTTAAAATAAGCCACTTATCTTGAGCCAAGTGGATAGACAAGATTCATTCCTTGACTATCCAATCAAATCCTAGCCATTCATATAATTTCTTTTCCCAAAAAGAAAGAAAATACACACTTTACCTACATAAATACTACATTTATATCAAGATAAACAAAAAATTACCAACCTTATCACTCCATCATCATCAATTTTTGCCAAGACCTTTCGAGAACACTTCCTCCATTGTTCTTGCTCTCAAACCCTCACTCTTGCTTTCAAATCCCAAAAACACTAGCTTAGAGTTGTTAAAACTTCAAAGTTTCTTTACTAAACTTATTCTACACCTCAGTACCTATAAATCTAAATGATTAAAATCTCAAATCTCCATCAATCCTCACCTTGATACGTCACTTCCTCACTGATTTAGGAAGGGTTTGTGTTTGATTTTGGAGCTTTGAAGTGAAGGGAATCCATCTTGGAGCACCTTGGAGCCAAGGATCCACTAGTTTCCAAGAGTAGGGTTTTCTTTGCCTTTTCTCTTCAAATTTATTTTGATGATTTTTGATTGAGTTAGGTCCAAAATTTTTTATTGTTTTGGTTGATAAACATGGATATTGATGTGTTAATTTTGGTGAGTGTTTGGATAAGGTTAAAAAACTCATTTTGTCAAAAGAAGTTTTGACTAGCTTGCTGGAATTTCGCTTGGCTCCAGACATAGAAATTTCATGAATTTTTAGACATAATTGTGGATATTTCCAAGAGTTAGAAAAAATATATGTTGAAGCTAACATCTAGGCTAGTTCCATGAATTTTCTTAAGACTTGTTTGGACTCCTACTGCCCAAAAAAATCATGAACCGAGATTATATAAGTGCTATTTGAATTTCATCTTGAACTGTGAATTTTGCTAATTTTTTTAACATAGCAAATGATTGAATTTTCCTTTGAAATTTTTACAGAGTGTGAAAACATCTTGAAGTTCAACCATGATTTTTATTTTGAATTGATTCAATCATTTGCTAGGGTTAAAAATTAGAATTTGGGTTCTATGCTGATGTTAAGTGGTTCTCGAGCACCAAATTTGTCTAATTTTTTTAACATAGTTAGAAAACTCTTTTTGCTCTGAAATTTTTATGGAGTCTTGTGGACACATTGAAGTGTCTTAGATAATTTTTATAGCCTCTGAATTGATTTTTTGATGAGCAAATAAATTTGTGCTACAATGGTGTGAAATCTGCCTCCTGTGCTGGAAATGAAACAATGCTTTGAATTGATGAAAGAATGGTATTTTTGGTTCTAGTATGACATGAATACTTGATGTTAAATATTTGGCCATGTGACTTGTGACCTATAAATGCGTGCTAGAGGAATTGAAGAGTGGTTTATGAAGCATGATTGAAATTGCATTGTGAATAAATGCCTACATATGGCTTATGCATGCTTTTGGGAAAAAGAAAAGAGAATGTATAACTCCGTGAGTGCATGTTCGGCATATGGATAAAATAGAAACAAGACTTAGGTTAAATGAGGGGAAGGAAAAAAGAGGAACTTCCCAAATTTATTTTGAGTCGAATAGAAGTATGGCTAGGAATAGATCTATATGTGATTCGAAAATGGAAAAAAATGAAATCTGATGATCATGTATAGGAATGAACTCAGTCCTGATAAGTAGACTATTTCCCTTGTGTAGTGTAATCCACTATAAATACTATTTGGTATAAACTATCTATTTTGGAGTTGTCCATGGCAAATACCCGTTGGGTATAAACTAAGTCTTTCCTATGTTGATGAAAAAAAATGCATCAATTTGATTTTTATTATCATAAGTGAAAACAAGTCACTTGATAATTTCATTGCATTTGACATATGCATAATCATATAAGATGTAATCTCTTGATTAGAGTTACTTGTTATTTATTTAGGCTTCATGATATATGTGCATTAAGTGAGTGAATGCTAAAAGTGTAACGCCCAAATTTCCTGTCATTAGAAATTACCGAATTACCCTAGGTAATTCTTATATAAATTTGAGACCAAACAATCCTCAATAAAGGAATATAACATTAGAAAAGAAGTTAGGAGCAATTCCTGCAAGAGTTGCAAGCCCGAATTTCTGTACGTGTAAAATGACCAAAATGCCCCTGAGGTTATTTTACTCAGAAAATGAGGATCGTGGGCCCCACCCGTCCTCAAGGGGATGTTTTGATGTTAATAAGGGATTGTTTGTGTTATGTGTGTTAATAGAGGAGAAGAATCAATTTTGAGCTTCGACGCGCGAAATGACCAAAACGCCCTGCGTTTTAACTCCGATTGCGTGCCGACTAGACCCGAACCTCACTAAAATGTTTTAAAAGGTGTTTTTAAGCTATGATTAACCATTGGTTAAGCTCGGGTGGTCTCGGGCAATTTTTAAGTAAAATGACCATTTTGCCCTGTCTTTGTGCAGTTTTACAAATTTTGAGATTTTTGATTCGTCTAACGAAACCTAAGCAATATTAGGCTCAAATTAAAGCTTATTAAATTCTAATTATTAATCTAGAGTCAAAATTATTTATTTAAATTGATTAGAACCTAAAATTGCTTAAAAACACTCAAATTGCTTACTAATTCACCTAAGCCCTTAATTGTAAATTCTCTAATTTGCATGAATACCTTGCCTACACCTAAATAATACATGGAACACACAAATTTCTCTTCCTTGGGCTGTAATGCACGAAATTATTGGCCTAATATGCATCAGAAAAATTGTCAAACTTGCACAAAACTCAAGGTATGAAAACAAGGAATCATGAAACATGATTCCATGTTTTAAGCCACCAAACAAGATGATTTTTCCTTCCTTGTTTCCTCCTCAAATTTAGTCAGATTTTCCTCCTCCTCTTGTCCATTTATGAGCTTGAATTCTCTATAAATAGGCATGCTTAAGAGTCTTAGATGCTTGCTCAAAATTTACACAATTCTAGTTTTTCCAAAGCACCAAAAGCTTTCTTTCCTCCTCCTCTTGGCTGAATTCTTTCTTCAAGTTTTCAAGAATATTTTCTTTCATTTCACTCAAAGAAACCAAGTTCTCTTCCTTTCCTTCAAATCAGATTAGGTAGGGAGTTGTTTTTAAGTTTATTTCTATGCTTTGCTAAGTGTTGTTCTTGGTTCAAAATGATGATTTCATGGATTTTCTCTAGTTTTTCCATTTGGTTTTCTTCTTCCTTTTTCTTTAAACATTTCAGCCATATGGCCTAGGTGGGATATGATGATGGCTTGATGATGAGGACCTTGAGTGTTGGTTGTGAATCCATCACAAGTTAGGCCTCTAAAGCTTGAAAATTCCACTTGATGCAAAACTTTAAAGAATGATGTTTTTATGATGTAAAAATAAAGATCTTGAGTTTAGAACTTGAAAGATGTATTTTTCACTTTGTCTTGCTAAGATATATTGGGTTGAATTTATATTTCTCTAAAGTCTTGGAGGAGCTCTAGTAAAGAAATAAAATGAACTTGCATCCATGTTTAAGTTTATGCCTTGCATAACCATGTTTACTTTCTATGTCATCACTAAATTCTCAAGAATGAATAAATGAACTTGCATATTCATGTTTAAATTTCCAAGCTTGCATTTCATGTTTATGTTTCAAGTTGTCACTTAATCTCTAAAGATAATAAAGAAGTTGCATCTCATATTTATTTTATGCTCTCACTTTATTTTATAATGGCTAAAAGAATCAATGCATGACATGTTTATTTTATGTCATCACCTAAAGATCCTAGAGCTCAAAGACTTGCCCAAGTATCACAAGCAAAGTTGGAACCATGGTAATAAAAACTCTAAAGCTTCCTTAAGATTATTGGAGTCAAAGAATTCATTCTTTAAGAAGTCTTGAGTTTGGAGCTTAATAAGATGTAATAAGAATTCTCTTCTCCCTTCACCGTCCAGTGGACTACCGCGCGTTTCTTATTTTCTTTTATTAAGATTCTCTTCTCCCTCCACTTGGTCCAGTGCGGACTACCGCGCTCAAGTTTCTTGCATCATGTTTATATTTCCAAGTTATCACCTTATAAAGACAAGATTAAAATGGGTTGCATAGCATGTTTATAATTCTAGTTATCACCTAAATCTCTAAAGCTCAAGACTTGCTCCTTTTATCTTAAGTGAAAATTTTAATCATGAACATTCTTTCAATGTATAAATCGGCCTCATGATTAAGGAGGCTTAAAGTCTTATAATTTCTTTAAAGTTTAACAAAAAGAATTAGTTTCTAAAAGAGTTTTGAAGCTTTGCAAAATTTTACGGGAAACTAGTACTTTATGTATACTTAAAATGTGATTTTATGCAATTATATGAGGTTCATGATTCAGCCACCTATTGAGTTTAGTACTACTGTATGATGATGGTTTAATATGTTTGAAGTTGTGATAATTATGGTTTATTGCTAAGAAAACGATTCTATGCATGTTAGAAATAAAACTAGCTTCCTAGAAAACCATAAAAGCAAGATTTCTAGAACTCTAGAGAATGAAATTTATGCATTCTGTCAGAACCTTTAGCAGCCCTAAGAACCAAGTTTATTATGTTTAGATAAGGGAGAATGATTCATAATTGGTTTAGTAATTAATTTTAGCATCATAAGGAAAGCCGTAACAAGAAAGGGTTAAAGATGCAACTTCTAGCACACGTAAAGCCTTAAATATAACCTACTGCCTATGCTGTCCCATATGGTTTAATAATGTACTTGAAGGTTATAATTAAGGGTAATAATGATAATGAATCCCTTAGATGCATAAGAAAGTAAGATAATGATTGAGGTTACCTGATTCTAAAGTTGCGTTGTTTAAGGGAGCTTTAGTGAGAAATTATGATGATGCCTCTTTGATGTTTGAAATGATAAGTCTATGTAGTAATTTGATGCTTATTAAGTATTTGATTTCATTGAATGACTTCATGGTTTGCATGTTATAGTTGCTGTTGCAAACAATGAGAATGTTTATGCATCCTGATGATTATGAATTGAGAGTTGTATTATGATATAACATGCAAAGACTTAATGGTGACTTAAAATATATGAGGAAATGACCCTTTGGACCCATCAGACTATAGGTGGTGAAAGGTGATCCTAGAAAATGATCCTTTGGACCCAATCAAACTATAGGCGGTGAAAAGGTGATTCTTGCCCCTTAGTCGTTCTCTCAAAAGGGTAGAGAAGGAATTTTTACTTATCAAAAGGGATAAGTATATGCTAGTGACGACTAGTAAGGTATGAGCTCATAACCTAGATTACTCCCAAAAGGGTGGAGTATAGGGTGGCCCAGGAAAATGATGATGAAAGTAACTTTAAGTCACCTAAGGAACTAAGTAATGTATTATGTGATTATGATGTTCTTCTATGCATAGTATTTATGAGATGATGATGAGAAATATGATGTTCTTCTATGCATAGTATTTATGATATGATGATGAGGAATATGATGTGGTCTTATGCATAATTATGTTATTATATATGAAAGGAAAAGTTCATTATAAACATGACATGCTAAGTTTATGATGCATTATAAGACGCATGATTAAAATGAATGGACCTCGGTAAAGTATATTTCCGAACTAATAAATCAATCTTAGCATGCTCACATTTCATAATAAACCCGAGGTTCCTGGGGACGATGATGATGACACGATGCATATGAGGTGAGTACCCTACGAGATTCTTTTATAAGTTTCTCATTCCCTTTTCTTTCTTTCCATCTCGTCTTCAGAAAGTGATGGTGATGTTCGTGATTCCCGTTGATGCTCTCACCTGGTAGATGCACGTGATCTTGTGAACCAGCTTATTATCCTTGAGGAACGTATTGCTAGACCTTGAGCGTGAACTCAATATCTATTCCTATCTCTGAAGTGTTATAAATAGGTGCCGTTAATAGATGTTTTTCCATCCATATATTATTTATGTTTTGTTAGATTGCCTACATCTAGCTTAACTCTGTTGGTAGGCAAAATATCTATGTGAAATGTAATTATGGATGTCATATGATGGAGCCAATATGATGTGTTCTTCATGATATGTCTGTTGTTTTCTGCTTTATCCCGATTATCGTTCACGTTATGCGCGGCTCACGTTTTCAATTATGTTTTAAAAAAAAATGGCTCGTAATTTCACTAAGTATTTTCAAAGCATGATTAAGGAACTGAAGCAAAGAGTAAAGTCTAGTAATTAATCAGATACGACCTAGGCGTATTGGGTTAATTATTAGGGTGTTACAAAAAGAAATCTACTTCAAAATGGTTTTTGAACTTTAAAATGAATCTTTGATATATGTTGCATGCTCACATTTCTTAATAAATCGAAGTGGCTGGACAATGACGATGACATGGATTTTAGTATATGTATGGGGATACCCTACTGAAAATTTTATAATTCTCACCCCTATGTGTTTGTGTTCCCGTGTCGTCTCCAGGTTGATCCAAAGAACAAGGAAGCTACTGTATGAAAGGAAATCAGATTTGCAGTAGTTTAAGGCTGAAACTTATATTGATTGTACTTAGTCATATGTTATGTCTGTAAGTGTAATAGAGAACATATACGTATTAAAGCTCATAGAAGAGCTTCCTTTTGTATTTTGTATTAAATTAATGTTTTGGCTTCCTTGTTATCTTTTAATGGAATTACACTTAGTTAGTTATTACACGAATTAATCGAACTTGTTATAAATATGTAAGAAAGGTCCAGTAATTTATAAGTAACAACTCTCGAGTTCGATGTCATGGCTTAAGACTAATGTTGTACTAGGGAGGATATTACAATATGGATATTGATGTATTAAATGTATTAATTTTGGTGGTGTGTTTGGATGATATTAGAAATCATTTTTATGAAAAGAAATTTTGAACCATAATGCTGGATTTTTGGTTTTCATATAGGCAGCCACTGATCATGAAATTTCTGAGGGAATTATGGGTATTTTCATGAGCTAGAAAAAAAACATGTTGAAGCTAACATTCTAAGCTAGTTCACAAATTTTCTTGAGCTCTGTTTTTGACTCCTAATGCTTTAAAAAAATCAAGAACTAAAATGGTATCCATGCTACCTGGATTATTGGAACTGAAGCTGTGAATTTGTCTAATTTTTCTACCATAACAAATGATTGAATTTTCCTTTGAAATTTTTACTGAGTGTTGATAACATCTTGAAGTATAACTATGATTTTTCTTTTTGTTAGGGTTAAAAATTAGAGTGTAAAGTTTGACTTGAGGTTAAGTGGTTGACACCGAATTTGACTAATTTTGTTAACATAGTTAGAGAACTCTTTTTGCTCTGAAATTTTTATGGAACCTTGTGGACATATTGAGGTGTCCTTGAGAATTTTATAGCCTCTGAATTGATTTTTTGATGTGCAAATAAATTGTGCTACGATATGTGAAATCTACCATTGTGCTGAAGATGAATTAATGCTTTGAATTGATGAAATAATGGCATCTTGTACTAGTATGACACGAGCACAAGAATAAGAATATGAATAATTGAGCATGTGAACTTATTGATGAGGTTAGGCACACATAGTTATGAATGCTTATTACAATTGCTCATATGCGAAAGAAAAGCATAAGATTATGTTTCTTAGGCTAGAGAAAGTAAATACGTTTGTCAGGAAAGTAAATTTGACTACCAAGAAAGCATAAGGTTTATAATTCTTAAGCTGGAGAAAGTAAATCTGGTTTGTCAGGGGGAAAGTAAACCTGACTACCCTTGAATTGAGTAGGGGAAAGTAAACCTTGCTAGGAATATGTCTGTGAAGAATTAGAGAAAGTAAATCCAATGATCATGTATAGGAATGAGCTCAATCTTGAAAATGCAGTCTATTACCCTAAAGTAGTCTTTTATCTTATGTGCTAAGTAAAGAATTTTAGTATCAATATTGAGGCCAATATGTTAAGTTGTGATTTAGCAGTATAGGGTTTATATGATGTTGAGTACATGATATGTGATTGAATAATAAAAGCAAACCACTTCGAAATGATGATTTTAGAACTTTAAAATGAACATTTAAGATGTATTGTATGATCACATTTTCTTGATAAACGAAAGTGGCTGGAACGATGATGACGACGTTATGATTATGTATTTCAAGGATACCCTACTAGGAATTTCAGAATTCTCACCCTGCTTGTTTGTGTTTCCGTGTCGTCTTCAAGTTGATTGAGAATAGTGAAGCAGCTACAAGAAAGACTAAATCGTAATTTCTATAGTTTAGTCATGGGAACTCGTATCTATTGTACATAGTTATATGTGTGTGTGTGTGTGTTTGTGTGTGTGTGTAAATGTAGTAAAGAACGAATGTGAACTAAAGCTCATAAAAGAGCTTCCTTTGTACTTGACTTGTATTAAATAAATACATTGTTTCTTTTTTTCTTTTTTTTTGCTATATATTTTGATAGAACCATGAGTTAGTTAATACACAATTTGACTGATTCTTGCTATAGATAATTAAGAAAGGTCCACAAATCTATAAGGAACAACTCTCAAGTACAATGCCATGACTTAAGGATGGGGTTGTACTTAGGAAGATGTTACAATTATGGTGTCAAGATTGTGTGATTGCATGATTCTAGGCAAAGTTAGTCACATACCATTTGTTTGATGAAATGTGTGTGTCAAGGATAGATGGATTCTAGGCCTAGGAAATTCTTATGCTAGTGTATTAGTTAATTGTTAGTTATTTCCTTGTTTTAGTTTATATTCTATTTTTGCTTAATGCATTCAATGAAAAACCCTTGTTGTTATTAGTACATCGATATAGTTAGAAGACGACCTGAGTTGCACACTATTATACTATGTTTTGTTGCAATTCAATTTAAATAAATTTGTTAATTTGTTGAGGCTGGAGACGTGTAACACCCTAAAAAATTATTTTCAAAAATTAATTTGAGCTTTATTAATCATAAGTTTAAAAATCTGACAGTTTTAGCAATGATGAGGGTGGCCCAACATCCTGTTAAAAAAAATTCTAGACCCGAGTGAATAGTAACCTAGTGGGCCCCAGGCCTAGGGACGCCGAAGCCCTAGATTAAAGAACTGGAAGTATTGAAATTGGGAAAACATGGGAATAAGGTTAGAAATATTTGGAAATGAAAATTTTATATCTTGAATTAAATTTTAGGTGATATGGATTTATGGGTGCGTGTTTACCTTTTCGGTGAAATTTCGGTATGGATTTTCTAACACGAAAGATCATTTAATCACCATAAATGGACAATATATATCCATTAAGACATGTGGAAGGCTAAGATTTAATCTTGTAATCCAAGATTAAATCTTAGCCATCCATTTATTTTCTATCTTTAAGAATTATATGCTTATATTAGATAATATCTAAACTTACTATAAGATAAACATAAGTCACCTAACTTCATTAATTCTTCTTCATGAATTCAGCCATCAAGCAAGGAGAAGTATCAGCCTCCATTCTCATTCCTTAGGAGTTCTAAGCTTTGCAAACTCCAAAATCTTAGCCTAGAATTGTTAAAATTACCAACTTCCTTTACTAAACTTAATATACACCTCAACACCTACAATTCTAACCAATTAAAATTTCTATTCTACACCAAACCTCACCTTGATATATCACTTCCTCACTGCCTAAGGGAGGTGTGGGGTTTGCCTTGGATTCCTTAAGGTGAAGAGAAAGATCCTTTGGAACACCTTTGAAGCATAAAGCTCTAAGGATTTGCAAAGTAGGGTTTTCTTTGCCTTTTCTCTTCAAATTTATTCTGATGATTTCAGATTGAGTTAGGTTGGAAATTTTTAGTTGTTTTGGTTGATAACATATGGATATTAATGTATTAATTTTGGTGGTGTGTTTGGATGATACTAGAAATCAGTTTTGAAAGAGATATTTAGAAACATGTTGCTGGAATTTAAATATTTGCGTAGGTAGCCACTGATACACGAATTTTCTTAGGGAATTGTGGGTGTGTTTGTGAGCTAGAAAAAATATATGTTGAATTTAACATCATAGGTTAGTTCCAAAAATTTTCTTGGGCTCTGATTTTGACTCCTATTTTTTGACTCCTAGAAAAAATCAAGAACCAAAATGATACCCATGATGTTTGGACTATTGAAACTGAAGGATAAATTTTGCAATTTTATTACCATAGCAAATGGTTGAATTACCACTTGAAATTTTTATAGAGTGTTGATAACATCTTGAGACTGTAAACTTTCTTGTGAGTTTATTCAATCATTTGCTAGGCCAAGAATTATGAATTTCGAGTGCTGAGCTAAGGTTAAGTGGTTCCTGACACTGAAATTGTCAAATTTTGTTAACGTAGTTAGAGAACTCCTTTTGCTCTGATTTTTTTATGGCATCTTGTGGACACTTTGAAGTGTCATGGAGAATTTTTGTGGACAAGAAATTGAGTGTATAATATAAGAGATAAATCTTGCTACTTGATTTAAAATTCTGTTAGTGTGCAGGAAATTTAAAGCAGGAAATGAATTAAGTTTATTGGAATGGAAATAAAATGACTTTGATACAAGCTTGAGTAGTCTCAATGCATGCTATGTTATTTATAAATTCATTTGTGAGGAATGGATGAAAAAAATCTATTGTCCATGAACATTTATATGTGACTTGGGCGTGTACTTGGGAAGAACTAAATGCTGATGATTAAATATATGTGAAACGGATCAAGTGAGAATACAGTTATGCATACTCTAAGGGTCTGTTTGTGAGATGGATTTAGGAGGGGAAGGCATTGGAGGGATGATTTGTGTTTGGGAGTTTTGTTAATTGAGGAAGAAGGTGTTTGAAGGATTTCTAAAATCCTCCCTAATCCTATTCACCCCGTTGAGTTCCTCCATTTTGAGGGGTTTTAGTGAGATATGAAATGAAAATACCATTTTACCCTTATTAACAACACACACAAAGGTCTTTCTCTCTCACACATCTCTCTGGCTAACCTTCATAATCCCTAATCATATTCACACACGAAGGAGATATGAACCCTAATCCAATTCCTTGAACCCTAATCCTAATCCCAATTTCCTCGAATCTGAATGATTCCATTCAGCTATACGAAGATCTTCTTCTTGGAACCCAAATCCCAATCTTAAAGTGTCAGATCGCGTTTCTAAACCTTCTCTGCTTCTGAAATCTCTGATGTCAAGGATCGTGTTTCTAAACAAGTTCTCGATTCTTTCATCTAAGGATCGCGTTTTAGATCAATTTCAGCTTTCCTTCATCAGTTTGAGACTTCAGATCACGAAATGTGAGTCCTCTCTTTTTGGTAGCCACACCTACCAAACCCAATTGCCGTTGCCTGTGATGTATGTCTCTGTTTTGTGTGTTGTAGATAAGGACGGGAGCTATCAGAAGCTTATTCGATTCCTCCCAAAAGGACAAGGCCTGCTTCGATTCTAGAACGAAGACGAACTCCAAGACCTCGAAGACGATCAGCGACGATCGCTTCCTCTAAGAATATAGGTTCTCATCTTCTCTCCCTTTTCTGGTCACTTTTTTTTTACATTTTACGCACGTGATTGTTTATGGTAGTTAGAGTTTGTTACGGTTGTTACATTGAGATGGTTAGTTAGTTGTGCTTGTGGTTAGGCCTCATTGTGTATAAGTCTATTTTTCTCATCAATTGAGAATCAAGTTCATATCTAGCAATTATTTTTTATAATCCTGAAATTTTATATCGACTATTTGTTTTGTGTGTGTTCTGAATGCAATTTGGTTGGGATTTTATGGTATGCTTTTGATGAATTTAAGGTTTTATGGAATAATGTTGTGAAGACTTGAAGTTAACTGGAAATTTGATGTGGAGTTTTTAGATTCCTATATTTTTTTTTGTTTTACCCTTGAAGGTGTTTATAGCTTGTTTTTTTTCTTGTTTTGATCAGATTCCTATGTGATGACTGATGAGTATGGTGGTGTGTGAATTGGGGGTTTTTTATTATGCATGGTATTTATAGGAGAAAGTGGTAGGGTGTGTGTTTTGCTTGCTTGCTTGCAAGTTGAGGTACGTGTAAGGGGGTAGGAGTGGTGCTTTTGTGGAGTGTCTATGTTTGATTGTTTCTGTGCTTTCACGTAACTGTTTCATGCAGGGTGATGTTTTGTTTGATCACTAGATGCCAGGCTTGTCGTTATGATACATGAGATGAAGAATCAAAGTTATTCTCGTAAATTAAGAAGTCCTTTGGCTTTTTTTTTAAAAAAAATTTATCTCTATATTGTGAAAATGGAACCAATGTAAGTTGTGAAAAGTAATAGCTAATATTCGAACCAATTTAGTAGTGTAGTCTCACTCATAAGAGGCTAATATAGCAGTGTTGTTTGGATTATGTCATTGGTCCTTACTTTGCCAATTTCCCATATTTGAGAGGGCTTCAACTTATTCATCATTAGAGCATTAAGATATGAATAAATTATTCTTTGTTTTTTGGTACATAATGAGTCTTTGTTTTTATTGTAAAGGCATAAGGAATATGCTTTTGTCACTACATATTTTTATTTATAGGCATTTGGTTTTCACATCGCTCACTGCACTAGGTTTTCTAGTTATTAGTTTGTGTAGACCAGATTACTTGCTTCCTGTTTATATATGTTAGCTTCTCATGAGATGTAAATATGCTATGTTGCAGGTGTTTCATCTTCTGATTGTGTAACGCCCCGATTTCTCCATGTACAATGACCGAAATGCCCTGAAGTCATTTTCCAGGAAAATGAGGATCGCGGTCCTGGCCATCCTCAAGGGGATGTTTGAATGTTGATAGGGGATTATATGTGTTATGTGTGGTAATAGAGCGAAGAATCTCATTTTTGAGTTCGATACGCGAAATTACCAAAAGCCCTATGGCTGTTGTCATCGTTTTAATATGGTTGAGTAAACTTTACCAAAATGTTTTAAATGATGTTTTTAAGTTAAGTTTAACAACAGGTTAAGCCGGGTAGCCCCAAGCAGTTTTAGTACAAAATTACCATTTTGTCCCTAGAACAAGTGTACCACCTAATGACGTAATTAACCAAACCTAAGCAATATTAGGCTCTAATCGAAGATTAATTTATTTCGATAATTAATCTAGAGTCAAAATAATTTATTAAGGTTAATTAGAACCTAAGATTGCTTAGTTAAACTCTAATTACATTCTTTGATTCAAGATTCCTAGTCATGGAATCTTGAATAGTATTTCTCTCTCCAATTCCTTAAATTAAGGAATTGTGCCTATGACTTCATTTGACTAAAAATGGTTTTAAATTGTTAATCTAGCAGAGACCACCCCTAAATCAAGTCTTGACAACCTTAATTACCATTACCTCACCTAAACACTTTCTTACAAACTCCTAATCAAAACCTTAATCAAAGAAACACCTAAACACATCATTAAACCACAATTACATGGACAATTTCTTTCTCCCCCTTGGCTGGAAAATCTGGCCGAATTCATTCTCCCCTATTTGTGTCACATGTTGATTTTGTTTCACTCAAAGACCATACCTCAAGCCATACTTTGAACCATACCTAACCATGCCTCCAAGCATGCCTTTGAATGACAAGTTTTTGAAGATATTTTCCTCCCCCAAAGGCCATGAAAACCGTCGGCCATTCCTCCCCCTTGGCAGCCCCATTGTTTCAATTTTCTATAAATACCAAGCCTTAGAGAACTTGGTTACACTTTAGATCATTTGCCAAGTTAAGCTTTCTTGCATTTTCTCTCTTTTCCTCTCAATTCCTCTTCATCTTGTTCTTCTTCCTCCACCATCAAAGAAACCTTTCCACCACCACAACCACCACAAACAACCTTGAACCACCACTCCCTCACCTCAAACCACCTCTCAAACACCAAACCTTTCCATTTCCAAGCTTGCTTCTCAAGGAAAATTCATCTTCCTTGAGAACCCTTGTTGGCCGAATCCTCCTCCACCTCCAAGAGAAGATTTTGTCTTCTCATTCCTTCAAGAACACAAGCTTCTTCTCATTTCTTTCAAGACTTCTTTAGGTAGGGGTTTTATTTCAAAGTTTTCTTTACTTTCTTTGAGAAAAGTTCTAGTTTTCTCTTGGTTTCAAGCTTTTTCTTTCCTCCTTTCATTTTCGGCCTTGGAGCCTTTTATGAGAAAACTTTAGCTTGATGATGAGGTTTCAAGATAATGGTCTTGTGATGCCATGTGAGAAACCTCTAAAGCTTGAAAAACTTGGTCTTGGACCATATATGCTTTTGGTTTCTTTCCTTTTCTTGCTCAAGTTTTCGATTTTCCTTTCTCTTTCCTTCTTAAGGTTTCGGTTTTCTTTCTTTTCTTTGAACAAAGTTTGATAAAAATGTTAAGTAGATCACAAAAGTTTTGTTAAGAAAATTAATCATATGTTTTCAAAGAGCTCTAAGCTTACCTTGCCAACCTTAAAGTTGGTCGGCCGTTCTAAGAGTTTACTCTAGATTGAAGCCCATGAGCAATAAAATAAAGAATATGACTAGTTCTTTGTATGTTTGTTTAGATAAGTGTTGAGCTTTATGTCTTAGTCCATTTTCTTGAGCTTGATGATGAAGTTCAAACCAAAGACTTCTTTGAAGACTTGGTGCTAAGAACTCTAAAGCTCACTTTATGTTGTTAAGATACATATTGGGTTAAGGTTATAATGTTCCTCTAAAGTCTTGTAAGAGCTCTAGTTAAGATAAAATGAGTTGCATTCATGTTTATGTTTATGCCTTGCATAGCATGTTTATTTTGATGCCATCACTAAGCTCTCAAGAATAACTAAATGAACTTGCATTATCATGTTTAAATTTCCAAGCTTGCATTTCATGTTTATATTTCAAGTCATCACTTAATCTTTAAAGATAATAATGAGGTTGCATCTCATATTTATTTTATGCTCTCACTTTATTTTATAATGAAGAGTAAAATAAGTGCATAGCATGTTTAAGTTTATGCCATCACTTAAATATCCTAGAGCTCAAAGACTTGCCCAAGTATCACATGTAAAGTTTTAGAAAATGGAAGCATTTCAAGAATGCCATTTTGGCCTTGTGATGATGATGATGGACTTGATGAGTTCATCTAATCATAAGTGCCCATAGCCTATGTCTTGGAATTTTTTAAGCTTAGGTGATCTTAAAGAACCTTGTGAAGAAGATTCTAAGTTTTAAATTCTCCTTATGGTTAAAATGATTTAGCTACTGACCTTACCTATATTTATATGATTTTAATGAGATAAATTAGTTTCTAAAAGAGTTTTGAGTTCCTAAAATTATTCCAAGAGAAAACTAGTAACTTATATGCATTTAAATCATGAATTATGTGATTATATGATGCTTGCATTTTGGATTCTGCCTTGTGTACTTGGCCACTGTATAAATTCTATTTTATGGTGTTAAAATGTGTAAAATTATGTTTGAGTGAAGCAAGGAACGATTTAGGAAAGTTAGGAAAGAATAAGTAACTAGAAAGGACTTAAAATGAGAATTCTAGAACACTTAGAAACAAAAATTATAAATTCCATTCTAGCATAATTGGACTTAAGGAAAATGGTTTATAATTAGTGGATATGTGTAGGAATCCCTCATAATTGGTTTAGGAGTTGAATATAGAGCCTTAGGTGAAGACAGAACTTAGAAAGGGTCAAAGACGGAGATTCTAGAACCCCGTAGTCATATGATAATTTTCTGCCCAAGTTATGCAATGTTGTTTGGTTATGTTAGTAAGCATAAACATTAGAGGAAAATATAGGTAATGATCCCTTAGGTGATATAAAGATCCATAATGAAAATTAGGATAATTGGAACACAAGTTTAAGACCCGTAAGGGCCAAAGCATAAAACACTATGAGATAGGAGGTGTGATGTGAGAATGAGATTGAGTGAGTATATTTATGATGTATGTGAATGTTTTAAATACCGTATGTATGAGAATGTATGGGTGTGTGGCATGTTGCTATAGTGATGTGGTATGCTATGTTTACAATGCATGAGAATATGAGATATGAATAGAGGATATGTTATATGATGTTCTATGGTTGTATGCTCATGCTGCATCCATACAAGATATGATAATGAGGAAATGATCCCATTATGACTTCTTGAGTTAGGGGTTGTACGGGGTGATCCAAGAAAGAGATATGATTCCCCTCCTTTTTTTTCCCCGCATGAATCTAGCGATGGCTAGTTAGGATGAGCTCATTCCTAGGCGATGGGTGTATTTGGAGTTTTGGTGGCTACGTGAAAATCACCAGGGCGGCATTGTTGGGTGGATTTTGGGGCTACAATGAGGGTGGAAAAAGTTAAGAAAGGAACTCGAAGAGTTCAATTATGATAAAGTAAAAAGATGCACATGCATATGTTTCGTGGTTGTTCCATTGGTGCTTATGATTAAGTGATATATGTTGAGTACGTAAACTATCATGCTCAAGCATTGCCATGCATACATAAAACATCTGCTGCATTCATACCATCAAGACTCATGCTAAAAGAAACCCACTTCAGATAATAGGATTTGAGAAATTAAAACTGAACCTATGCATGTGCACCTCTTTCATAATGAAACCCAAAATGGCTGGGGGCGACAACGATGACACTTGTGTTAAAGTCGGGGAGCCTACTGAGAATCTTGTATAAGTATTCTCACCCTTTTGTTTTCCCTCCCGTGTCGTCTCTAGACGGGTTGATGCGGATGTTCGTAATCTTTCTTGAGGCGCGGGCATAGAAATCACGTCATCTAGTCAGACCAGAGGGCGTAGCGGAAGCATGAAGACTAGTCTAGCCTTGTTAACATTCTGTTTGCGTTAGTTGAAGTTGTTTGGTGTAATTGATACCCCTAGTGTCCTTATATTTATAAGGACATCATTGTTATGTTATGATTATGATATACTACTATAATTTATGTTGTGATTATTCTATGGTTTATTCATGGTTGTTATGATGACGTATATCGGGTTGTTATGTTTTATGTTTAATAGTCAATATCTATGCGCATGCGTGGCTCGCATTTTAAGTCTTAAGTTCAAAAAGAAAAAATTTAGTCGTATTTTACTACTCGTATTTTAAAGAAAAGTAAGTCAAGATCTGAAACAAAGGCATAACAACTAATAACTAATCGAAAATGCGACTCGAGCGTATGAGGTTAAGAGTTAGGGTATTACACTGGCTCTTCTAATATGGGTTAGTTGTATTTTAATTTTGATGTTCAAGTTTGTCTATTCTGTTTTCCCGAAGTTAACTTTGTACTTGGACAGTTTGATCTCCTAATTGAGCTTCTATTTTTTTCTCCCCTTTCTTCTATTGCATTTTGTCTTGGATAATTTATTGTGGTTGCAGTTTGTATGTGATAATGCATTGACTGCACAAATTTGTTTCTTGATAATTTATAGATGGCTCATCAAGGAGGAAATATAAACCTTACAATGTTAAGTTGAAGAAAAATACATAGGATGATTGTTGTCCAAGTTGTATGTCTTGTAGTTTATTATTACATAATTAGAAAACGTTCTCAAGATAAGATGATTGAGCGTACTTTAACCTTAGAGAAGGAGAGGGTACGAGCAAAAATAATGAAACAAATTGTTAGTAGTGAAGGTTGTAAGATAATAAGAATGGGTCCCAAAGCTTTTTTAGACTTGTGTGACATCCTAAAACAAGAAGGTGGTCTCCAATCAACACAACGGGTAACCTTAGAGGAACAAATTGCCAAAACACTCTACATTCTAACACATAATGTTAGAAATCGAGAGGTCCAATTCTGGTTTCGACGATCTGGAGAATCCACTAGTCATCATCTTCATCGTGTGCTTCGATCAATAATTGAGATAGAAGATAAATATCTCAAACAACCTGATGGCTAGCAAATTCATATGGAAATTTTGAGGAGCAACCAGTTTAACCCATTCTTTAAGGTAAATTCATTTTAATTCATAATTCAAAAACATTATAAAAGAAAATATATTAATAAAAAAAATCTATGCTAGTATTGTGTTGGGGCAATTGACTATACACACATTCGTGTAAAAGTGTCGTCAGTGAAGCTTCAAAGTATCGAGGGGAAAGATTTTCCAACACAAAATGTCTTGGTTGCATGCTCCTTTGATCTTAAATTTACTTATGCTCTACCTGGATGGGAAGGCACTGCATCTAACTCAAGGATACTAAAAAATGCATTACATAGAATAGACAATCTTAGAATACCTAGAGGTAATTAATATAATCATTCTTCATTTTCCTTTTTGTTCTATTAGATATATCGTAGTAATGGAATATTTTCCTTTTATTAGGTAAATACTATGTCCTTAATGGTGGATTCATGTTGAGAAAAGATTAATTACACCCTATAGAACAACACGTTATCATTTGAAAGAATTGTCCTTTAGAAATCCACCTCGAACGCCTCAAGAATTATTCAACCACCGGCATTCATCCTTGTGTAATGCTATTGAAAGGGCTTTTGGAGTTTTGAAAAAAAGATTCCCTATTATTGCAAGTGGAACTGAACCTACCTATGGAATCAAGACTCAGAATAAGATCATTGTTGCTTGTTGTATTTTGCACAATTACTTGATGATGGTAGATCCTGATGAAGATTTGGTTGCTGAGGTGGATGAAGAAATTAACAATTAAGTTGCACCTCACCAACATGTTCATGACTCGGTAGATGATGAGGATGAAGAACATACTCGTTTAGGGGAGAATTTTAGAAATTCTATAGCAGAAGCTATGTGGAGAGATTATACTAGCTAATTTCTTTTTCTTGGTTGATATACTAGTGTATTATATAAAATTCTCAATTGTTATAAATACTCTTAGTTGCTTCCTGTTGCAAACACCTATATTATTATCAACTTGTTGGGATCTAAGATAAAAAGTATGGTCCCATAGTATATTTGCTATGTGTTCTTTTCTGGATTCCTGTCCTTTTCTTCAACTATTAATTATAACTGTCTTTTAAGCCTGGGATAACAAACCAGTTTAATTTTACTAGGGGTTAAATTTACTAGTTTTGGACTGATGTCCTAAACCAAATTTCAAAATAATATTTCTAAACTTGAACGTGTACCTGCTGCCTGACCATACATACAAGTTATCCCATCTGGTCCCCTAATTTGAGACTATGTGCCATCCTCTGAACCCATCACTTGTTTATATAAGTTTTAATTATTATGCTACACATTCCTCTCCTCTTCTTTAGCTGTACATGTTTTCGAAATTATAAAATCCGTCTCCTTTAATTTGTTGTTGCATCTACATGCATCTCTTACATAATTGCAAGCATGCATTGCATATATGCTGTATCTATAATTGAATTTGTCTCTATAATTGTAAGCATGCATTGCATATATGCTGTATTTTCAATCTTGACTTGGGTGACACTAATTGGGAATGTTGTAGATTGAGGTAGTAATGTCTAAGTCAGAAGAGAGACATGGACACAAGAGATGGATAATGCTCTTGTTGATGTTTTCCTAAATCAGCTAAACATGGGAAACAAAGTGGGCAGAAGTTTCACCTCAAAAGCCTACGAAGCAATAACAAATGAACTACGAGAAAAATTTCAAAGAACTTTTGCAAAGGAAAAGGTGAAAAGTTGCTAGAAGCTAATTAAGAAAAGCTTCTCAAAATGTTACGATTTATTCAAAAATGGGCTCAGTGGGTTTGCTTGGGACCCTGTTACAAAGCGTTGGTGTGCTGAACCCGAAGTTTGGCAAAAGCTAATTGAGGTAATAATTTAGCTTCTAACAAAATTGAAGTTCAGCTGATTGATGTGTTTAACTTATTTAAATATCCTTCAAAGTTATTAATGCTTAATATCTTTCTAAAGTTAAAGTTATTATTGTTGGTTTGATAGACTAAACCTGATGTTGAAGAGTGGATAAAAAAGCCCATCCCAAATTATGATAAGATGACGATATTGTGTGGCAAAGATAGCTACTGGAGAGCATGTTGAGACTGCCAAGGAGATTAGAAACAAAAGGCAGTGTCTGGTGAATTAGAGTCTCTTGAAACTAGTGAGTTCAATTTGGATAGCGTTCAAGACATTGGAGGTAATGAAGTCACATCTTCAGAAGTACCTGTATCTCGCAGCCAAGGGCCCAAAGGTAAAAAGTCTAGAATGTCTAGGGATGAAACTGAAGCTCAAGGGTTAAAAATGGTTCTTCAAGATCTTGTTGGAGCTTTTAGGGAGAGCACTACTGCATACAAAAGAGCTAAGCAGAAGCCTCCAATTCCAGAAAGCGAAGTCTAGAAGATGCTTGAAGATTTGCAAATTGAGGACCACTTGATCAACCGTGTATACATGTATCTTTTTGGTCATCCCGAGTGCATTAGAGGAGTAATTGGTTGTCCTCAGGACAAAACGTAAGAGGTTGTTATTTGAGATGGTGTTTGGTCCTAGTGGTCCTCCTTGATATAACTTTTAAGTGGATTCTATTTGTGAACCATTGATTTAGTATTTAGGTTGATTTAATACTTGACATTATTGGACTATTTGAGTTTTAATCAATAGAAAATTTTATCCTTGTGTATTGTTATGAAAAAATTACCAAAGTGTTGGACCAATATTATTTGTTTTTTTTTTTGCTAGTTTTGATTGTGTATCTAATTGATAGTTATATTTATTTTTGTCCCTTTTTGTTATTTTTTTGTAAATACAAATTTTTTGCATGGTATTATTATTTTTTTTATAAATATGGATTTTCAAAAAAATTTATGAAATTTTTTTTGATAGACTTTTCAAAAATATTGATGGAAAAGTAATTTTTGGAGATAAAAAATCAATAGATATTTTTTTAAATGATCCACTGTGTAGAGTAGAAAATTTGAGGTAGTTTTTTTAATTTTTTTCAAAATAATTAATTATTTAAGTATAAAATAATTAATTATATTATTAAAGGATAAAAGTATAAAAAAAATTATAAATTGTCTGTTTTTTATCAGTAGAAATATGTATTTTTAACTAAAATAATTAATTCTATAAAAATAAAATAAATAAATATTATAAGAAAAGGGTAAAATTGTAAAACTAAATCACAAATCCTCCAATTCCCTTCCCACTATATATCTTTCACTCCCAAATACATAGAGGATCAATCCTCTAAATTCCTTCTTTCTTTCACCTTTCCTTCCCCTCCAATGTCTTCCTTTCCCTTTCCCTCCAAACTCCCAAACAAAGCCTAACATATGGGGAAAATAGAGGCAAGAATTATGTTGCTTAATAAGGGATGGCAAAAATAAGGATTTCCCTAGAGGTATTATAAGTCGATAGATGTATCAGCTAGGATAGAACTGTGTGGGATTTGGAAAAAGGAAATAAAATGAAGTCCGATGATTACGTCCAGGAATGACCTCATGTCCTGAAGCGTATTTCCCATGGTGGAGTGGTCCACGAGAAATACTGTAACATCCCCTGACGCTTTATGGATTGATGACTGTCCCTATAAACCAACATGGGTCTTTTCAATGTGCTTTGTCCTCACTCACACGCTTCCTGAGAAAACTTCCCAGGAGGTCACCCATCCCAAATTGCTCCAAGTCAAGCACGCTTAACCATGGAGTTCTTTCGTGATGGGCTACCGAAAGAAAGATACATCTTGTTGGTATAGGTAGTACAAATTAATTCATATAAGCCCTCATTAACTATAGTCCCATACCTACACAATCTCAGGATCCCTCTCATTTGGGTGTGTAATTAGTTCATTCATGTACTCCTCCGCTTGGAAGTCTGCAAGGCTTGCTTGTCTGTGCCTTCTTGCACCGACGATCACTCCATGAATTCGCCCGGGTATTACATTCCCACCAGTTCCGCTTGGTGTCCACGAACCACACCGTACTAGGAGAGGTGCAGTCTCTGATACCATTTGTAACATCTCCTACCGCTTTATGGATTGACGACTGTTCCCACAAACCAACACGAGTCTTTCAGCGTGCTTTGTCTTGCATCGATGATCACTCCCCAAATTCACCACCAGGCATTACATGCCCACCAAGTTCCACTTGGTTCATCCCCAAACCACACTGGACTAGGAGAGGTGCAGGCTCTGAGACCATTTGTAGCATCCCCACCTGCTTTATGGATTGACGACTATCCCTACAAACCAACATGGGTCTTTTCAATGTGCTTTGTCCTCACTCACACGCTTCCTGAGAAAACTTCCCAGGAGGTCACCCATCCCAAAATTGCTCCAAGTGAAGCACGCTTAACCGTGGAGTTCTTCGTGATGGGCTACCGAAAGAAAGATACATCTTGTTGGTATAGGTAGTACAAATTAATTCATATAAGCCCTCTTTAACTGTATAGTCCCATACCTACACAGTCTCAAGATCCCTCTTATTTGGGTGTGTAATTGGTTCATTCATGTACTCCTCCGCTTGGAAGTCTCTGCAGAGCTGCTCCTTGTCTGCCTTCTTATTCGATCACTCCATGAATTCGCCACCGGTGTTACATTCCCACCAGCTTCTGCTTGGTTCGTCCCCGAACCACACCGTACTAGGAGAGGTGCAGGCTTTGATACCATTTGTAACATCTCCTACCTGCTTTATGGAATGACGACTGTCCCCACAAACCAACACGGGTCTTTTCACGTGCTTTGTCTTGCATCGATGATCACTCCCCAAATTCACCACTAGACGTTACATGCCCACCAGGTTCCACTTGGTTCATCCCCAAACCACACCGTACTAGGAGAGGTGCAGGCTCTGATACCATTTGTAGCATCCCTTACTACTTTATGGATTGATGACTATCCCCACAAACCAACACGGGTCTTTTCACGTGCTTTGTCCTCATGACACGCTTCTTGAGAAAACTTTCCTGAGGTCACCTATCCCAAAATTGCTCCAGGTCAAGTACGCTTAACCGTGGAGTTCTTTCATAATGGGCTACCTAAAAGAAAGATACATCTTCTTGGTATAGGTAGTACAAATTAATTCATATAAGCCCTCTTTAACTGGATAGTCACATACCTACACAGTCTCAAGATCCCTCTCATTCAGGTGTGTAATTGGTTCATTCATGTACCCTTCTGTGAAGTTTGCCAGGAGCCGCTCCTTGTCTGTGCTTTCTTGTATCGGCAATCACTCCCCGACTTCGCCACTGAGCATTACAAATACCACTTGGTATAAAGATTAAGTCTTCCCTATGTTAATGAAAATAGAAAAATGCACTTAATTGGATTCTATGGCTACAAAATAACAATGCATAAATTATTATTGTGGTTGCATTCTGATTTCACATGATGTACATACTACAGTTGCATGTACTTGTATTAATCAGATTCAGCGGATGTCGTCACTAGTATTCTTCCTTGATCGCTGCAGTGTGTGTGGCATTACGACCCAGCACTTGATTCCTGGATACTAGGTTACTCACAGGTCCTTGTGTATGTGCTTTTTGGCCGTTCCTTTAGTGCATTAATCTTTACTGCTAAGTTCGACCCCATTTTCCCTACGATGGTGTGCCCCTTCATATAGTACACCTAGAGGTATTTGATATCCCGTTTGCTCCACCAGCACCTCCTCCAGATGCACCCCTCTTCATCATCATCCTCAGACTCGAACCCACCTAAGGGTCTTGAAGCCCCTGCGAAGGCGAGGCTATCATACCGATGGCCAACGGCTTCTTGTAGGAGGACGCGAGATTTTTTGGGACTATTGGCTTGTACATAGTAGTAGTGTAGTGTTAGGACTTTACCAGCATGCTGATATATTATTAGATGTTTTTCAAGTCCGTTTGTATCTATATGTGATTATTTTTGGGCCGGATACTCGAGCAAGCTAGGTTTTTAGGCGATGGCTAGTCCTTTTGATACCTGGTCCCTGATTAGCATAGAAAGTGAAATGACTTAACTTGTAGTAAGATGTGTATAGGTACAAGTTATGTATGAAGTACTTTCATGTATAGACTTTATTTTCTCGTAACCTATGAGTTTAAATTTCCTTATGTTGTTTTCTCGCAACTAGTATGCATTGTAGAGAAAAAGTGATATCCTTCTAATTATTATGCTGACACTCGAGTAATACATGATAATTAGAAGGGTGTTACATTATGGTATCAGGGACTGTCCTATCATCCTAAGGATTGGACCAGCTATGTTTCCTTAGTAACTATCATGCATTATGATTTTATATATGTGTGTGACTGTTGGTTAGGAATGTTGTAGGTTACTGCCACACTTAGCTTGGTATTGAGCCTGATCAACTCAATTATTTTGTTTGGTGTGATAGGAATCAATGACTTCAAATTGACGTAATAGGACTGAAGCTGGGATGAAGCTGATATGATGGATACGTTCGTGAATGGCTGTGGCAATGAGCGAACAAGCAATGCTTGCTAACCAAATGATGGAAAGGTTGGGCCATAATGAGGAACAGAACCTGCTGGTAACCCTAGATGGAATGAAGAGGATGTGGAATATTAGAAACTTGCTGAGTTTCGGAAGGCAAATCCCCTACCTTTTCGATGAGCCTTTAATCCAAGTAAAGCTAAAGAATAGATTAAAGCCATGGAGAAGATTTTCTCGGTCTTCCTTGCACAGAGATCCAAAAGGTGGCTTTTGCTACTTATATGTTAAAAGCAACTGCCGAATTCTAGTGGGTTGGTACCAAGGGATTGTTCAAAGCATCCAGACTGAAGTTACCTGGGATATCTTCAAGGAAGCTTTTTACCGTAAGTATTTCCCTATTTCGGTAAAGAATGCGGAGGAGCTGGAATTCATGGCACTTAAGCAAGGATCTACGAGCATAGCAAAGTATACGGTCAAATTTGAAGAACTCTGCAAGTTTTCTACAATTTATTAATGTGACCCAGATGAAACTTGGAAGTGCATGAAGTATGTAGGAGGCCTGTGTGAGGATATCGAAGCATTGGTGAGTCTCCTGGAAAGAGACTATTCTACCTTGGTAAACAAATGTCAGCGTGTAGAGGAGTCTAGCAAGAAGCTCGTAAGTTTCAAGTATGCGCAAACCAACGCTAGAAGAGGGTTGGCACCCAAAGGCCTATGATTCAAGCCTGTCAATCAGGCTAGGGAAGATTTCCACCTAACAACAACAGAGGAAAGCAAATCCAATCCGCAAGACTAGAGGTTGGGAAATGCCCTAAGTGTTGGGAAAAATCATGGAACCAGACCGTGCTAGACAATGCAAATTATTTGCTTTGGCTGTGAAAACCAGGACACAAGATATTCAAATGCCCCAACAAGAAAAGTCAGCAGCACACCCCTAGGCCACAACAACAACGGCACGTTTTTACTATAAGTGCCAAAGAAGCCTCTCAATCTCCAATCTGATCCGAGGTAAGTGTGAAATAAATGGTAACACCTTAGATGTATTGTATGATTCGGGTGCCACTCATTCTTTCATATCACATGACTGTGTACAAAGGTTAGGATTATCTATGTCTAAGTTACCTTATGATCTTTTTGTATCCACTCCTATTGCTGGTCCTATTAAGACTTGTTATGCATGCATGAACTTCCTTCTTCTTATAGATACTAGTTTGTCTTCCTTTATCTAGTTTAGAAGTAATCCTAGGTATGGATTGGCTGGTACCTAATTATGTTCTTTTATATTGTCCCAATAGAACTGTTGTGATTCTCCCTATATCGCCTTTTATTCCTATGGTTCCCTTTTCTTTTTACTTAAACCTAGTGACACCTAACCCTAGTAAGGTGAACCGTCAGGAATATGTTCTCCTCTCGATTAGTGAAACTGAAAGTAACCATGAGTTGAGCAAGATTCCAGTGGTGAGAAAGTATCCAGAATATTTCTAGAGGATATTCTATAGTTTCCTCCTAAGAGGGAGATTGAATTCTCTATTGAGTTGTTCTAGGAATGGGTCCTATCTCAATTGCTCCTTATAGAATGTCACCTTTAGAGTTGAAGGAATTAAAGTCACAAATTGAAGAACTATTAGGGAAACATTTTATTAGACCAAGTGCCACTCCATAGGGAGCCCTTGGTCTTCTGGTAAAGAAAAGGATGGGGGTATGAGACTTTGTGTAGACTATATGCAATTGAATAAAGTGACAATTAAGAACAAGTACTCTTTGCCAAGGATTAACGACCTCATGGATTATTTACAGGGGCAACCGTATTTTCAAAGATTGACCTTAGATCAGGCAATCATCAGATTCAAGTTCGGGATGAGGATATTCCCAAACTGCTTTTAGGACTCAATATGGACATTATGAGTATAGGGTGATGTCTTTTGGACTAACCAACACTCCGGCTGTATTTATGGATTATATAAACCGAATCTTCCGCACTTACTTGGATAAATTTGTAGTTATCTTTATAGACGATATACTTATCTATTCAAGTACTGAGGAAGAACATGCGGAGCATCTTAGGATTGTGTTACAAATCGTAAGAGAAAGGAAGTTGTATGCCAAGTTATCAAAATGTGAATTATGGATGGAAGAGGTTAGATTTCTAGGTCATGTGGTACCACGAGGAGGTATCTCAATAGATCCTAGTAAGGTGGAATCAGTACTTCATCGGGAATGACCAACAACGGTAACTGAGATTCAGAGTTTCCTAGGGTTAGCTAGATACTATTGGCGATTTATCATGGGTTTTTCTTAGATAGCCTTACCTTTGACGAAGCTAATTAGAAAGAACGCTCCATTCCGTGGATGCCAGAATGTGAAAGTAGCTTCCAGGAGTTAAAGCAAAGGTTGACCATGGCTCCAGTATTAGTACTACCCGATCCTCATGAACCCTTTGAGTTTTATTATGATGCTTTTAGTAAGGGTTTAGGATGCGTGTTGATGTAGAACCGAAACGTAGTCGCCTATGCATCTCGATAGTTGAAACCCCACAAAGTAAATTATCCGACTCATGATCTCAAACTCACAGCCGTGGTTTTTGCTTTGAAAATATGGCAACACCATCTCTATAGTGTACAATTCAATGTCTTCTCTGATCATAAAAGCTTAAAATATCTTTATGATCACAAAGAGTTAAATATGAGGCAAAGAAGGTGGATAGAATTCCCCAAGGATTATGAGTTTAGTCTAAATTACCATCCAGGCAAAGCAAATGTTGTGGCTGATGCATTGAGCAGGAAATCCTGAGTGTAGCATGCCTGATGATCAAGGAAATGGAGTTAGTGGAGAGCTTTAAGAAGCTTAGCTTGCGTATGTCTGTGAAACCTAAAGGTGTTGTGTTAGGTCAGATAAAAGTAACGAGTGAGTTCAAGGAACAAATTTTGGCCGTACAACATGAAGATCAAGAGTTTCAAGAGATTTTAAATCAGTTCATGCAAAGAAGTTGCCAGGATTTACTCAAGACCGGTGAGGTATATGGAGGTATAAGGATAGGGTTTGTGTACCTACAAGTGGTAATCTTAGAAATGAGATCTTAAAGGAGGCTCGTAGGGCGAATTCGCCATACACCCTGGGACTAGTAAAATGTATGCAGATCTCAAGGGGATATTTTGGTGGTCTAGGATGAAAAGAGACATAGTAGAATTTGTTAGAAGGTGCCTAACTTGTCAAAGAATCAAAATAGAACACCAAAAGCCGACTGGGACCCTGCAACCATTAGAAATCCCAGAATGGAAGTGGGAAAGTATCTCCATGGACTTTGTAATGGGTTTGCCAAGGACATTGTCAGGTCATGATGCTATATGGGTTATAGTGGATAGATTGACCAAGTTTGCTCATTTCTTACCCATCAAAGCTAGTTATCCTTTGGATAAGTTAGCTTCTTTGTACATCTAAGAATAGTGAGGCTACACGGTGTTCCCTTTTCAACAGTTTCTGATCAAGACCCAAGATTTACTTCAAGATTTTGGGGTGCTTTCCAAAGAGCCTTTGGAACCAAACTTTGTTTAAGTACTGCATATCACCCCCAAACGGATGGACAACAGAACGCACCATAGACTCTGGAAGATATGCTGAAAGCATGCGTGATTGAGCGGAAGGAAGTTAGGATAAATTGCTTCCGTTGGTTGAGTTTGCTTATAATAATAGCCATCACGCTAGTATTGGCATGGCCCCATATGAAGCTTTAGATGGAAGGAAATGTCAATCTCCATTGTGCTGGTATGATTCAAGGGAAACAGAATTGTTGGGACCCAATCTTGTTAATCAACGAGGAGCAGATCCCGAAAATCAGGAGAAAATCCTCACGCACAGAGTCGTCAAAAGAGCTATGTTGATGCTCGAAGGAAACCTTTAGAGTTTCAAGAGGGAGAACATGTATTCCTGAAGGTTACACCCACGCGGAGTAGGTAGAGCCCTAAGAGTCAAAAAGTTGTCACCCAAGTTCATAGGTCCTTTCCAAATCCTTCGACGGATTAGGTCAACTGCTTATCAAATAGCCTTATCCTTGCATTTATCCAACTTTCACAATGTCTTTCACGTATCTCAACTCAGAATCTATCATCCAGATCCAAACCATATTATTGAACCCGAATCCATACAGTTACGGGATGACTTGACATTTTGAGTGCTTCCCATTTAGATCATTGATAGAGAAGTCAGGCAACTTAGAAAGAAATCTGTGCAACTAGTAAAAGTGGCATGGGTGGGGAAAAGTGAAGAGTACACATGGAAATTGGAGTCAAACATGAAGAAAGATCATCCGGAATTGTTTCCAGGTATGAAATTTGGAGCACAAAATTTTTATTAAGGTGAATGGTAATGTAACACCCTAAAAAAAATATTTTAACAATTAATTTGAGTTTTATTAGTCGTAATTTCAAAAATTTGACAGTTTTAGCAATGATAACGATGGCCCAACAGACCTATCAAAAAAAAATTTCCAGGGGTGAATAGTAACCTAGTGGGCCCCACGGCCTACCGGGACAGCTGAATTCGGGACCTCCGAAATTGGGAAAACATGGGAATAAGGTTAGAAATATTTGGAAATGAAAATTTTATATCTAGAATTAAATTTCGGGTGATATTGGATTTCTAGGTAGGTGTTTACCCGTTTGGTGAAATTTCGGTGTGCGATTTCTAACACCAAAGGATCATTTAATCACCACAAATGGATAATGTATATCCATTTAAGATGTGAAGGCCAAGATTTAATCTTGTAATCCAAGATTAAATCCTAGCCATCCATTTTATTTTCTATCTTTAAGAATTATATGCTTATATTAGATAATATCTAAACTTGCTATAAGATAAACATAAGTCACCTAACTTCATTAATTCTTCTTCATGAATTTGGCCATCAAGCAAGGAGAAGTATCAGCCTCCATTTTCATTCCTTAAGAGTTCTAAGCTTGCAAACTCCAAAACCTTAGCCTAGAATTGTTAAAACTACCAACTTCCTTTACTAAACATAATCCACACCTCAACACCTACAATTCTAGCCGATTAAAATTTCTATTCTCTACCAAACCTCACCTTGATATATCACTTCCTCACTGCCTAAGGGAGGTGTGGGGTTTGCCTTGGAGTCCTTAAGGTGAAGAGAAGATCCTTTGGAACACCTTTGAAGCATAAAGCTCCAAGGATTTGCATAGTAGGGTTTTCTTTGGAAGTATCAAGGCATATTATACGGTGGCTAACATTGTATCGATGCCTAAAAATGATGGGAAAGTCAGAATGTGTGTAGATTATCGGGATTTAAATAAGGCTAGCCTAAAAGATGATTTTTTGCTCCCTCACATTGATGTCCTAGTTGATAATATAGCTGGAAATCACCATTTTTCATTTATGGATGGGTACTTTCGGTATAATCAGATTCCCATGGATATTCATGATAAAGGAAAAACTACTTTCATAACGTCGTGGGGAACATTCTGCTATCCAGTCATGCCATTCGGATTGAAAATTGCCGGTGCCACCTACCAACATGCCATGGTTGCATTATTCCATGACATGATGCATAAGGAGATTGAAGTGTACGTGGATGACATGGTCACCTAGTCTAAAGAGGGAGAAAGTCATGTGGCAGTCCTTTGAAAGCTGTTTGAAAGGCTCAGAAAATATAAATTATGGCTGAACCTGAACAAATGCATCTTTGGAGCTTCTACGGGGAAATTACTTGCCTTTGTTCAACAGAAGGAATAAAGGTGGATCCTAACAAGGTAAAAGCGATACAAGAATGCCAGCCCCCAAAACTGAAAGGGAAATGAGGAGTTTCCTGGGGAAGCTCAATTATATTGCTCGTTCATTGCCAATTTGACTAGTACTTGTGAGCCTATATTCAAGCTGCTATGAAAACATCGACCTGGAGAATGGAATGAGGAATGTCAGGAAGCCTTTGCTAAAATAAAGACTTGTTTAATGAAACCTCCAATGTTGACCCCACCTACATCGGGTCGTCTTTTAATCCTGTACCTTAGTGTTACCAATATCAATAGGGGCAATGTTAGGACAATATGATGAGTCTGGAAAAAAGAGCAGACAATTTATTATTTGAGCAAGAAGTTTAATGAGTGAATCTCGTTACCTGGCAATTGAAAAGACCTATTGTGCATTGGCATGAACTTCCAAGAGGCTGAGGCAGAGATGTTGTATGTTAAAGTACATATTTGATAGTCCCCATGTGTCATTAAGAATGTTGAAGTAGCAAGTGATACTATCGAATTTGATGTCAAGTATGTGACTCAAAAATCTATCAAGGGAAGTGCAATTGATGATCATCTAGCTAAGAACCCTCTTGCAGATGGCCAACCAACCATATTAGAATTCCTTGATGGTGAAGTGCTAACGGTAGAAAGAAGGCAGGAAGAGGAAAGTGTGTGGAAGATGTACTTTGATGGGGTTGCCAATATGAATAGGTGTGGAATAGGAGCTGTAGTAGTGTCACTTGCTAGTAATCAATGCCCTAGTCTCTATCAAGTTAGATTTTGAATGTACTAACAACATCGTAGAGTATGAGGCGTGTGCGAATGGTTTGCAAGTTGCAATTGACTTGGGGATTAAAGAATTAAAAGTCTTTGGAGACTCTGCACTCATAATTTATCAAGTTAATGCACAATGGCAAACAAAAGGATCCAAAATTAGTACCTTACCAAAAATACTTGTCTCGACTAATTGAGTAGTTTGATGATGTGTCATTCTCCCATTTAACTCGAGACAAGAACCAATTTGCGGATGCTTTGGCAACTTTGGCTATAATGACCAAATTGGAAGTCCACGCCAATGTCCAACCTATCCATGTAGAGGTGCAAAGTGAACTGGTATATTGTGGCAATATGGAGATTGAGTCAGATGGCCAACCCTGGTATCATGACATCAAGCAACATATTCAAAAAGGAGAATACCCACCTGGAGCAAATGAGGTGAATAAAAAGATGATTTGTCACCTGGCTATGAGCTTTTTCTTGAATGGTGAAGTCCTCTACAAGAGGAATTATGACACCACTTTCCTCAGATGTGTAGATGCTCATGAAGCTCGAATAATCATGACCGAAATCCATGAAGGGATATGTGGAACTCATGCTAATGGGCACATGATGGCAGGCAAAATCCTAAGGAGTGGTTATTACGGTCTACCATGGAAATGACTGTATCAACTATGTTTGGAAGTGCCATAAGTGCCAAATATATGAGATCGAGTCAATGCTCCTCCAGTTCCATTACACAATATGGTGTCTCCCTGGCCTTTCTCAATGTGGGACATGGATGTCATTGGTCCGATTAATCCTAAAGCGTCCAATGGTCATTGTTTCATTCTTGGTGGCAATAGACTATTTCATAAGTGGGTGGAAGCAGTTTTGTATGCCAATATCAAACAAAGGTGTTCATTAGATTCATCAAAAGAGACATTATCTGAGGTATAGAGTCCAAAAGAATTATCAGGCAATGCTCCTAATCTCAATGGTGCTGAAGTTCAGAAGTTCTTTGAGACTTTCAAAGTCAAGCATCATAACTCAGTCCTTATAGGCCTCAAATGAATGGTGCGGTTGAAGCTGCAAATAAGAACATTAAGAAAATCATCACTAAAATGGTGGTGAATTACAAAGACTGGCATGAAATGCTGCTATATGCTTTACATACATACCATACTGACATACGGTCAAGCATAAGGACAACTCCCTTCTCATTGGTATATGGAATGGAAGCTATATCCCCCATAGAAGTGGAAATCCCATCATTAAGGGTTCTAATGGAGGCGGAGTTGGAAAAATTTGAATGGGTGAAAGTTGTACCAAAATAAAATGGCTAAGGCTTTCAACAAGAAAGTCTACCTTAGGGATTTGTATCCAAGAGATTTTGTTCTGAAGAAAATTCTCCCTAATCAAGAGGACACACGGGGAAAATGGGCTCCAAGTTATGAAGGTCCTTACATTGTTAAACAAGCATTTTCAAGAGGGGCGTTAATCTTGCAAAATATGGATGAACAAGAACTACCTAGACCAGTCAACGCTGATGTAGTCAAAAAAATTTATGCTTAAAAAGCTGTGAAAACTCGTTGGCTCAAAAACTCGAAGGAGCAGCCTAAACAAAAGCTAGGATGAGAAATAAATAAAAATAATAAAAAATAAGAGAAGCCCGTTAGGTCGAAAACTCAAAAGGGCAGCCTAGGCAAAAGTTAGGGCAAATAATAGGCATCATCTCAAACAATTTACACTGGGGCAACTTTCGGTGTTGAATGTGTCTTGTGAGCCAAGCAGACCAAGACTGAAACTGGGCAATTTTTGGGAACCAAAAGAAGGAAAAGATTGAAGGCTTAGAAACGGAGACAGTGGATATGGCATCCAATTTGCTGCAAGAAATCAATTGAATAAGCCACTAAGAACCAAAATTGGGGCAAAATTTTATGCTTTTAGCAATCCTGTTTTTCATGTGGTTTTGTTTCCTTTTTCCGAAACATGTTGTGTTATTGTCCTCCAATACACCAAGCAATAAAAATGTTCATTCAGTTAATCCTTCCACTTTTCCCTTGAATGCATGTTTATTTATGATGTCTTGAGTAAACATAAATTTAAGCTTAAACTATATGACCTAAAGTTTTTGCAGTAATACATTAATGACTAGCATCACACAGAGGGAATTCAAAAGCTTCAGCTAACCTTGGCAGGAAAAATGAGGAAGGAAGTAAGCAAAGTTACCGAAGAAAAGAAGTTTGATCAATTAAAGTTTTCCTTGAGGATTACTTGACTATGGTGGAATTCGTTTCACAAGAATATTTTTGAAAAAGAAAAAATGTGCAGTGAAACCATGTTGTAAGGCAATGTCAAGTAAACTCAATGACAAACTTGAAAACAGGTTCATGTGTTAAAATCCTTTTTGAAGAAGCTTATGGTTCAATTGTTTTTCGATGTTAAGATGATCCTTTTGTGACATATTTATCATCTCTTTCTTTTGATTTTCAAATCACTTAGATCCTTGGCCTATTCTTTTTATCCATTTCATCCTGTCATGATCCTAGATTCATTCACATGTTGTACATATACATCCTTCGCATCCCGACTTTAGCTTGATGTTTTTGGTTTACTCTTGTTTTTGAAAAAATAAAAAAGAAAAAGTTTAATTCTGCATCCAATTAACTGGAAAAATGCATTTTTTTAAAATTTTTTTTTGGAGTTTTTACTTTTCCATGATTGCTATTTTACTTTTCTAGTTATTTCTAGTCGACCTAAGATTGCCAATTTACTTTTCAAAAAAAAATGAAAAAACACAAAAAAATGAACTCGCAAGTCATTATTCTCCTTGTCAGCATTTAATTTCTTGTTCAGTCCTGTTAGCTTTTAATTTCCTGTCTTGTTGACTGGTATCCAGTTGGTCGCAAAACTTTTATTTTCCTGTCACTTATTGACCCGTATCCAGTTGATCGCAATACCTTTATTTTCCTGTCACTTGCTAACCCGTATCCAGTTGGTCGCAAGACTTTTAATTTCCTGTCACTTGCTGGCCCGTATCCAGTTGGTCACAAGAATTTTAATTTCCTGTCACTTCCTGACTCGTATCCAGTTGGTCGCAAGACTTTTTGATTTCCTGTCGCTTGTGGACCCGTATCCAGTTGGTCGCAAGGCTTTTAATTTCCTCCGCTTGTTGACCCATATCCAGTTGGTCACAAGACATTTAATTTCCTGTCGCTTGTTGACCCATATCCAGTTGGTCACAAGACTTTTAATTTCCTATTGCTAGTTGACCTGTATCCAGTTGGTCGCAAGATCTTTTGATTTCCAGTCAACCGTCGGCTTTTAAATTCCTCAGCCTCTCTCGGTTTTTAAATTCCTATTAGGCCTATCGGCTTTTGAATTTCCTGTTAATTCTATTAGATTTTACATTTCTTGTCATTTGTAAATTTGTGTCAAAATAGTTAGTTTCTCTTCTTGCATGATTCATACATAAGTGATTTCTGAATTGTATAGTTTGCATGTAACTTTCTTATTTAGACTCTTTCAAAGTTAGAATTCAATCTTTCTTCCATTTGCATTTCATGCATTGTCGAACAAAATCAATGTTCATGTCTTTACTTATTCCTTATGAAGACAATATGAAAAGCTTAGGTCTTTCATATTCTCTTATAAGAAATGACTAAAGAGGGGCAACTGACACAGATTTGTCCAAGGTTATAAGAAAAAAATACAAAACAAAAAAAAATTATTATTAGCCTATTTTATTTCATTTTTTGTTGTTGTTTCTTTGTTGTACAAAAATAAAAAAATTTCATTTTTTTAGTTAAAAAAAACTCTAAGCCCATTTGAAAAAAAAGCCCATTTCATTTTGTTGTTGTAAAAAAAAAAGGTCTCAAGGCACCCATTTTTGCTTTCAGCCCATGACTTGCTGATCCATTAAAAAAAAAGTCCTCAGCCTATTGCATTGATTTTATTTTACTTTATTTCTTTATTATTTCTTTAAATTGAAAAAAAAAAGACAAAAAAGAATTGGTGCCTAGCAAAACAATAGAGTTAGATGCTAAAGCGTGCAAGTTTGTAGAGAAGACAAGATAAGCACCTAACAAAGTTGCAGAAAACATGCACCGGAGTAAAAAATAGTAGGAACAAGTCAGGAATGGCAACACCGAACAATGCATGAAAAGATTGGAGAATCAAAGCATTCAAAATAAAATCCCATGAAATAAGCAATCAGATCACAAGAGGACCAAACAAATTCATTGCACAACTGTATAAATGGGGGAATTCTCTTATCACCAACGGGAGATCAGAAAAAAATTTTGTTCAGAGATTTAGAGTTTTGATTCTCGATTAAGACCCTTAAAAATCACAGAAATCTGGGAGATTGAAAGAAGCAAATGCTAAAAAGAGAAAGCAAAACACAGGTGAGTTCTTGCATTTTTAAGCCAAACTTTGTGAATTCTACTAACCCATATCTGCGAACAGATATTCCAGTCCATTCAATACCCAATTTCACTTCATTCCATATTACAAACCACTTACAGCCAAACATATACCCAGAAATATATTATCAGCAATCAACATCCCTGTTATCAGATAATCTAAACTAACCACAGATATAACATCCACAAAATCACAACCTAACCTCATTTCATCATCCAAACAAACAATATCCAGTCACCAAAACACAGAAATCAACAGTCCATTTTAACAACAAAAATCTCATATTAGAACCAAGTTCAACAAAAAATAAATAAAAAGAAAATAAAAAACCAGAAGCGGTAAAGGAGGCCGGCAGCCTCACTCCCACCGCCATGGCCGTTGGCATCGCCGAATATCCTTTCCCTCGAGCGCTTCTCTGTGAGCTATCACTAGAACGGCCACCGCAATTGCCATCGATGCTGTCGTGCCTCCTGCTCATACAGCCTATTTCCTTCTCCACTCCATCGGTGTCGCTTCCCTTTCTTTCCTACCTAAGCTTGCCATCGGCGGGCTTCCCACTGTCTTCCACCGCATGCCACAGATTCGCTTCCCCTTTCTCCTCGTGCCGCCATGCATGCTTTCCGCTGCTGCCTTCCCTTCACTCCCCGCAGCTACCACGACGTTCCGCGGTGCTCCAGGCACAAGCTGGCCGCCTCCCTTACACGATGGAGAGCCGCTCCTTCTAACACCTAAAAATTAGTTAAAAATTAATTTGAGCTTTATTAGTTATAATTTTAAAAATCTAATGGTTCAGTAATGATGAGGATGGCCCAACGGACCTATACAAAAAAAAAAATTCAGGCCGAGGTGAATAATAACCTTGCGAGCCCTCCTAGCAGTCAGACAATCGAAACCCAAGTCCGGTTCAGGAAGTGCCAGGGACTGAGAAAAGAGATGGTTAAGGTTAGAAATGGTAAGGAATGAGAATTTATACCTAGAGTTAAATTTCGGTGATATCGAGTTACTCGTATGGTATTTTACCAGTTCGGTAAAATATCGATGTGTAGTTTCTTATACCGAATAAAACTTGCAATGCAAGTTCCCACCCAACTAGACAAGTGATGAGGACATAGCTAGTGGCAAGGATAACAAGGCACTTTGAGGACTTGGGGACCCATGACAAGATCAAGGGCTAGGAAAGCAAAGGAGGCATTGCAACAAGTTGTAGCAATAATTCTTAAGGCTGCCCCTAATTTAGAAGACTTGAAGCCCAAAATGGTGCATTGCATCACCCCACTTGAAGACCCTGATGCTATATGGACTGCCACCATCTTTTTAAGCCTTTTATGTTACTAAATAAAGTTTGTAATGATGTAATTGGGCTTGTGAATTTTGTACAGCCTATCACTTCTTAATTTCATAATTTTATTTAATTTAGATTTTAATCATGGGCTAAGTATTATAACCCACTTGCTGAACTTTACTCTAGTTTATAAACATTGTAAACACCTTTTGGAAAGAATTTTTTTGGAAAATTAGATCAGAATATCTTTTTGGTAAGAGTGTCGCTTTGGTTCTTGCTTGGAACCCTAGGTCTTATCAAGAGTATCCAATTACTCTTGTGGCGATCTCCCTCGGCTTATCAATCATTCTTGATTGTGGCACCTCCAACCAATTTCATTCCTCATCTTTCTATTCCGGAACGTATCATTTAGTAATCAGAGCGAGGTTCAAATTCTGCAGAATTAGTCAGTTTTCCTTAGTTCATATCTGGAGTTTTATGCATCATATTTCGGTGTTTCTTGGGTCATTTCTGCATTTCAGTCTCGATTTTCAGCTTGTTTTGGAATCATTGCAATCTGAATTTTCTAGCTTGAGATACAGTGAATTTTTGTTTACGAGCCCAGACTTGGAGCAACCCTAAATTTGTTTTTGAGTCCTTGTTTGATTCATCATTTTGCTTAATTTTGTGATGTTCTTCTAGTTTCCATTTCTGTCTTTGATGTTACATTGGATCAGTGGGTTAAAAAAAAAAGTGCAGAATGTTCATCATGTGTTCTTGAGAATTATTTCATTTTAATCTATCTAGGCTTTGTTAGTTGGATGTTTAGTTGTTAAATATGTGCTTGTTTTGATGTGATTCCATTTAGTCTGTTCATACAATCATCAAGAACAGATTGAAAAAAAAAATTTGAAAAAAAAAAGTCATAATAGTGGCTTGCTTATTTTGTTCTTCAAACCTTTAGCTTGTTCTTGTCTTGTTTGGCCTTTGATTTGAGTGTGCTTATCCTTGTGTAGCTTTTCTTGCTTGTCTCTTTTGGGTCTTAAAAGTTGTCTTAGAGTTTTCTTTGTTTGACCTCTTGTTGTTTTGTGATTTAATATTGGAGTTGTTGGATTCTGTTTGAATTGACCTGTGATTCTATTTAAGAGCCTACAAGAGCACTTGAGTGGTAAAAGACAAGAGAGAACTTTACATAAAAGCCTATTAGAGAGCAACAAACACGAGTGATACATCTCTAAGAGTGCAAACACGTGATAAGTGTGGTGAGGTCCTATTTTCTTTTTTTTCTTTTTACTTGAATTATGGCAGGAACAGGTGGTGATGGTACCCTCCTCCTCAGGGAAATAACAGATTGTTAGTTGAGGTTATTTAGCTCAAATGCAAAGGATGATGAGGGAGCATACAGAGGAGTTATATGAGAGAATTGAGCGGTTAGAAAATCAAGAACATCGTGATGATGATGGAGGTAGAAGGAGGATTAATGGAAGGAGGAAAAGAGATAATGAAGGTGATGCTAGAGAGGACCGAATTAAGGGAATGAAGCTTAACATCCCACCTTTCAAAGGGAAGAGTGATCCAGAGGCTTATCTTGAGTGAGAGATGAAGATTGAGCAGTTGTTCTCATGCTACAATCACAATGAAGAAAAGAAAGTAAAGGTGGCAGCCATGGAGTTCACAGATTATGCTCTTATTTGGTGGAACCAATTGCAAAAGGAGTGACTTAGATATGAAGAACCTTTGGTGGATACTTGGACTGAAATGAAAAGGTTGATGAGAAGGAGATTTGTCACTTCCTATTATCATAGGGACCTTCATAACAAGCTTCAAAGACTCACGCAAGGTAGTAGGAGTATTGATGAATATTACAAGGAGATGGAGGTGTCTTTGATTAGAGCCAATGTGAATGAAGATAGGGAGGCTACTATGATACATTTTTTAAATGGGCTGAATAATGACATTAGAGATGTGGTTGAGCTACAAAATTATGTGGAGTTAGAAGACTTGGTACATCAAGCTACCAAAGTGGAGCAGCAACTTAAGAGAAAAGGCACCATGAGAAGGAATTCTTCTAATTTCAATTCTTCAAATTGGAATGAAAGAAAAAAGAAGGAGAGAGGTACTTCTTTGAACAATACCATGGCTGCACCTCAAAGGACTCAATTCAAGTCCAATAAGACCCCTAAAAAAACAAGGAGTAGTGAGATAAAATGCTTCAAGTGTTTAGGGAGAGGTCACATAGCTTTGGCGTGTCCAACCAAGAAGACTATGTTACTTAAGTAGAATGGAGAAATTAATAGTGAGTCTTCAGCTAGTGAAGCCGAGGAAGAGCAATAGGTAGATAAGGAGATCATTGTGGAGGCCAAAGAAGGAGATTTATTGATGATTAGGAGGTTGCTTGGAAGTCAGATGCAAGCACTTGATGATTCCCAAATAGAGAACATTTTTCACTCTAGGTGTTCAATTGATGGGAAACTATGTTCTTTGATTGTGGAAGGAGGGAGTTGCACCAATGTGGCCAGCTCTAGATTAGTGTCCAAATTAAATTTGGAGACCAAGCCACATCCTAGGCCATACAAACTCCAATGGCATAGTAAAGATGGAGAGATGACCGTGAGCAAGCAAGTGGAGCTGCACATTTCCATGGGACAATACAATGACAAAGTGATATGTGATGTGGTTTCATTGGAGGCAAGCCATATTCTCTTGGGGAAGCCGTGGCAATATGACACCAAAGCTGTTCATGATGGGTTCACAAACAAGATTTCTTTCATGCATAATGGGAGGAAAATTGTACTCAAACCTTTATCTCCTAGAGAGGTGTGTGAGTATCAAATAAAATTGAGAGAAAAGAGAGTTCAAGAGAGAAAAGAGATGAGGGACACACAAAAAAGTGAAACACTTGATAAAAAAAAGAGTGGAAAGAAAAAGAGTGAAACACTTATGGGATTGAGTAAAACACTTAAGAGCAAACAGAGTTGTTTAGTAAAAGAAAGTGAGGTGAATAAGCTTGCTTGCCAACAAGCCACTTTATTTACTTTATTGCAAGAAAAATGTTTTAACTGCTGATAACTCTAATAAAAGTGTTGCCTCTACTAGTGTTGAGTCTCTTCGCAAGAATACAAGGACGTGTTTCTAAAGGAGGTTCCAAGTGGATTGCCACCTTTGCGAGGGATTGAGCATCATATTGATCTTATCCCTGGTGTATCTTTACCCAATCGACCAACTTATAGGAGCAATCCTCAAGAGACCAAAGAAATACAAAAGCAAGTTGAGGAGTTGATGACAAAAGGTTGGGTGCAAGAAAGCTTAGTCTGTGTGTTGTTTCAGGAATTCTAGTGCCTAAAGAGGATGGGACTTGGAGGATGTGTAGTGATTGTAGAGCAATCAACAACATCAAGGTCAAGTACCGACATCTTATTCCCAGGTTAGATGACCTTCTTAATGAACTATATAGTGCCTGTTATTTTTCTAAAATTGATTTAAAAGTGGGTATCATCATATTAGGATAAGGGAAGGGGATGAATGGAAAACTGTCTTTAAAACTAAGTATGGTTTGTATGAGTGGTTGATTATGTCTTTCGGGCTAACTAATGCCCCAAGCACTTTTATGATATTAATGAACCATGTCTTAAGAGATTTTATTGGCAAGTTTTTTGTTATTTACTTTGATGATATTATGATTTATAGCACTAGTTTTGACTTGCATATTGAACATTTGAGGGCTGTCATGCATGTGCTTAGAACAGAAAAATTGTATGCTAATCTTGAGAAATGCACTTTTTGCACCGATCATGTTAAGGCCATTCAAGAATGGCCTACGCCTAAGAATGTGAGTAAAGTGAGAGTTTCCATGGTTTAGCTAGTTTCTATAGGAGGTTTGTTAGGGATTTTAGCACCTTGCCTGTGCCTCTTAATGAGATAGTTAAAAAGCATGTGGGTTTCAAATGGGGAGAGAAACAAGAGCAAGCTTTTGCTGCCCTTAAGCATAGGCTAACTAATGCACCCATTCTTTCTTTGCCCAATTTTGCTAAATCTTTTGAACTTGAATGTGATGCATCAAACGTGGGCATTGGGGCTATTTTGATGCAAGAAGGCCATCTGATTGCTTATTTTAGTGAGAAGTTAAATGGAGCTGCCCTAAACTATACCACTTATCATAAGGAATTGTATGCCTTAGTGCGCTCTTTGAAAACTTGGCAGTATTATTTGTTCCCCAAAGAATTTGTAATTCATAGTGATCATGAGTCCCTAAAATACTTGAATAGACAAGGCAAACTGAATAAAAGGTATGCCAAATGGGTTGAGTTTTTAGAACAATTTCCATATGTCATTAATCATAAAAAGGGGAAGGGGAACATAGTGGCTGATGCTTTATCTAGGAGGCATGCATTACTCTATACTCTTGAAACTAAAATTTTTGGGCTTGAAACTTTGAGAGAAATGTATTTGCATGATGCTGAATTTTCTAAGATATATGCTGCTTGTGAAAATGTGTCTCAAAATGGTTACTATAGGTACAATGGATATTTGTTTAAAGAAAAAAGATTGTGTGTGCATAAGTGTTCCATAAGAAATTTGCTTGTGAAAGAGGCATATGAAGGAGGATTAATGGGACATTTTGGGGTGCATAAAACTTTGGACATATTGCATGAACATTTTTATTGGCCCCATATGAAACATGATGTGCATAAATATTGTGAGCATTGCATTGTTTGTAAAAAGGCAAAATCAAAGGTGATGCCACATGGTTTATATACTCCTCTTCCTGTTCCTGATTTTCCTTGGATTGATATATCTATGGACTTTTTTGGGGCTGCCTAGAACAAAGAATGGCAAGGATTCTATTTTGGTAGTTGTGGACAGGTTTTCAAAAATGGCACATTTTATACCTTGCAAAAAGGTTGATGATGATTGCCATGTAGCTGACTTATTTTTCAAGGAAGTGGTGAGACTCTATGGGCTGCCTAGGAGCATTGTAAGTGATAGGGACACTAAGTTCCTAAGTCACTTTTGGAGAACATTGTGGGGTAAGCTTGGTACTAAATTACTTTTCTCTACTACTTGTTACCTGCAAACTGATGGGCAAACTGAGGTGAATAAGACTTTAGGCACCTTGATTAGGACTATTTTAAAGCAAAATCTTAAGTCTTGGGAAGAATGTTTGCCTCATGTAGAATTTGCTTATTATAGGGCTATCCATAGCACAACTAATTGTTCACCATTTGAAATTGTGTATGGATTTAACCCTATGACACCACTTGATTTATTTCCTATGCCTAACATTACTATTTTTAAGCATAAGGATGCATAGGCTAAGGCTGACTATGTGAGAAAGCTGCATGAGCATGTGAAAGCTCAAATTGAGAAGAAAATTGAGAGCTATGCCAAGCAAGCTAACAAGGGAAGAAAGAAAGTTGTATTTGAACCCGGAGATTGGGTTTGGGTGTACATGAGGAAAGAGAGGTTCCTGAACAAAGAAAGTCCAAACTCCAACCTAAGGGCACAGTCCTTTTCAAGTATTGGAAAGGATCAACGACAATGCCTACAAAATCGATTTCCTGGTGAGTATAATATCAGTGCCACTTTTAATGTTGCTGATTTGTCTCTTTTTGATGCAGGTGATGAGGCCTTGGATTTGAGGTTAAATCCTCTTCAAGAGGGAGGGATGATGAGGACAGCTAGTGGCAAGGACAACAAGGCACTTCGAGGACATGGGGGACCCATGACAAGATCAAGGGCTAGGAAAGCAAAGGAGGCATTGCAACAAGTTGTAGCAACAATTCTTGAGGCTGCCCCTAATTTGGAAGACTTGAAGCCCAAAATGGTGTATTGCATCACCCCACTTGAAAGCCCCTGATGCTATATGGACTGCCACCATCTTTTTAAGCCTTTTATGTTACTAAATAAAGTTTGTAATAATGTAATTAGGCTTGTGAATTTTGTACAGCCCATCACTTCTTAATTTCATAATTTTATTTAATTTAGATTTTAATCATGGGCTGAACTTTACTCTAGTTTATAAACATTGTAAACACCTTTTGGAAGGAATTTTTTTTGGAAAATTAGATCAGAATATCTTTTTGGTAAGAACGTCTCTTTAGTTCTTACTTGGAACCCTAGGTCTTATCAAGAGTATCCAATTACTCTTGTGGCAATCTCCCTTGGCTTATCAATCATTCTTGATTGTGGTGCCTCCAACCAATTTCATTCCTCATCTTTTTATTCCGGAACGTATCAACAAGTGTGTGGCTTAGAAGAAGCCACACCATTGCCACTTTATTAGGACCAATAGCATGCTTGCAAAAATTACCACATTTATCTTTAAGAGAAAACATTTTGTACTTGAAATTACTATGCATTTTGGCATAAACTCATAAGATCAACATCTTATCATTTCCTTTCATGAAAATTTCGGCCAAGACAAGAGCAAAACAGCCACCATTGTTGTCTTCTTCATAAGCTCAAGTTTTAACTTCAAATCATCAAAACACTTGCCCAAAATTACAAAAATTACAAACTTCCTTCACCAAAGTTATTCAACTCATCAATACCTACACATCTAACGATTAAAATCTCAAACCTCCATCAATTATCACTTTGATCCCTAACTTCCTTACTGCCTAGAGGAGGTTTGGTGTGTGATTGGGAGTCCTAAGAGTGAAGGGGAATCAAGGGGGGCATCCTTTGGAGCATAGAGCTCAAGAGCTTTCAAAGTAGGGGTTTCTTTACCTTTTTTTCTCAAATTTATTCTAATCTGTTTTGGCTGAGCTAAGTTCGAAATTTCTAGTTGTAGTGATTGATATTATGTTGATATTGATGCATGAATTTTGGTGGAGTGTTTGGATGAAGTTAAAAATCATTTTTGTCAAAAGGAATTTTGGTCTTTGCTGGGATTTTCGATTTTTACACAGGCAGCTATTGAACTCGAATTATCTAGTATACTTGTCGACATCTTCATGAGCTATAAAAATTATATGTTGGAGTTAACATCCTAAAATAACTACATGAATTTTCTTGGGTGTTGATTTTAAGGTTTACTACCTTAAAAAAATCAGAAACCGAAATGAACTATGTGCTGCCTGAAATATTGAAACTGAAGCTGTAAATTTGTCTAAAATTTTTTTAATATAGCACATGATTGATTTTTCCTTTGAAATTTTTACAGAGTGTTGATAACATCTTGAAGTGTAACTGTGATTTTTATTTTGAATTGTTTCAATCATTTGCTAGGGAAAAATTATGCATTTCGGGTTTTGAGCTAAGGTTAAGGGGTTGAGCACTAAAATTGTCTAAATTTTTTTAATGTAGTTATAGAACTCTTTTTCCTATGAAATTTTTATGGGACCTTGTGGACCATTGAAGTGTTCTTGAGAATTTTTATAGCTTCTGAATTGATTGTTTGATGTGCAAATAAATTGTGCTATGAATATGTGAAATCTGCCATTGTGTTAAAAATGAATTGATGCTTTGAATTGATGAAATAATGGCTTCTTGTACTAGTATGGCATGAGCACAAGAATATGAACATGAATAATTGAGCATGTGAACTTATTGATGAGGTTAGGCACACAGGTATGAATGTGTATTACAATTGCTCATATGCAAAAAAAAACATAAGATCATGTTTCTTGGGGAGAAGTAAAGTCCGGTTGTTAAGGAAAGTAAACCTGACTAGTTGGGGAAAGTAAACCTGACTACCTTTGAATTAAGTCGGGGAAAGTAAACCTGACTAGAAATAGGTCTATGAGAATTGGAGAAAGTAAATCCAATGATCATGTGTAGGAATGAGCTCAGTCCTAAAAATGCAATCTATTACCCTAAAGTAGTCTTTTATCTTATGTGCTAAGTGAAGGATTTTAGTATTAATATTTAGGCCAATATGTTAAGTTGTGGTTTAGCGGTATAGGGTTTATATGATGTTGAGTAGTATGATATGTGATTGAATGATAAAAGCTACCCACTTCGGAAGGATAATTTTAGAACTTTAAAATGAATACTTAATATATATTATATGATCACATTTTCTTGATAAACCGAAGTGGTTGGGACGATGATGATGACATTATGATTATATATTTTTTGGGATACCTTGGGAATTTTCAGAATTCTCACCCCTGCTTGTTTGTGTTTTCGTGTCATCTCCAAGGGGATTCCAGAGGATAGTGAAGCAGCTACAAGAAAGGCTAAATTGTAGTTTCTATACTTTAGTTGTGGGAACTCATATCTATTGTACATAGTTATACATATATGTATGTCTATAAATGTAGTAAAGAACCTATGTGGATTCCAGCTCATAGAAGAGCTTCCTTTTGTACTTGACTTGTATTAAATAAATATGTTATTTCTTGCAATATATTTTGATAGAACCATGAGTTAGTTAATATGCAATTCGATCGATTCTTGCTATAGATAATTAAGAAAGGTCTACAAATATATAAGTAACAACTCTCGACTACGATGCCATGACTTAAGGATGAGGTCGTACTTGGGAGGATGTTACATTATGGTAGAGGTTCATCCTAGTAGGACCTTGAGGAATGGACTGGCTATGCTTCCTTAGTAAATGTCATGCATTATAATTCTATAAATGTGTATGACTGCTGGTTGGGAATGTTGTGGGTTGTTGCCACACTTAGCTTGGTATTGAACCTGATTAACTCAATAATTCTTGTTTGGTGTAACAGGAACCAATGACTTCAAATGGCGTACTGGGAAAGTGCAGAAATGAAGCGGGTATGATGGATACTTTTCGTGAGATGGCAGCTGCCATGAGAGAACAAGTTATAGCAGCCAATAAGATGATGGAAAGGTTGGATTGATATGCAAAAGGAAATCCGGTGGGGAACCCTGGAGGAGAAAAGTGGACATAAAACACCAAAGTTCACAGAGTTCAAGAAGGCAAACCCTTCCCCATTTCGAGGAGCTTTGATCCAAACAAAGCAGAAGAATGGACCAAAGCTATGGACAAGATTTTCTCCATTCTTCCCTGTACGAAGACCCAAAAAGTGGCCTTCGCTACTTACATGCTAGAAGCGGATGTAGAATTTCGATAGGTTGGCACCAAAGGGTTATTCAAAGGTTCTCAGTACATGGGAAGTGTTTAAGGAAGCTTTTTATCACAAGTATTTTCCTGCTTCTATGAGTAATGCAAAGGAGTTGAAGTTCATGGCACTCAAGCAAGGGTCTATGAGTGTAGCTAAATCACAGCCAAGTTTGAAGAGCTTTGCAAGTTTTCTACTATCTATGAACGTAATCCTGATGAAAGCTTGAAAGTGCATGAAATATAAGGGAGGGTTACGTAAGGACATTGAAGCTGCTATGGGACTCTTAGAGTGGGATTATGCATCCTTAGTAAACAAGTGCCGTCGTGCAGAGGACTCCACCAAGAAGTTCAAGGTCGCCCAATCTGCTAAGGACCCTTCTAACAAAAGACTGCCACTTGAAGACCAAGACTATGAGGATGATTCACCTTTAAAGAAGTGATTTCAACCAAGTTCACAAAAGGATAAATGGCAATAGCAGTAAAGGCCATGCCCAAAAGGTGGAAGAGATCACGGAATAGACCCTTCTTGGCTGGACAAAATGTGTGCTACCTCTGAAAAGCCAGGACACAAGATTTGGGAGTGCCCAGATAGGCATTTAAAACGACTACCAAACCACAACAATAGAGTGGGGTATTCACCACAAGTGCTGAAAGGATTTCACCACCTAAAAATTCGACCTAAGGTAAGAACGTTTACAATTTGATTGAATTGTTTGAACAAAGTGTGAATTCCTTGTTGATTTTTGGAATTTGTCTTTTGAAATTATTTTCAAATGAATTTTGAGGGCAAATTCTTTTTAAGGTGGGTGGTAATGTAACACTCTAAAAATTAGTTAAAAATTAATTTGAGCTTTATTAGTCATATATTTAAAAATTTAATATTTCAGCAATGATGAGGATGGCCCAACGGACCTATACAAAAAAAAAATTAAGGGATGAATGGTAACTTTACGGGCCACACGGCAGTAAACAACTGAAACCCAAGTGGGACCAAGACGTGTCTATGACTGTGAAAGGAGATGGTTAAGGTTAGAAATGGTAAGGAATGAGAATTTATACCTAGAGTTAAATTTCAAGTGATATTGGGGTTACTGGATATGGTATTTTACCCGTTCAGTAAAATATCGATGTGTTCTTACACGAATGAAACTTGCAATGCAAGTTTGCCACCCAACTAGACAAGTGTGTGGCTTAGAAAAAGCCACACCATTGCCACTTTATTAGGACCAATAGCATGCTTACAAAAATTACCACATTTATCTTTAAGAGAAAACATTTTGTACTTGAAATTACTATGCATTTTGGCATAAACTCATAAGATCAACATCTTATCATTTCTTTCATGAAAATTTCGGCCAAGACGAGCAAAACAGCCACCATTGTTGTCTTTTTCATAAGCTCAAGTTTTAACTTCAAATCATCAAAACACTTGCCCAAAATTACAAAAATTACAAACTTCCTTCACCAAAGTTATTCAACTCATCAATACCTACACATCTAACCGATTAAAATCTCAAACCTCCATCAATTATCACTTTGATCCCTAACTTCCTTACTGCCTAGAGGAGGTTTGGTGTGTGATTGGGAGTCCTTAGAGTGAAGAGGAATAAGGGGGGCATCCTTTGGAGCATAGAGCTCAAGAGCTTTCAAAGTAGGGGTTTCTTTACCTTTTCTTCTCAAATTTATTCTAATTGTTTTGGCTGAGCTAGGTTCGAAATTTCTAGTTGTAGTGATTGATATTATGTTGATATTGATGCATGAATTTTGGTGGAGTGTTTGGATGAAGTTAAAAATTATTTTGTCAAAAGGAATTTTGTCTTTGCTGCTGGATTTTGATTTTTACATAGGCAGCTATTGACTGAATTTTCTGGTATACTTGTGGGTATTTTCATGAGCTATAAAAATTATATGTTGGAGTTAACATCCTAGAATAACTACATGAATTTTCTTGAGTGTTGATTTTAAGGTTTACTACCTTAAAAAAATCAGAAATTGAAGTGAACTTATTACTTTGAAATATTGAAACTGAAGCTATAAATTTGTATAATTTTTTTAACATAGCAAATGATTTATTTTCCTTTGAAATTTTTACATAATGTTGATAACATCTTTAAGTATAACTTTTATTTTTATTTTGAATTTATTCAATCATTTGCTTGGGTTAAAAATGATGCATTTCGGGTTTTGAGCTGAGGTTAAGGGGTCCTGAGCACTGAACTTGTCTAAATTTTTTTAACATAGTTAGAGAACTCTTTTTCCTCTGAAATTTTTATGTGACCTTGTGGACACATTGAAGTGTCCTTGTGAATTTTATAGCCTCTGAATTGATTGTTTGATGTGCAAATAAATTGTGCTATGAATATGTGAAATCTACCATTGTGCTGAAAATGAATTGATGCTTTAAATTGATGAAATAATGACATCTTGTACTAGTATGGCATGAGCACAAGAATATGAATATGAATAATTGAGCATGTGAACTTATTGATGAGGTTAGGCACACATAGGTATGAATGCCTATTACAATTGCTCATATGCGAAAGAAAAGCATAAGATTATGTTTCTTGGAGATAGTAAATCCGGTTGTTGGGAAAAGTAAACCTGACTACCCTTAAAAATAAATAAGGGAAAGTAAACCTGACTAGAAATAGGTCTGTATGAGAATTGAGAAAGTAAATCCAATGATTATGTATAGGAATGAGCTCAATCCTGAAAATACAGTTTATTACCCTAAAGTAGTCTTTTATCTTATGTGCTAAGTGAAAGATTTTAGTATTAATATTTAGGCCAATATGTTAAGTTGTGGTTTAGAAGTATAGGGTTTATATGATGTTGAGTAGTATGATATGTGATTGAATGATAAAAGCTACCCACTTCGGAAGGATGATTTTAGAACTTTAAAATGAATACTTAATATATATTGTATGATCACATTTTCTTGATAAACCGAAATGGCTGGACGATAATAATTACATTATGATTATATATTTTCGGGGATACCTACTAGGAGTTTTTAGAATTCTCACTCTTGCTTATTTGTGTTTCCGTGTTGTCTCTAGGTGGATTCCAGAGGATAGTGAAAGCTACAAGAAAGGCTAAATTGTAGTTTCTATAGTTTAGTTATGGGAACTTGTATCTATTGTACATAGTTATACATATATGTATGTCTATAAATGTAGTAAAGAACCTATATGGATTACAGCTCATAGAAGAGCTTCTTTTGTACTTAACTTGTATTAAATAAATACGTTATTTCTTGCAATATATTTTGATAGAACCATGAGTTAGTTAATACGCGATTAAACTGATTCTTGCTATAGATAATTAAGAAAGGTCCACAAATCTATCAGTAACAACTCTCGACTACAATACTATGACTTAAGAATGAGGTTGTACTTGGGAGGATGTTACACCTTCTTTCCCCTCTATGTGATCTCCTCTCTCTCAATCTCTCTTGCTCTATTTCTCATCCCATCTCTCTCTTTCTAGAGCTCTGAGCCCTCATTCTCTATGTTTTGTTGTGTGTATGTAAATGTGTGTGTATGTGTGTGTGTGAACTCATCAAAGGAATTTCTCTCTCTCTCTCTCTCTGTACTCAACTTTATTTCCTTTGCCCTTTTGAAAAAGATCAAGACATGCCAAAACCAAGCAATAGATTTCAAGCTACGAGAGTATTCCTCTCATTCTATTTTCTTTATTGTTTTAATCTTTTATTTATTCATTTTTCTTTTTCTAGTAAATGGTGTCTTTTTATATATAAAAAAAATTTGTTGTAATTGATTGAATATTCTCATTTTTTTTATAATAAAGTTAATTTAGTCGTGACAACTTATTAATTCTATACTCTAAGAATATCTTAGTTGTGACAGCTTGATATTCAAAATTTCTTTTCAAAAATAAAATCAATCAACATACAAACATTTTTTTGAACTACGTGACTTTGAGTTCCCCATTGCACCAAGGAATACGTAAAGACGATCCTGTTAAGCCAAAATTTAATTTTTATAATTTTTGTCTTAATTGTAAATATTTTTTTTCTTATATATGAGATATTTTATTTCATTTAATTTTCATTTCTTTGGGGAATATTTTGTTTTGGATAAAGATGTTAATTTAGCCACGACGGCTTGTTAACTCAGTATTTTGGACATATAAATTGTGATGATTTGATGCTCCAGAATTTCCCTAAAAAATTATTTTTTTAATTTTCTTGTAAATAAAAATAATAAAATAATTATTTTGAAAGGTTACTAATAATTTGCACAAATCAATAAAAGGTACCATCTAAGGACTTGTGTATTAGGGCCTGTAGGATTAAGTTCTTACCCTGCTAACACAACTCCGAACTCAAATCTGATTTCAAAAATAATTTCTTTTAAAATAAAATGATTTTTTTCCACGTTTTCCCAATTTTAAAAAAAAAACTTGGTGACTCCAATTTTTAACCAATCATTTTTCATCGTCCCTGCTATCCGGTTGTGACATTAATAATTAAAGTAAGTTTTTGAATTTACTTTACCTTCTAATAATTTATTAATTTTTCCAATCATACCTTCAAATCTCTTTTTCATTAACACAATAAAAATACTCTACAAAATATCTTATTCAAAATTATTTAATGTGAAAATAATAACAAATAATATAAATAAAATGATAATTGATCGTATTGTTATATCATTAAAATTGTATATGTATAATTATTATATTATTAATTAATGATAACAAAAGTACTATAATTATGTTACCACAAAAAAGACTATTATAATTAATGATAATTTTATTGACCATGTGTAACAATTATATAATTATATAAAAAACTATTATAATGTGTTTTCTAAATTGATAATGAACTAAAACTACAACCCTTATGTGATTTAAAAACTACATAAATTAGGATTATTTATTTTTACTAATTTATAATCTATAATATATCTATAATAATACTAATATTTAAAACTCATTACATGAAAAAATTTTCCATGTTTCATTCATAGAGAAAATTATGCCTTACCATTTTCATAATCTTAATATTTAAACCAAGTTTTTGTATTTAATTTATCTTCTAATTATTAATTAATTTTTTCCAATTAATCCTTTATATCTCTCTTTCACTAGCACAATAAAAATACTCTACAAAATATCTCAATCAAAATTATTTAACATGAAAATAATAACAAATAATATAAATAAAAGACAAAACCCTCAATTTAATCCCTCTCAAATTTCAAGTCAAGCAAATTGGTCCCTATAAAAAAAAACTCTTAAATTGATCCATACAAAATTGAATAGTTGGACAAATTAGTCTCTAAAAAAACTCCCAAGTATTAACAACACTTATGTTTCGTGTAATGCCCGATTTTCATTTGATCTTAATTGTGTGATTAATTAAGATTAGTTGGCTCAAATTAAGAGTTGATTACCTTAACTGATTAATTACTGGATAATTAGTCTTTCTTGATTAATTTTAGCCTCCAAATAATTTATTAAAATGCATGATTATGTTAATTACTGTGTTTAATTATTTTAACGTTTAAGATTAGTACTTTGAAAATTTAAATATTCTCTCCCAAAGCCCATTCTCAAAACTTATCATTAAGATAAAAAATTATTTGAGTGAGTAGGGTGTGAAAAATAGTGTTTAACTGTAGTCTTGGATTGATTTAAAATTATTTTAGTGCTTTTATATATGACATTACTAATTTTGATAAGGTATATATGAGTACAGCATTTTTATTAAGTTATATAATTATTGAACAATAAATTTGATTGCTATAATTTTACATAAAAACTTTAAATTTTAAAATATACCAAATTATTGAAAATAGATTGCTGTTGTGTGTGTGTGTGTGTGTGTGTGTGTGTGTGTGTGTGTGTGTGTGTGTGTATAATAAAAATATTAACATATTGGATTTAAATTCCAATCAAGTTATGCAGACACTAAATCACGCTATTACAATGATACACTATTAATTATTTTACAAAAAAATATATGAATATTCTTACACAATATGCATGTATATGTACATGTTTGCATTCTAATCTCACTTTAGGATCATCCTCCATAATCAATTATAAAATCACAAAAGATCATGTCATTTATTAAATGTCTCACCATAGAATATATCTCCATCAAGTATTAATTTACATAGTATATTCGTATGGTCAATCCTTATAATGTACACATCTCTTAGCATAATCTTGTAGCCTGCACATTTGCATGGGTTGAAAGCATATAAAGAATATACAACTATTCAAAACATTCTCTTTCCATCCCTTGCACTTCCTCCTCACCAGGAATGATGGGCTGTAACATTAAGTTACAAAAAGAAAGAAATGAAAAACAAGCAAAAGTGGGCACGACATTCCCTCATTCCCACACCCTACAATGAAGATGGGCTCTGTGCTTAACCTAATGAAACATTCAACAACTACAGAGACATGGGAGGCAAATTAGTGTGGGTTCTTCCATCCCACGAATAGCATGGAATTAAGGATTAATTATCAAAACAGTAAGGGAAACACCGGATTGGAGCAAGAATGAACCCGATAAAATGAACAAAAAAAAATCTCACATCCATCTTCATCATCTATCCCTGAAGAAAAATCTAAACCTTTAACCGCTACCCCCACCACACTTTCATCATCAGTGCTTTAACTTCTAGTTCTGTCTCCACCTTCGAAGAGGAGGAAAGCTGCTAAGACCCAAGAGAGCTGTCCAACATCATGTGGTATCTTTTGTTGACCCTTGTTATCAAAATTTTACATCCATTAGTAGATTACCCATTTACACACACACACAATGTAAGATATTAACAAATCCATTTCAGCCAAAACCATCAACAAATCTGTCCTAACCAACACAAATCTAACCCAGAAACATGCTTAAACCACAAAATAGAAAATCAAGCAACATTCCCACTAAAAGAGAAACCCACAACACAAAGATGTAAAATTGAAAATCATACCATCACAGTCAAGCCACTATCCTCCGCCAACAAACACCAACATTTCAAACCAAAACTCTATCAAAATCGCCATCTTCCTAACCATCATGCAACTGCAAATCAAAACACGCAGGTCCCAACAATCATTAACCAAGCAGTTCTATTTCAAATCATAAACAAAAATTATAGTCAAGCGAACCTTCACAAACAACCCCATTGCCTCGCCTCCCTGTCCTGCCTTTGGAAGCCCCTCCACCACGTGCCTGGCGGAAGCCCAGGCCCCTCCCTGAGTGTGCCTCTCCTTCCATCTCCGTACGGCCACCTGACGGCACCCATTGGTGTGTGCGCCTGGGTACGCAATGTCGCGGCTTCCCTCACCTGCCACCCATGGATCTGCCCAATCAAGGGTAAACCACACACCTCCGCGAGCCCAGCCACTTTTGCCGCTCTGTCACGGGTCAATGCCCCAGCAACCACGAGATCGCTTTGATCTCCTCCATCGTCATCCACCACCGCAGTATGCAAGCCGGAAAAGCCCAGCACTCCGTGCCTCCCCGCCCAACACCGTGACTCAGGCATTCCCCGCCACGTCCTCCTTCTTCGATCAAAAGCCCAACCGCGTGCCCCCTTTATCTTCCCCGATCTCGCCCTCCCTCTCTTTGATCCTCAGGCGCCTTACAGCGACAGGAGATCGGCATTCACGGGCCCCCTTCTCTCCTTTCTGTGTTTGTGATTCCTTCTCTTAGCCTCCATCTCCCTCTATTTCCTTTAGTGTATGAATGTGTGTGTGAGAGGGGTAACATATATGTGTGTGTGTGTGTGTGTGTGTGTGTGTGTGTGTGTGTGTGTAAAAGAAAAAGAGAGTGCCGTGAAAGAGTGAGAGAGGGTTTTATTTTGTGTTTAGTGTGTGTGTCATCTCCTAACCCCTATTCTTTCTATTTCAGTCAATAATAATAATAATAATAATAATAATAATAAAGATAATAATAATATTAATAAAAATAAAGTCCCTAACATACATACTTAACTTTTAAAACGAGCAATATTCTTCATGTTGTCTAGGTTCATTTGATCATGATTACATTCTATTTCCTTTTTATTGTGCTGGGAATATTGTGTCTTCTAAACTGAAATTTCACTTTATTTGGATTGTTTTGTATTATTTTTATTCTTAGAAATTCTCTTTTGGGCTACCACCTCTATTGAATTTTGTTAGGACTCTGTTTGGGCTACTTAGCTTTATGTTGGGGGAGTGTACTATATTGCATTTAGAATTTCATCTAAGGAAGTGATCTAATACCTTGATGTTTGGTGAATTTTGATGAATTGCTTTTAGGGTTAATTGAGCCGTGACGGCTTGTTAATTTTATGTTCTAAGAATATTTCAGCGAAGGTTTAATATTCTCAATTCCTTTTCAAGGAAAATAAAATTAATCAACCAATGAATATTTATTCAGAATGACATGGCTTTGAGTTCCTCATTGCACAGAGAATACATCGGCATAGCTAATAGCTATCAAGCCAAAATTAATTTTTCCTAAAATTTTATTCTCCTTTTCTTCATTGTTGTTGTTGTTATTATTATTATTATTATCATCATCATCATCATTATTCGACTTTTCCTTAATTCTTTATTTTGTACATGAAATGTTAATTCATAAGTTATGATGATGGCTATGATTATATGAGCATGTTTGCTCATTCTGAATAACATGATTAAGGATATATGCAAAGAATGTGATTCACGCTCATGTGATTATGACTGAAGTATGGAGGTGCATGAATTATGTGTTTCACGAGCATGAAATTTTAAATGATATGTTAGGATTATATTTTCATATATTGCATCCCTTAATAATATGATAAGATTAACAGGTGACATAAGACACATGGAAATGATCCTCTAAACTCAGGAATTAATGGTTATGAAAGGTGATTCCATGCCCCCTACCCCACACTCTAGGAGTCAAGGAATCAGCTTATCGAGACAATAAGTATAGACTAGTGACGACTAGTTAGGTATGAGCTTATAACCTATAACTCTCAAAAAAGAGAGTAGTAAGGTGGCCCTTGGAAGAGAGCAAGAAAGTTAAGTCACCTAAGATTATTAAAGAGGAAAAATCAAGTTATGATAGCCTGTGTTCTTTATGACATATTGATTTACTATGATTATTATGATATATGTTCACATGACATTGACATGCATTCATGATGAGGTATGATGCACTCATAGCATTAAGAATCATGCCAAAAGACACGGACTTCGGCTGATGACTTTTAAACTTAATAAATGAACCTTATTATGTCCACTGTTTTCATAATGAAACTGAGGTTTTTGAAGATGAAGATGATGACACATGACTGGAGGCAAGAGTCCTCCGTGATTGTTCAGGTTTCTTAGTAATTTCCATTTCGTCTTTAGAGGGCGATAGCCACATTCGTCATTTACCTTGAGGCTCCCACTTGGGAAATGCATTTCGATCATACCAACCAGTCCTATCATTTCATGGGTCGATGTGTTGTCTGCCGTTCTAGATCGTCCTTCGTACACAGTACCAGCTTTGGTTCTCCACCACTACCCTTTCAATGACGATTTTGTTTCGAGTGCGCAGGTCATATCCTGAAGCAACCTCCTCGTGGCCACACTGCCGGTCTGCCATTATGTGATTTCCCGGTTTACACACCCCAACCTATCGCAACAAAGTCGAATCCGATCGAAGGAATCTCTTTCCAGCACTCTTTACGCGCCCCCATGATTCCCAGAGATAGAGAGGCCATAGTGACACGGCCTATGGAGTCCATGTCGTGAGAGCTACCCATCCACGGAGCTCATGTTCATCCAGTGTGCTACCCACTTTCCTCCCTCGCTAGCGTCGTAAGTAGGATGATCTTAGTCTTTATGCATATATTGTTTATGTTTCTTGTGATAACTGTAATGGCTAAATCCCTACTAATGGGCATATTCCTGTCTTAGTGGTTTGATTTGGTGTGAGTCGTGGAATAGTTAATGCTTGTGCTACCTATATGTACATATATGATGGTGTGATTATGTATATGCCCATGAAGAGTTTCATTTTCCCTTTTGTTATAATAGGTGAGTGACGGGTCTCACCGCGGCTCACGTTTTGTTTTAATTAGTCCAAAAAAAAATTTTACCGTATTTTTTTTACTAAAGTATTTCCAAGTTAAAGGATAAGAACTAAAACGAAAGAATAATAACTAATAATTAACTTGAACGCGTCCTGACCTGTTAGGTTAAATATTAGGGTGTTACATTTCGAATGTCAAGTATTTTAAAACAATTTATCTTTTTGGAATTTTTTTAATATTGATGAATACCCATAAGTATTCAAATTCCTATGGGGAATGAGAAATGGGAATTCATGACAGGAATGAAGATAGGGATGGGGACGGAAGCATGTCCATCTCTAATGAATACCCATTGTCATCCTTATACATAGCTCATGATATAGTAAAATTATCCACTTATTCTCTGTTATTATTCAACAATTTCAACTTTTAAAATGTGTAAAATTTTCATAAAATAGGTTATTTATTATTAACTAAAGGTTATCTATAAAAATTCTTTCAACCTTATAAATATGATATTCAAAATAAAATATAAGATAGAATGACACATTTATAGTTTGTTTATTTATTTAATTATTTATATATTAACTTATTTTAAAAAAAATTGTAATACCAGGTTTTAAAATAAAAAGGTTAGAAAATTTTTAAAAATAGGAAGGTGCCAAGTTACCCTTATCTGTTATTCCTGGGTCTTGAATTTCGCTAAGTCTAGACACACGCCCTTGGAGGGCTACATGATAGAGCTATATTCTTGGAACCAAAAGTCCAGGTAATTGTTCCCTAGAGAAAAATGAGTTGAAGAGTAATTTTTAAAAATTTTATGAAACCCTTAAGTACTCCGTTTTTAGCTTACAGTTTACGAAATCATAAGATTTTGAATTTGAACTAAGACCCAAAAATTAGATTTTGATTGGTTGGGATTCTGATTTTTCTAATATTTATTTAAATCCAAATGGGGGGTATTTCCCTATTTACATTTATGTTTTTAAAGTTAATGGATGATTAACTTAAAATTAAGAAATGTAAATATTCTATGAGCGCTCCAAGCACTCATGAGCGCTAGGCGTCGGGCGAGTAAGGCGGTGCAGGATACATGTTGCCCTCTCAGTAAGCTGCAGCACTAATGAGCAAGCTAGGCGCTCAGCAAATATTAAAACCCCTTCAGGGTCCAGACCATTCAGAATGCCCTCACACCTTCTCCCCCTCTGAAACATGAATTCTTCACCTCCCAACCCTGTATCTTCACCATTTTCACTCCTAAAACTCCATTTTCCCTCAATTCTTTCAAGATTAACTTGAAATCTTCTATCATCTAAGCTTAAAGGTACGTTGTTCTCTTGGTTTTGCTTCCTTTCCTTTGAGTTTTCTTAGGTTATGGGTGATTCTTTAAGCTTCTTAAGGAGAGAAGCTTTACCTTGTTAGAGTTGGATTTTTGAGGTTTTGGAGGTTAATCTAGCATTCTGTTGCTTCCATATCAAATAGTGGAGTCATTTTCTACTCCCAGAGATCGGCTAGTATGATTTCTCATATTCTACCGCTCCAGGTGAGTGGGTTCACATTTGTGAGTTCTATGTTATGCATTAGAGTTATTCTCATGAAAACTATGAATTCCTGCTTGAGTTAGAGAATTCCTCTACAAGGATTTGGGATTGCTATTGGTTGGTATGTTCTCACTCCTGGTTTTAGAGCATGAATGTGTATTTTGATAAAACTCATGGAACCATGGTTGTTGACTGATTCTATGTAGAATTGATTATATGTGTAACTATTAGAGGATTTTATGATTGTTTTCCTGGACCTCTGAACTGGTTTATGTTTATGCTATGGTTTTGTACCTAGATACAAGGTTTAGAGAAAAAGGATTGAAATGATGGTTTAGACTCCATAATTTCAGAACATGATATTGAGTTTTCTAGTTTATGGTTGGAACTATGTTTAACAAGTTAATAGTTTGAATTAAAGAATTTAGATGATTGAATGATGTATTTGATAATCAATAAAGGAGTTTGAGCATGAGTTTCCACGAGTTCAGAATAGTTGACGGCTACATACTCTATGAAAGTATGGAATCATAATGCTTACAAGGGTGATCCCTTGGACATGGATCCATAGCCACGGATATGATAAGGTCAGCTTGTTAGATTGAATGGATTTAAGTTTTAGAATATAATGAGTTTATTGTTGATAAAGAATAATATAGAGGTTTAGACATAAAGGGATTTTAGCATGAATCTTCGTGTAACTCAGAACAGCGGATACATATTCTGTGGACTTGAAATCACTAAGTATGGTTTCATAGTCAAGTTATGCTAAGGTCAAACTTTAGAGTTATAGAGATTTAGAGCTCTTAGAGAATAAAATGGTTTTAAGAAGTTTTAGATTAATTTAGGTAGGTATAGAGAATGGGCTGTGTGTTAAGGGTAAACCGTTAATCTTGGTACCAAGTATGCCCAGGCTAGAGTATTCAGAGAAGGGACCTAGTTAGGTGCCCATTATTGTAATCCTGGGGATGACGATACGTAATGCCCAGATGTGATTAAGATTTAGAATAAGCGTACACTGGAGACGGCGATAGTAACCCAGATCTGGCAGAAATATTAAGAATTGAGTGTCACATGAAACGCGATACGTAATACCCATATGTGACTAGAGATTCAGAGAATTGATTGACACATGGGAACGCGATACGTAATGCCCAAATATGTCCAGAGATTATTGTTTCTCTAGGAGCTATGTTATTATGAGTTTAATTTACACTAGGCATGAAAGTAATTATTGAAATGGTTTTTGGAGCGTAAAGTAATCATTAGAAAGTATGAGAAAATTTATAATTTTAAGCTTATATAATTTTAGAGAGAAAATGAATTAGAGGAAATGAGTTTGGGTTTGTAAAATGATTATTTAAAAATAAATATATAAAATTAACGTATACTTGATTATGCATGATTTTTGGATATTATTGATGTTGTTATAATTCCATACATTGTTTTTGGATATCCTATGAAAGGGGTTGAGGTAAGGCTCACTCACTAAGTTTTGGTATCAAAACTCACTCCTCATTCTCTCATTTTTACAAATAAGAACAACGACGTAAATCCTACACGCAGTACAATGCCAAATGGCAAGTTTCACTAGAGTGAAGCATTACGATTCTATAGAGTGCTAAGGTCCAGTGCAGGGCCTGGACCTAGGGTATGGGTTGTTGCATTCAGCATATCATGATAAAACTTAGAAGTGTATTTCGGTAATATTTCAATGATATGGACGAATTTGTAATTTTGGATTAACGACATTATGAGGTTTTAGAAATGATTATTTTGATTTTAGAGAAATAAACAATTTATCTAGAAAAAGTGACAATTATGCTTTAAATAGACTTTTATGAACAGAGCATGCATATGAACGGGTCCAAAGCTGACATGAAATGGGATTTCTCACGTGGGTCACGTGCCTCGTAAGGTCATGACAAAAATTATATCTACAATTTTCTATAAGATATATTTAAATAAATTATTATTTATTTTTAATAATGATTAATAAATTATTTTTTATTATCACCGTGGATCGCACGGTAAACGACTAGTAATGGAAAGACAGTAACTTCAAACAAAAAAGTCGTTATCATGCATCAAGTTCTTGAGGAAACCCTACATAATATACATGATAAATAAATGGCATAACTTATCACTACAAAGAAGGACTAGTTGTAAGGAAGTAATGAAGATGACTGAAATTTAATAATATAAACCTTAGCCAATTTTAATTTAATAGTAAAGGGGAAGACAGACATACAAGAAAAAGATTGGGTGATATGGCAGGAAACTAGCATAATGAAACCTCAAAATTGCAAAGGTAATAATTAAATAAGATCAGACATTTACTAAAATTAAAAAAATATAATAAACCAAAAAACATAATTCTAGAGGGACAAATAGATCCAATATCAAAAGTAATGTAAAATATACAACAAAAAATTTGTACTCCACCAATAAACTAAAATTGCACCTCTTGAAACTAATGAGGCATCAAGTTAAAAGACAAATGCATATTGTGAAGGTTTAATTATTCTTCACGTCCCTATAGTTTCACTCAATTTCAATTAGATCCTCTTTTTAGTAAGTCCCTATAATATATGAGAATTTTCAATTAGGTCCCTAACGTTATTTGAAGAGGAGATGGAAATGGAATATTTCATATTCCATAGAATATTTTGTTTTTCAATGGCAAGGACTTGATTGAAAAATCTCATCCACTATAAGGACCTACTTAAAAACTAAATTATAAGGACCTAATTAAAAATTGAATGAAACTAAAAAGGACCTAGAGTAATTAAACCTAATTTTTGAATCATTCATTATCATGTGTGTCCATTACAATGTCAATTTCTTAGTCAAGTATAATGAGTTTATTTTTTAATATTTTGCTTTGACAAAACCTTATTGCACAATGGTAAATTTATTGATCATATGAGATTGATCTACTAACTATGCTACTAATTAAATTACTAAGTCATCAATTTAATTATATTAATACCAAAAAATTAGAAATACGGCTTGATGGGCATTGTTTAGTAGTAGTAGTAATAATAATAATAATAAAACAAGAAGGCAAACCACATAGATGCCCCCAATGAGCTAACAATAAGATGACATTGTAAATTACCTTGTAATCTTGATTGTTAGTCATGTAATGTAACCAAACAAGGTAATATTATGGGCCTAGATAATTTTAAGTCACATTACTAGTAATCTAGATAAATTTGCTCTTACCAAACCGCCCCTTAGAGTAGTAGCCATTGATATCTATATGCAGAAACAAACTTGTAAGGGAAACAACATAGCTGCGGAGCATCTATATGTATGTCTCAATGAATTGAATACACTTTTAATGAGGAGAGAGATTCATTCAAAGAGCATGTAATTTTATTGGAGTAAAGGTTCACTTTAGTCTTTGAAATGGTATATATGATTCACTTTAGTCCCTAAATTTAAGAAAGTATTACTTTAGTTTTTGAAATTTCAAAAAGTAATTTAAATTAGTTCTCATAAGTCCTGTTCCTAAGGACTAACTTGAATTACTAAAAGGATTAAGTTGAATCACTTTTTTAAAATTTTAGGTACTAAAGTGATATTTTTTTTAATTTTAGGGATTAAAGTTAATTACACATACAATTTAGGGACTAAAGTAAATATTTATTTGATTTTTTATTGAGTAACTAGTATATAATCCCGAGCTATGCACGGGAACAAAGCAACTAAATTTTTGTATTTATATATATAATTAAATCAATTTAAATATTACAATTGATATAAATATTTTGTTAAAAACACAAAATATTATCTTTAAGAAAGATAAAATAATATCAAAGTAACATATAATTTATCTTTCGTTCAGTTTTATAGATATAAATCTATTAACACTGGAATAATCAATCAATAGTTCGGTTTATGGTAGTTGATAAGGTAATATTTAGCTAGTTACAAAAAGAAAGGTAATATTTAGCTAGTGTTTGAAATTAAAATGTTATCACATATTAAACTTATTAAAAAAATTAGAATTTAAAATCCATACATGGTGTATGAAAATATTTTAAGCAAAGTAAACTATATATTTTTGAAAGCTAAATGAATTGATTTGAAAATAGAAGAGCAAAATTTTCTTTATTGATTTACACTAAAATACCAACTCCAAAAGTGACTACAAACCCATAAAATATTGATAAGTAATTTAGAATGAAAAAAGTTTTCTCTTGATCGCTTGCAGAAAAAATAATAAATAAATAAAAATTGGCTGATTATAGTAACACTACTACCATGGTAATAACCACAATTTGTACAACACACAATATTGAAACGGCTACTATCAATAAATATCAAATAATGAGTAATTACAATCACAACTGATGTATAGGTCTTGAAGAGAACCAATATGCTAGAAAATATTTAATATAATACATAATTATATATAATAAAAAAATTAAAATTAAAATTTAATTTTTATACATTGATGGTATAAAAGTTTTTTCATATAGTCATCTAATCATATATTATTACATAGTCATATCATAATAGTTAACTTTCACATTCATTGTTTGAAAAGTGATATAAATACAGAATTTGATTACATAACAATGCTAAACATTTTTACACTATCAATACACTAAAATTAAGCTCTTAAATAATAATAATTTGTGTTACATGTTTTTTATTATTCAATTCAGTGTTTTTTAATAATAATTTCCTATTTTTTTAAAATATAAAAAATTATATAAGACTTTATTTCTCTTGTACTTTTAAATAGTTTCTATTTGTACTTTTTCATCATCATAACATGTAAATAAAAATATAATTTTTTGGCCGTTTAACAACTACTTATATATAAGTCCAAAAAATATGATAATTAAAATATTGATTCATAGCAATTATATACAATATTTTTAATCTTATTACATATAATTTATATTATACTAAGTTTTTTTTATCATTTATATTATACTAAATAGTATTTATTAGTTAATAATATTTGTCATAAGTTATTATCTATTTATATAAAAATTTATTATTAAATTTTTAAATTTGAATAGTTATTGTGAATTCGTGATATGATTTTAAATAATATTTGAGTTTATTTCAATACACTTGACCTTGTAAAGCAATATTATAATATCATAATATATAAAATTCTAATAATGAAAAAGTGCTTATAATGGTTATATGCCATTACAATACATTGATTGTACCAAATAATAAAAAAGAGCATAATATATAGTATTAGTAGCCTATATTAGTATCATATATGTGATTTAATACAACCTCTAAACAAACCCTTAAAAAATGGGGACATAACAGATTTTATAAACTAACGGGTGTGTACTATTGTTTCTTAATATCTCAAAAGAATTAAGTGTATTTTATTAAAAAAAATATATAGAACTTAGCAACAATTTGAATAATAGGTGAGAAACAATTGAAAGATCATATAACCATGTCCTACCCCATATTTTGCAAGTAACATGTTAGGAAAAAATTATGAAAAATCGTTTGATAGAATATAACACTTTCTTTCTTTCTTTTATACATTTTAATAGCCTCTATTTGTAATTTTAATATAATATGTGAAATTAAATATAAAGTATATAAAGTAATAATTTTTAACAACTATTTTTAAATTTTAAAAATATGATAATTATAATGTTGATCTATAATGTATTATTTATCATGAACTATTTATTTTTTAGCAGTAAACTATTATTTATTTATTTAATATAATTTTTTTATTTTGATATTAATTATTAATTATTATTATATTTGTATGTTAATATTATTATGTTATTAATTATTTATATATTTTTATTGTATATTGATATTATATTATTATTATTATGTTATATATATATATATATATATATATAAAAATAAAGGAATGGAAAAGACAAGATGTGTGGCTGTACATTAAACCTGTAGATAAAGTAAAAACAAAAAACAGAAATGAAAAATGCGCTGTTCATGAACAGTGAAAGGTGAATGTGACATTGTTTTATTATATAGTAGTGTTATTTGTAATCACAATTTATGAAATATTGTATTACATACTCCCATTTACCCTAAAATGACATGTGAAATTTAAATTAAGTAGAATCTATAATTCATTCTAAAGATAAAATATAAGTGTGTTGATATGGTGTTCATATTTTATGAAAAGGCAATAGTTCTCTTTATTATTATATATGGGTAGACTTTTTTCTGCCATCAATGTGAAAGCATTAATGTTGTAGTATTTTATTCAACTTGAGTCCTTGTATTTTGCCATGCTGGTCTTCAAGGTTGTTCTCAAATTTGCGATAATTTTAACACCTATATGAATGTGTGTATCTATTTCTTCCCAAAATCATAAGCCCGAAGTAAGTAATAGAGATTCAAGATAATGGCGAAAACAACATATATAGCAGTGATTACAATCCCGGTGTTTACCCACCAAGCCTCCATGGTTGAGTTGTGCAAGAAGCTAGTTCATCTTCATTCCCACATCCATGTCACCTGCATCTTCCCTACCATTGGTCCACCTCCTCCCTCCACCATCGCCTTCCTTGACTCTCTTCCTTCCACCATCGACTACACTTTCCTCCCTCCAGTGAACAAGGAAGACCTACCAAGATCTTCCCCTGGAGTGCAAGTGGAACTGGCAGTGTCTCAATCCATGCCATCATTCCGCGATGCACTGCGGTCACTCTGTTCAACCACACCAGTTGTTGCTTTGGTTGCCGATCCTTTTGCAAACGAGGCACTCGAAATAGCAAAGGAGTTCAACCTCTTGTCCTACATCTACGTCGCTACCTCTGCTATGACACTGTCATTATTTTTGCATTTGCCAGTATTACATGAGGAAATTTCATGTGAATACAGTGATAACTCCGAGGCTATTAAGCTTCCAGGTTCTGTACCAATCCATGGTCGTGATCTCCCGGAGCAGCTTCAAGATCGGTCCAGTCTTGCTTATAACTTGCTGCTTCAACGTTCCAAGAGGTTCTCCCTTTGTGATGGTTTCATGGTTAACAGCTTCTTCGATTAGAGGAAGGGATTGTGAGAGCCTTGCACGAACAAAGTTCCAACACTAACAGACCCGTTTTATTGGTTGGACCGATTATGCAAATTGGGACCAGTGGTTTATCAAATGGATCTGAGTGTATCAGGTGGTTGGATAACCAGAGACCCAATTCTGTTTTGTATGTGTCCTTTGGAAGTGTATGCTCTCTCTCTCAAGAGCAGATGAATGAGCTAGCTTTGGGTCTGGAGTTAAGTGAACAGAAATTCTTGTGGGTTTCAGAGCACCGAGTGATTCAACGTATGGAACTCACCCTGGTGCTGAAAAAGAATCCGTTAAAGTACTTATCGGATGGGTTCTTGGAGAGAACCAAAGGACAGGGGTTAGTTTTTCCTTTTTGGGCACCACAGACCCAAATCCTCAGTCATACTTCAACTGGGGGGTTCCTAACTCATTGTGGCTGGAATTCAACGCTTGAGAGCACTTCTCTGGAAGTGCCAATGATAGCCTGGCCTTTGGTTGCTGAGCAGAAAATGAATGCTGCTTGGGTAACCGAAGGCGTCAAAGTGGCAATAAGGCCAAAATTTAATGAGAATGGAATAGTGGGAGGAGAAGAAATTGCCAAAGTGATAAAAAGTCTACTAATTGGTGAACAGGGAGGTGAGATTCGCCAAAGTGTTGGAAAGCTCAAGGATGCAGCTGCTGATGCGTTAAAAGAGGGCGGGTCCTCTACAAGTTCTCTTTCGCAATTTGGCAGTCGAGTGGAACACTTTCCGAGGCAGCCATCAGTAAACTGATTAACCTTCTGTGAAATGTAATAAAAGGGAGTGAAGATTGAGAAAAAAATAAATAAATTGTTGGATGGATGGAGTGAGATATTTCATCTCAGAGAAATAAAATGGAAATGCAGCTTCTAATTAGTTAGAACACTTTACTTTGTTTTATTGAATTGTGACGTTCTTTGGTAGAATCTCAAGCACAGTCCATTAATATAAAAATGCATTCAAATACAGATTGAAGAGAAAATTTAAGAATTGGGATTTTAGAAATTTAGTAAAAGTTTAGCGTATGGTAGCTTTTTCTTTTTTATAATTAATAACTCACCCACAATGGGATGAAATACACTAGTCACGGTAACAGAATACGCAAAACACAAAATACTACGTTACAGTTTCATCCTTCAATTAACTACAAATATATCCTCCTTGTGCATTGTTATTTCATTATAGAAAAATTGCAAAACCTTTAAATTTGTAAAACCTATCTTTTTAAGATAGATTAAGTTTGGAGTCTAATTATGATTAAGGAATGATGAAAACTTATTACAACTGCACCCATAATATTGATATAAATACAGTTATCCTATAGCTTGTTAGGCAAATTAATTTAAAACTTTAAAAATATTTATTTTTCTCCAAAAAATTATAACAATTATATTAAAAAGAAATAAAGCAAAAATTAAAGCAAAAATTAGAGAACACGTTATACAAAATGATTTTTGCTTGTTAGTTGTTGATTGGGTTGATGTATCCTGGTGCAATGAGGTACTCAACGCTACATCATTCTTGCGGAAAATGCTTGTGTGTTGATCAATTTTAATTAAAATAAAAAAATGTGTTGGTTTATTTTATTTATGAAAAAGAATTTTAACCAAAAAAAATTTAAAAAAAAGAGAAAATAAAGAAATCCATTTTTGCAAGACATTCAAGTTAGCAATGTCCTACTAAATAAATCCTTACAATTAAATAGTGATGAAAGAGTCACCCATCTCTCAATCACATTCATTGATTATTGCATGAATAAAAAAAAAATCATTTTTGTTTCTATTCTTTGAAAGCCCAAATAAAACCCAAGACTTCCCATTTTTTTATAAAAGAAATACCTAGCCCAATCTTAAAAAAGGAAAAGATCCTAGCCCAAAACATCCCAATTATAAAAACAAAGCCCAAACCCCAAACCCAACAAACCCAAATAAAATAAAACCAACAAATACCAGACCCAAAGTAAAAGAACTACAAAAAATTGGAATCCCTTCATCACTCTAACATAGAAGCAAGGAGCAATAGAGGCTAGGAAGGAAAAAGAAAAAAGCCAACCCCACCCTCGCAGAGAGATGAAAGATTGATGCGATGGCACACCAGCTGCACTTTGATGGCAATGGGAAGACCAGCGGTGAAGGTTGTAGCCAATCCTGGTTGATTCGCAAGTGGGAGGTTACGGTAAGAATGGAACAGTTCATGCATACGCATGGAATGCTATTCACAACGGAGCTCCAATGAGTATGGTGTAACATGTAGGTTGAAAGTAGCATGAGAAAGGGGGTTTGAATAATGCTTACACTTCTTTGTTTTCTAAAATACAAAACAAAGTCTATCAAATTTTTCACTTGAAGGCAACGGAAATCTTTGTTAGTAAGGTTCAGAAAGTTACTTTTTGAACTAAGTGAAAAACTCAAAAATTGTTTGAAGTTGTTTTCAACAAATATATAACACGGATAAACACAAATGTTGAATGATAAAAAGATAGAAAAGATGGAGAGATATTACTCAGAGATTTTATCCTGGTTTGGCCAATATGCTACATCCGGTTCTCAACAACCTATTGAGTTTCACTAACAACTTTCTAACACCAGAGAAGTGAGATAGTCTTTGGATAGCATTCTCAAGCTATATATCCAGTGGCAGTAGTTTCAATTTACTCTCATTCCAAGTAGTCTTTTTGCTAACCTCTTCAAGCTAACCTCACGTTAATCACTATTAGATTAGGGTACAAAGATTTTGGTTTGGTTTGTGACTCCAACTAAAAGTACACTCAAGTTTTGGGGAATAAAATAGTGTATGAATTAAAAACTTGACTAACTTCTTCTAAAATTCTTTTTAACAAGAAAATGTTATCTAATGAAAGCTAGAAAGAAGATTTTTCAAAACTGATAACAAGTTGTAATGAATTTCAGAAAAAGATAGGGATTAGTGTTAAAGTCCTTTTTGGAAGCATTCTTCGCAAAAGTCCCTTCTTGTATGTAGGAGACATCCTTTATATTTGGTCTTCAAATTGGACCATTGTCCTTTGATTTCCCTTCCTCTTGACAATTGTTGATCTTTTTTTGTGTCCTAGGAATTGCTATTATAACGCCCCAATTTTTATTGTAATTTTTACTTCATTAGGAATTACCGAATTACGATAGGTAAATATTATATAAAATTTGAGACCAAACAATCCTTAATAAAGGAATATAACGTTAGAAGAAAAGTTAGGAGCAATTCGTGCAAATATTGCAAACCGAATTTCTGTGTGTAAAATGACCAAAATGCCCTGAGGTTATTTTAGGAAAATGAGGATGTGGGCCCTCCCCCTCAAGGGGATGTTCTGAGGATAATAGGGGATTGTTTGTGTTATGTGTGTTGATAGAGGAAGAATCTCGATTTTGAGTTTCGATGCGCAAAATGACCAAAACGCCCCGCGGTTTTTGAACAAATTGCATGCCGACTAACGAACCTCACTAAAATATTTTAAAAGGTGTTTTTAAGCTATGATTGGCCATTGGTTAAGTTCAAATAGCCCAGAAGATTTTTGAGCGAAATGACCATTTTGCCCCTCTCTTTGTGCAGTTTTGCAAATTTTGAGATTTTCGATTTGCTAACGAAACCTAAACAATATTAGGCTCAAATTAAAGCTTATTAAATTCTAATTACTAATCTAGAGTCAAAATTATTTATTTAGATTGATTAGAACCTAAAATTGCTTAAAACACCCAAATTGCTTAGTAATTCACTTAAACCCTTAACCGTAAATCTCTAAATTGCATGAATACCTTGCCTACACCTAAAAAATACATGGAACACACAAAATCCTCTTCCACAAGGCTGTAATGCACGAAATTATTGAGTAATAAGTCAGAAAATTATTACACAAAAATCCAAAGAATGAAAACAAAGAATCATGAAAACATGGAAACATGATTCCATGTTTTAAGCCACCAAACAAAATGATTTTTCTTCCTTATTTTTTTCTCTAATTTTTGGTCAGATTTCTTCCTTCCTTTGTCCATTTATGAGCTGCAAAATCTCTATAAATAGGCATGCTTGAAGATAGTTTAGATGCTTAGTTCATAACTTACACAAATTCTAGTTTTAGGAGCACCAAAAGCTCTCATTTCCTCCTCCTCTTGGCTGAATTCTTTCTTCAAGTTTTCAAGAATATTTTCTTTCATTTCACTCAAGGAAACCAAGTTCTCTTCCTTTCCTTCAAATCAGATTAGGTAGGGAGTTGTTTTTAAGTTTATTTCTATGCTTTGCTAAGTGTTGTTCTTGGTTCAAAATGATGATTTCATGGATTTTCTCTAGTTTTTCCATTTGGTTTTCTTCTTCCTTTTTCTTTGAACAATTCAGCCATATGGCCTAGGTGGGACTAAGATGATGGCTTGATGATGAGGACCTTGAGGGTGGGTTGTGAATCCATCACAAGTTAGGCCTCTAAAGCTTGAAAGTTCCACTTGATGCAAAACTTTAAAGAATAATATTTTTATGATGTTTTTATGATCTTGAGTTTAGAACTTGAAAGATGTATTTTTCACTTTGTCTTGCTAAGATATATTGGGTTGAATTTATATTTCTCTAAAGTCTTGGAGGAGCTCTAGTAAAGAAATAAAATGAACTTGCATCCATGTTTAAGTTTATGCCTTGCATAACCATGTTTACTTTCTATGTCATCACTAAATTCTCAAGAATGAATAAATGAACTTGCATATTCATGTTTAAATTTCCAAGCTTGCATTTCATGTTTAAATTTCAAGTTGTCACTTAATCTCTAAAGATAATAAAGAAGTTGCATCTCATGTTTATTTTATGCTCTCACTTTATTTTATAATGGCTAAAAGAGTCAATGCATGGCATGTTTATTTTATGTCATCACCTAAAAATCCTAGAGCTCAAAGACTTGCTTATGAATCATAAGCGAAGAAATGAGATAATTGGAGTTAAAGAATTTATTCTTTAAGAAGTCTAGAATTGGAGCTTAAAAAAAATGTAATTCTCATCTCCCAATCCTATGCGGACTCCGGGCTCCTGTGCTTAAGATTCTCTCCTCCTTGCAGTATGCGATTCCGCCAAGTTTCTTGCATCATGTTTATATTACAAGTTCTTGCATCATGTTTAATTTTCAAGTTATCACCTTAAATCTTAAAGATAAAGAAATGGAATTGCATATCATGTTTATAATTCCAAGCTATCACCTTATAAAGATAAGATTAAAATAAGGTTGCATAGCATGGTAATAATTCAAAGATGTCACCTAAATCTCTAAAGCTCAAGACTTGCTCCTTTTATCTTAAGTGAAAGATTTAATTATGAACATTCTTTCAAGTTATAAATCGGTCCCATGGTTAATTTAGGCCTAAAGTCCTATGACTTCTTTCAAGTTTAACAAAAGGAATTAGTTTTAAAAGAGTTTTAAAACTTTGTAAGAATTTTATGGGAAGTTAGTAATTTATGTGTACTTAAAATGTGATTTGATGCTTATTAAGAATTTGGTGTCATTGATTGATTCCCTGGTTTGTATGTTATAGTTGTTGTTGCAAACAATGAAAACTTATGCATGAAATAAAGACATATTCTATTCCTGGAAGAAAGTGTATTCCTTAAGAGTGCAATTTGGAAAGATTCTTGGCTAAGGAAAGATTTGGTATTTAAGCGTGTCCATTGTGACTCACCTCTCTTCTTTGAATCTCCAGATGCATGATTACAGTTGGTATATATTATTTCGGCATAAGACTATAAATGAGAAAATGTTATGATGATTATGAATGAAGAATTGTATTATGATATAACATGCAAAGACTTAAAGGTGACTCAAAATATATGAGAAAATGATCCTTTGGACCCGTCAAACTATAGGCGGTGAAAAGGTGATTCTTGCCCCCTGATTCTGTTCTCTCAAAAGGGTAGAGACGGAATTTTTACTTATCAAAAGGGATAAGTATATGCTGGTGACGACTAGCAAGGTATGAGCTCATAACCTAGATTACTCCCAAAAGGGTGGAGTATAGGGTGGCCCAGGAAAATGATGATGAAAGTAACTTTAAGTCACCTAAGAAACTAAGTAAATGCATTATGTGAATATGATGTTCTGCTATGCATAGTATTTATGAGATGATGATGAGAAATATGATGTTTTGCTATGCATAGTATTATGAAATGATGATGAGGAATATGATGTGATTTTATGCATAACTATGTTATTATATATGAAAGGAAAAGTTCATTATAAACATGACATGCTAAGTTTATGATGCATTATAAGACGCATGATTAAAACCGACGAACCTCGGTAAAGTATATTTTCGAACTTAATAAATCAATCTTAGCATGCTCACTATTTCATAATAACCCGAGGTTCCTGGAGACGATGATGATGACACAATGCATCATGAGGTGAGTACCCTACTGAGATTCTTTTTATAAGTTTCTCACTCCCTCTATTTTTCTTTCCATCTCGTCTTCAAAATAGAAGGAAGCGTTCGTGAATCACATTGAGGCTTAGGGTAGCTGAACTTGAATCCTGCTAGTTTCACTCGTATATTTCATATCTATCCCTATCCCTGGAGTGTTATTACTAGGTGCCATTAATGGATGTCCTTTGATATGATCCAAACTCCATGAATCACAAGAAGGATCTACCAAGATTGGAAAACACAATAAATCTGAAATTAACACGTTTCGTATCTCAAGCTACAGGTCTCGAAATTCGACGATTCAAAAACGAGAAGAAAACTGACGTTCTGAAACTCAATTTAGGCTCAAGAATCATTGAAATCTGATTCGTATATCTTGAGATATGGACGAGAGTAAACAAGGCGCCACAATCAAGAGATTGATAAGCCTAGGAACGCCACAAGGATGAGCACCCTTGATAAGTTCAGAGAATTCTATGAAGAACCAGAGAGAGCAAGTCTCACAAGCAAATATGATCTGAATTGCCTCTCCAAAAGTTAGGGTTTGCCTTTTATAATGAGCAACAACTTACAAATTTGCTTAGACCTAACCCAACAGCTTACTAATTCAGCCCAACATGGATAAAATTCATGCTCCCTCATATGGGCCTTTCAGCCCACTTAAAAAAAACTTAATAAAAATTAAAGAAAACAACCCAAAATCCAAGCTAAATTCGTATGCCCATAGGACAGCCCAAATATACTTATTACAAACTTTATTTAGTAACATAAAAAGGCTTAAAAAGATGGTGTCAGCCCATATAGCATCAGGGTCTTCAAGTGGGGCAATGCAATGCACCATTTTGGGCTTCAAGTCTTCCAACTTAGGGGCAGCCTCCAGAATTGTTGCTACAACTTGTTTTAATGCCTCCTTTGCTTTCCTAGCCCTTGATCTTGTCATAGGTCCCCCAAGTCCTTGAAGTGCCTTATTGTCCTTGCCACTAGCCGTGTCTCATCATCCCTCCCTCTTGAAGAGGATTTGACCTCAAATCCAAGGCCTCATCACCTGCATCAAAAGAGACAAATCAGCAACATTAAAAGTGGCACTGATATTATACTCACCAGGCAAATCAATTTTGTAAGCATTGTCATTGATCCTTTCTAACACTTGGAAAGGACCATCCCCTCTAGGTTGGAGTTTGGACTTTCTTTGTTCAGGGAACCTCTCTTTCCTCATGTGCACCCAAACCCAATCTCCAGGTTCAAATACAACTTTCTTTCTTCCCTTGTTTGCTTGTTTGGCATAGCTCTCAATTTTCTTCTCAATTTGAGCTTTCACACGCTCATCAGCTTTCTCACATAGTCAGCCTTAGCCTGTGCATCCTTATGCTTAAAAACAGTAATGTTAGGCATAGGTAATAGATCAAGTGGTGTCATAGGGTTAAATCCATACACAATTTCAAATGGTGAACAATTAGTTGTGCTATGGACAGCCCTATTATAAGCAAATTCTACATGAGACAAACATTCTTCCCAAGACTTAAGATTTTTCTTTAAAACAGTCCTAAGCAAGGTGCCTAAAGTCCTATTCACTACCTCAGTTTGCCCATCAGTTTGTGGGTGACAAGTAGTAGAGAAAAGTAATTTAGTACCAAGCTTACCCCACAAAGTTCTCCAAAAGTGACTTAGGAACTTAGTGTCCCTATCACTTACAATGCTCCTAGGTAGCCCATGGAGTCTCACCACTTCCCTGAAAAATAAGTCAGCTACATGGCAAGCATCATCAACCTTTTTGCAAGGTATAAAATGTGCCATTTTTGAAAACCTGTCCACAACCACAAAAACAGAATCCTTGCCATTCTTTGTTCTAGGCAGCCCCAAAACAAAGTCCATAGATATATCAATCCACGGAAAATCAGGAACGGGTAAGGAGTATATAAACCATGTGGCATCACTTTTGATTTTGCCTTTTTACAAACAATGCAATGCTCACAATATTTATGCACATCATGTTTCATATGGGGCCAATAAAAATGTTCATGCAATATGTCCAAAGTTTTATGCACCCCAAAATGTCCCATTAATCCCCCTCATGTGCCTCTTTCACAAGCAAATTTCTTATGGAACACTTAGGCACACACAATCTTTTTCTTTAAACAAAAATCCATTGTACCTATAGTAACCATTTTGAGACACATTTTCACAAGCAGCATATATCTGAAAATTCAGCATCATGCAAATACATTTCTCTCAAAGTCTCAAGCCCAAAAATTTTTGTTTCAAGAGTAGAAAGTAATGCATGCCTCCTAGATAAAGCATCAGCCACTATGTTCCCCTTCCCCTTTTTATACTTAATGACATATGGAAATTGTTCCAAAAACTCAACCCATTTGGCATGCCTTTTATTTAGCTTGCCTTGTCCTTTCAAGTATTTTAGGGACTCATGATCACTATGAATTACAAATTCTTTGGGGAGCAAATAATGCTGCCAAGTTTTCAAAGCACGCACTAAGGCATACAATTCCTTATCATAAGTGGTATAGTTTAGGGCAGCCCCATTTAACTTCTCACTAAAATAAGCAATCGGATGGCCTTCTTGCATCAAAACAGCCCCATGCCCACGTTTGATGCATCACATTCAAGTTCAAAAGATTTACCAAAATTGGGCAAAGCAAGAATGGGTGCATTAGTTAGCCTATGCTTAAGGGCAGCAAAGGCTTGCTCTTGTTTCTCTCCATTTGAAACCCACATGCTTTTTAACTATCTCATTAAGAGGTGCAGCCAAGGTGCTAAAGTCCTTAACAAACCTCCTATAGAAACTAGCTAAACCATGGAAACTTCTCACTTCACTCACATTCTTAGGTGTAGGCCACTCTTGAATGGCCTTAACCTTTTCCTCATCAACTTGCACTCCTTTTGCACTCACAACAAAGCCTAAGAATACTACATGATCGGTGCAAAAAGTGCATTTCTCAAGATTAGCATACAATTTTTCTGTTCTAAGCACATGCATGACAGCCCTCAAATGCTCAATATGCAAATCAAAACTAGTGCTATAAATCAGAATGTCATCAAAGTAAACAACAACAAACTTGCCAATAAAATCTCTTAAGACATGGTTCATTAATCTCATAAAAGTGCTTGGGGCATTAGTTAGCCCGAAAGGCATAACCAGCCACTCATACAAACCATACTTAGTTTTAAAGGCAGTTTTCCATTCATCCCTTCCCTTATCCTAATCTGATGATACCCACTTTTTAAATCAATTTTAGAAAAATAAGGGCACCATCAGTTCATCAAGAAGGTCATCTAACCTGGGAATAGGTGTGATACTTGACTGTGATGTTGTTGATTGCTCTACAATCACTGCACATCCGCCAGTCCCATCCTTTTTAGGCACCAAAATTACTGGAACAGCACACGGACTCAAGCTTTCTTGCACCCAACCCTTTGTCATCAACTCCTCAACTTGCTTTTGTATTTCTTTGGTCTCTTGAGGATTGCTCCTATAACTGGTCGATTGGGTAAAGTGCACCAGGATGAGATCAATATGATGCTCAATCCCTCTCAAAGGTGGCAATCCACTGGAATCTCCTTTGGAAACACGTCCTTGTATTCCTCCAAAAGAGACTCAACACTAGCAGGGGCAACACTTTTATTAGAGATCACAGTTAAAACATTTTTCTTGCAATAAAGTAAATAAAGTGGCTTGTTGGCAAGCAGCAACTTTTTCACCTCACTTTCTTTTACTAAACAACTCTGTTTGCTCTCAAGTGTTTCACTCAATCCCGCAAGTGTTTCACTCTTTTCTTTCCACTCTTTTTCTTTCCACTTTTTTTTTTATCAAGTGTTTCACTCTTTTGTGCGTCACTCATCTCTTTTCTCTCTTGCACTCTCTTTTCTCTCAATTTTATTTGATCCTCACACACCTCTCTAGGAGATAAAGGTTTGAGTACAATTTTCCTCCCATTATGCATGAAAGAAACCTTGTTTGTGAACCCATCATGAACAGCTTTGGTGTCGTATTGCCATGGCCTCCCTAAGAGAATATGGCTTGCCTCCATTGGAACCACATCACATATCACTTTGTCATTGTATTGTCCCATGGAAATATGCAACACCACTTGCTTACTCAGTCATCTCTCCATCTTCACTAAGCCATTGGAGTTTGTATGGCCTAGGATGTGGCTTGGTCTCCAAATTTAATTTGGACACTAATCTGAGAGCTGGCCACATTGGTGCAACTCCCTCCATCCACAATCAAAGAACATAGTTTCCCATTGATGAACACCTAGAGTGAAAAATGTTCTCTCTTTGGGAATCATCAAGTGCTTGCATCTGACTTCCAAGCAACCTCCTAATCATCAATAAATCTCCTTCTTTGGCCTCCACAATGAACTCCTCATCTTCCTCTTCCTCTTCCTCGGCTTCACTAGCAGAAGACTCACTAGAAATTTCTCCATTCTCCTTAAGTAACATAGTCTTCTTGGTTGGACATGCCGAAGCTATGTGACCTCTCCCAAACACTTGAAACATTTTATCTCACTACTCCTTGTCTTTTTAAGGGTCTCATTGGACTTGAATTGAGTCCTTTGGTGCAGCCATGGTATTGTTCGAAGAAGTACCTCCCTCCTTCTTATTTCTTTCATTCCAATTTGAAGAATTGAAATTAGAAGAACTCCTTCTCATGGTACCTTTTCTCTTAAGTTGCTGCTCCACTTTGGTAGCTTGATGTACCAAGTCTTCCAACTCCACATAATTTTGTAGCTCAACCACATCTCTAATGTCATTATTCAGCCCATTCAAAAAGCGTGCCATAGTAGCCTCCCTATCTTCCTTCACATTGGCTCTAATCAAAGACACCTCCATCTCCTTGTAATATTCATCAACACTCCTACTACCTTGTGTAAGTCTTTGAAGCTTGTTATGAAGGTCCCTATGATAATAGGAAGGGACAAATCTCCTTCTCATCAACCTCTTCATTTAATCCAAGTATCCACCAAAGGTTCTTCATATCTAAGTCGCTCCTTTTGCAATTGGTTCCACCAAATAAGAGCATAAGTGTGAACTCCATGGCTGCCACCTTTACTTTCTTTTCTTCATTGTAATTGTGGCATGAGAACAACTGCTCAATCTTCATCTCCCACTCAAGATAAGCCTCTGGATCACTCTTCCCTTTGAAAGGTGGGATGTTAAGCTTCACTCCCTCAATTCGGTCCTCTCTAGCATCACCTTCATTATCTCTTCTCCTCCTTCCATCAATCCTCCTTCTACCTCCATCATCATCACGATGTTCTTGATTTCTAACCGCTCAATTCTCTCATATAACTCCTCTGTATTCTCCCTCATCATCCTCTCATTTGACTGTAATAGCCTCCACTAACAATCTATTGTTTCCCTGAGGAGGAAGGTCACCATCACCTGTTCCTGCCATAATTCAAGTAAAGAAAACGAAAGTGAAAGCAATAGGACCTCACCACACTTCTCACGTGTTTACACTCTTAGAGATGTATCACTCGTGTTTGTTGCTCTCTAATAGGCTTTTGTGTAAAGTACTCTCTTGCCTTTTACCACTCAATAGCTCTCTTGAAATTCTTAATAGATTCTCCACAAACACACAAGACTACTTACTGAAGACTCAACAATGTGATGACAAACAAGAGAACGCTAAGTGATGACAGAGAAGACACAACAAACTCAGCAAGACACGTAGGAACTTTATCAATCAAGCATGTGCACTGAATTTATAGAAAGAAAAAAAATAGCTGCTGTTTTCTTTGTTAAACTTCTTTCTCTTTGTTTTTTTTTGACTCTTTTGTTTTCTATTTTCAATCTTTTTTTTTTTTTTTGGTACTTTTGCTTCTAACTCAACAGTTAATAAGGCAAGCTGATGTAGAATTTCAGAAGAAAAAAAAAATGCTGGAATTTGCACTAATTGAGAACAATTGACAAATAGGTGCTGCACAAATTATAGGAAAATAAAGGACCAGAAATGTAATTGACTTTAAATAAATCCAGCACCCAATTAACAAAGAAGACAGGACAAACAATTGAACATAGACAATAGACAGAAAAGAAACAAAGCAGGACAAGAGAAAAGTAAAATAAAATCAGTACCAAATTATCCAACCTTAGAACTGAGCTTCTGATTACCACATGATATGATCCAAACTCCATGAATCACAAGAAGGATCTACCAAGATTGGAAAACACAATAAATCCAAAATTAACACGGCTTCATTCTCAGCTACAGGATCTCGGAATTCGACGATTCAAAAACGGAAGAAACTGACGTTCTGAAACTCAATTTAGGCTCAAGAATCATTGAAATCTGATTCGTATATCTTGGATATGGACGAGAGTAAACAAGGCGCCACAATCAAGAGATTGATAAGCCTAGGAACGCCACAAGGATGAGCACCCTTGATAAGTTCAGAGAATTCTATGAAGAACCAAGAGAGAGCAAGTCTCACAAGCAAATATGATCTGAATTGCCTCTCCAAAAGTTAGGGTTTGCCTTTTATAATGAGCAACAACTTACAAATTTGCTTAGACCTAACCCAACAGCTTACTAATTCAGCCAACATGGATAAAATTCATGCTCCCTCATATGGGCCTTTCACCACTTAAAAAAAACTTAATAAAAATTAAAGAAAACAACCCAAAATCCAAGCTAAATTCGTATGCCCATAGGACAGCCCAAATATACTTATTACAAACTTTATTTAGTAACATAAAAAGGCTTAAAAAGATGGTGTCAGCCCATATAGCATTAGGGGTCTTCAAGTGGGGCAATGCAATGCACCATTTTGGGCTTCAAGTCTTCCAACTTCAGGGGCAGCCTCCAGAATTGTTGCTACAACTTGTTTTAATGCCTCCTTTGCTTTCCTAGCCCTTGATCTTGTCATAGGTCCCCCAGTCCTTGAAGTGCCTTATTGTCCTTGCCACTAGCCGTGTCCTCATCATCCTTCCATCCATATATTATTTATGTTTTATTAGATTGCCTACACTTAGTCTTATTCTGGTAGGCAAAATATATATATGATATGTAATTATGGATGGTATGATGTAGCCAATATATTATGATGTGATGTTTGTAAATTCCTATGTGTCTTAAATTTTGCTAAATCACACGTTAAGCGCTCAACGTTTTCAATTATGTTTAAAAAAAAAATGGCTCGTAATTTCACTAAGTATTTTCAAAGCATGATTAAGAAACTGAAGCAAAGAGTAAAGTCTAGTAATTAATCAATCCTCCTAGGTGTATTGGGTTAATTATTAGGGTGTTACACTATCTAGAAGACTAGCTTGATTTTCTCAGAGCCACTTCCATTCAAGACCATTGTCAAATATGGTTTCTGAATGAAGCTCTAAACACTACTTTTATTTTCTAGACTTGGTTTCTGAACTTTTCCTTCTAGAAGGTGAGAAAGTTGACTAGTACAAAAGTAATGTGTCACTATAGATGCTTTTAAGAGTTGACTTTATTTGAATTTTTCCTCCTTTTCTATAAAGTCGCATGGTTTTTGAATATGCATGCTTTCTTGATGTCTTTTCTTTAGTTTCTGATCTTCTCGTTGATCTTCTTTGCTTTAGTTTGAGCTTAATAGGGATCTTCCTTTCATGATTGAAGACTATGATCAGGACATTTTTCAAAAAAATTCTTCTTCATTGATGTAGCACTTTTTGAATGCGTGAACCACTTTATGAACATGAACTTGGTTCTGATGCTTAAAATTCCTTTCTCGTGTATCTAACATACTTAAGTTCGCTTTTAGAACTTTTTTTCACATCATTAAAGTTTTAAATCTTTTTGAATGAGATTATGATCATGTAACATGACATTGTGAAAAAAATATCTTGTTGATTGAACTTGTATGTTATGAGAATGGTAATGTTAGATGCTATAGAAACTCAAGTAAAATATTGGTCCATTCTTCAAAATATTTAATAAAATTTGCTTTGTTGTCACTCAAAACTCAGGCTATAAAGCTTTTTAGAGGGTTATAGAGCTAACATAACAACCCCAAATCCATAGCTAGAAAGATTAGTTTGAAACATTGAAAACTCATAACTTCAACAAAAATTATTGAATTTGTTTATGCAAAAGAAAAGTCAACCAGAAGTCAACTATTGACCAAAAGTCAACAAAAAATCAACATAAAAAAGTCAAAGATCAAAGGTCAAAGGTCAATTCCAAGGGTCAAGAGTCAACATGGAAGTCAGATGTCTAAAAAGAATTAATAGAAAGTCAACAAGTCAAAGTCTATGTCTTAATTAAATTAGAAGTCAATAAAATTCAAATGAAAGCTATTTAAATATTCTAATCATGGATTAAGGCTCTAATTAGTAATTACACTAATTAATGAGCATAGGATTTCAATTAGATGAATAAAATATATTAAACCAAGGATTAACTAACCATAGTTAAGATTCCAAAAAGTGAAATTAACTAAAAGTAGAATTATGACATAATTCTTATTTAATTTAAATAAGATGACAAGACATGAAAATAGAAACATACACATCACGATGCCATGCACATTTTTCTAGCACATAACACAACCATATGATAAAGATTAAATGAAAGCACAAACCATGGGATTATATGACAAATGCAATACATGGCATGTATGCTAGAAAAGTTGGAATTTCTTCCTCCATTTTGCAATGCAAAACTATGGCCGTTGGAAGCTATGGGAAACAGAAATTTTTTATTTGTTTTAGGACAAATTGTCACATTGAAAGCATGGGTTATGACAAGCTCTTAATATTAATACCCTAATATTTAACCTAACATGCCTAAGATGCATTTAAGTTAATTATTAGATATTACTCTTTTGTTTCAGTTTTTATCTTTGACTTTTGGAAATACTTTGGTAAAATTACAGGTAAATTTTTTTTTTTTGAACTTTAAAAGCAAAACATGAGCCACATGTTCTACTATAAAACACGTCATTAGCCTTACATAAAAATCCAAACATAACCACATCATGAGGATAACATGTCATCATATATATATATATATATATAATCATAAGTATCAACCATTCCATATCACGCACCAAAACAAAATACTAAATAGTATCATGCCCACCAACAGAGGTTGAGCTAAGTACAGTAATCCGATATATACGAACAAAACATTAGTAATCGATATATACAGCCTACCAAAACCTCCCTCTCATACTTCTACTAGGATGCGCCTAGTGTAACACCCTAATAATTAACCCAATACACCTAGGCAGTATTTGATTAATTACTAGACTTTACTCTTTGCTTCAGTTCCTTAATCATGCTTTGAAAATACTTAGTGAAATTACGAGCCATTTTTTTTAAACATAATTGAAAACGTGAGCCGCGCTTAACGTGAATGATTTAGCAAAATTTAAAAGACACATAGGAATTTACAAACATCACATCATAATATATTGGCTCCATCATACAGCATCCATAATTACATATCATATAGATATTTTGCCTACCAACGAATAAGACTAAGTGTAGGCAATCTAATAAAACATAAATAATATATGGATGGAAGGACATCCATTAATGGCACCTAGTAATAACACTCCAGGGATAGGGATAGATATCTGAAATATACGAGTGAAACTAGCAGGATTCAAGTTCAGCTGGTGAGGCCTCAATGTGATTCACGAACGCTTCCTTCTATTTAAAGACGAGATGGAAAGAAAAATAGAGGGAGTGAGAAACTTATAAAAGAATCTCAGTAGGGTACTCACCTCATGATGCATTGTGTCATCATCATCGTCCCAGGAACCTCGGGTTATTATGAAATAGTGAGCATGCTAAGATTGATTTATTAAGTTCGAAAATATACTTTCCGAGGTTCGTCGTTTTAATCATGCGTCTTATAATGCATCATAAACTTAGCATGTCATGTTTATAATGAACTTTTCCTTTCATATATAATAACATAGTTATGCATAAAATCACATCATATTCCTCATCATCATTTCATAATACTATGCATAGCAGAATATCATATTTCTCATCATCATCTCATAAATACTATGCATAGCAGAACATCATATTCACATAATGCATTTACTTAGTTTCTTAGGTGACTTAAAGTTACTTTCATCATCATTTTCCTGGGCCACCCTATACTCCACCCTTTTGGGAGTAATCTAGGTTATGAGCTCATACCTTACTAGTCGTCACTAGCATATACTTATCCCTTTTGATAAGTTAAAATTCTGTCTCTACCCTTTTGAGAGAACGGACTAGGGGCAAGAATCACCTTTTCACCGCCTATAGTTTGACGGGTCCAAAGGATCATTTCTCAGGATCACCTTTTCACCACCTATAGTCTGATGGGTCCAAAGGATCATTTCCTCATATATTTTAAGTCACCTTTAAGTCTTTGCATGTTATATCATAATACAATTCTCAATTCATAATCATTTATAACATTTTCTCGTTTATAGTCTTATTCTGGAATAATATATATACCAACTGTAATCATGCATCGGGAGATTCCAGGAAAGAGAGGTGGGTCACAAATGGACACGCTTAAATACCAAGTCTTTCCTAGCCAGAACCTTTCCAAATTACACTTTTAGTAATATACTTTCTTCCAGCAACTAGGGTAAATTTTTAAATAACAAAGAATATTTCATTATTTCATGCATAAGCATTCTCATTGTTTGCAACAGCAACTATAACATGCAAGCCATGAAATCATTCAATGAAATCAAATACTTAATAAGCATCATCATAAATCCTTACTGAAAGCTTCTTAAATAATTGAAACTCTAGAATCAGGTAACCTCAATTATCAAACTAATTAATTATGCATCTAAGGGATTAATTACCATCATTACCATTAATCATAAGCCTTAAGAACATTATTAAACCATATGAGGCGGCATAGGCAATAAATCATATTTAAAGCTTTACGGTTGCTTTATAGCTAATTTCACTTCTAACATGCATAGAATTATTCCTTATCAATAAACATAATTAGCACAACTTCAAACATATCAAATCATCATCATTTATTGGTACTAATCTCATATCAGAAGCGAATCATGAACCTCATATAATTGTATAAAATCACATTTTAAGTGAACATAAAATGTTAGTTTCCCGTAGAATCCTTGCAAAGCTTTAAAACTCTTTTAGAAACTAATTCTTTTTGCTAAACTTGAAAGAATCTTCATAATTAAAATTCTTACTTAAGATAAAAGGAGCAAGTCTTGAGCTTAAGAGATTTATTTGATATCTTAGAATCATAAACATGCTATGCAACCTCATTTTAATCTTGTCATTATAAGGTGATAACTTGGAATTATAAACATGATATGCAAATCCATTTCTTTATCTTTAAGATTTAAGGTGATGACTTGAAAATTAAACATGATGCAAGAGCTTGAAATATAAACATGATGCAAGAAACTGGAGCGGTAGTCCAAGGACCATGGAGGGAGAAAAGAATCTTAAGAAACGGAGCGCGGAATCGCATGGACCGGTGAAGGGAGAAGAGAATTATTATTACATCTTTAAGCTCCAATCTCAAGACTTCTTAAAGAATTAATTCTTTAACTCCAATAATCTTATTTCTTTGCTTGTGATACTTGGGCAAGTCTTTGAGCTCTAGGATCTTTAGGTGATGACATAAAAATAAACATGTCATGCGTTGATTCTTTTAGCCATTATAAAATAAAGTGAGAGCATAAAATAAATATGAGATGCATCCTCTTTATTATCTTTGAAGATTAAGTGACAACTTGAAACATAAACATGAAATGCAAGCTTGGAAATTTAAACATGAATATGCAAGTTCATTTATTCATTCTTGAGAATTTAGTGATGACATAGAAAGTAAACATGGTTATGCAAGGCATAAACTTAAACATGGATGCAAGTTCATTTTATTTCTTTACTAGAGCTCCTCCAAGACTTTAGAGAAATATAAATTCAACCCAATATATCTTAGCAAGACAAAGTGAAAAATACATCTTTCAAGTTCTAAACTCAAGATCATAAAAACATCATAAAAATATTATTCTTTAAAGTTTTGCATCAAGTGGAACTTTCAAGCTTTAGAGGCCTAACTTGTGATGGATTCACAACCCACCCTCAAGGTCCTCATCATCAAGCCATCATCTTAGTCCCACCTAGGCCATATGGCTGAATTGTTCAAAGAAAAGGGAAGAAAACCAAATGGAAAAACTAGAGAAAATCCATGAAATCATCATTTTGAACCAAGAACAACACTTAGCAAAGCATAGAAATAAACTTAAAAACAACTCCCTACCTAATCTGATTTGAAGGAAAGGAAGAGAACTTGGTTTCCTTGAGTGAAATGAAAGAAAATATTCTTGAAAACTTGAAGAAAGAATTCAGCCAAGAGGAGGAGGAAATGAGAGCTTTTGGTGCTCTAAAACTAGAATTTGTGTAAGTTATGAACTAAGCATCTAAACTATCTTCAAGCATGCCTATTTATAGAGATTTTGCAGCTCATAAATGGACAAAGGAAGGAAAGAAATCTGACCAAAAATTAGAGAAAAAAATAAGGAAGAAAAATCATTTTGTTTGGTGGCTTAAAACATGGAATCATGTTTCCATGTTTTCATGATTCTTTGTTTTCATTCTTTGGATTTTTGTGTAATAATTTTCTGACTTATTACTCAATAATTTCGTGCATTACAGCCTTGTGGAAGAGGATTTTGTGTGTTCCATGTATTTTTTAGGTGTAGGCAAGGTATTCATGCAATTTAGAGAATTTACGGTTAAGGGTTTAAGTGAATTACTAAGCAATTTGGGTGTTTTAAGCAATTTTAGGTTCTAATCAATCTAAATAAATAATTTTGACTCTAGATTAATAATTAGAATTTAATAAGCTTTAATTTGAGCCTAATATTGCTTAGGTTTCGTTAGACGAATCAAAAATCTCAAAATTTGTAAAACTTAAAGAAGGGGCAAAATGGTCATTTTACTTAAAAATTGCCTGAGGCCACCAAGCTTAACCAATGGTTAATCATGGCTTAAAAACACCTTTTAACACATTTTAGTGAGGTTCGGGCTTAGTCGGCACGCATTGGAGTTAAAAAAGCGCGGGCGTTTTGGTCATTTGCGCGTCCAGAACTCAAAATTAGGATTCTTCTCCTCTATTAACACACATAACACAAACAATCCCTTATTAACATCAAAACATCCCCTTGAGGATGGGTGGGGCCCACGATCCTCATTTTCTGAGTAAAATAACCTCAGGGCATTTTGGTCATTTTACACGTACAGAAATTCGGGGTTTGCAATACTTGCACGAATTGCTCCTAACTTCTCTTCTAACGTTATATTCCTTTATTAAGGATTGTTTGGTCTCAAATTTTATATAATATTTACCTACGGTAATTCGGTAATTCCTAATGACAGTAAAAATTATAGTAAAAATTGGGCGTTACACCTAGAGTAGATAACCCATAATATAATAACAAAAGAAGTCTATCCTCTCACAAGATATGCACAAGCACTCCATGAGATCTGATCGGCTCCTAGAATATCGCTCCTGGAGGAGGAAGGCATCTTAGCATACAGGCAAGATCGATAGGTGTAGCAAGACGACCAATGGGATAGACGTGAGTTACCACGACACAGCGAAGGCTCTCGACGAACAAGCTTGGATTCTCAAGGGCTGCATCATCGTAGTCTCTATCGACCACTTCCCCCACCTTCATGGGGACCATAAGTGTTAGTACCCGAGGAATGCTGGGAAGATGACTACTCAGAATGGCTCAAACCAATGAGCATAGGGTGAGGTGGCAACTAGGACACATGTTCTGGAAAGTCTCTCATAGTAGAGGTAGTAGGGCAAGCACGAGGGATCTCCTCTAATCGAGGGTGAGCACGCTCGAAGGAAAATCGTCATGTTGGGAATGGTTGTGGAAAACCAAAAGCTAGTAATCGAGTGCACAAAAGGATGATCCAAGAACATGAACAGGCGAACAACACAATGACCCACGAAGTGATATGACTAGTTGCCCATAGTGCATTTCCCAGGTGGGTACATTAATGTAGATCATGAAGGGGCCATTGCCCTCTGAAGATGAGATGAAAAAAAAAAAGAAAGGGAATGAGAAATTTATACAAGAATCTCAGATAGCTTACCTTCTAACACATGTCATCATCCTCGTCTCCTAAAACCTTGAGTTTCATTATGAAAATAGTGGACATAAGTAAGGTTCATTTACTAAGTTTAAAAGCCATTAGCTGAGGTTCGTGTCTTTTAGCATGAATCTTAATGTCATGGATGCATCATACCACATTATGAATGCATGTCAATGCCTTATGCAACATATCACAAGAATCATAATAAATTAACATAGCATAACGAACACTAAACCTCTTAACATAACTTTTCTTTCTTATTTTCTTAGGTGACTTAACCTTCTTATCCTTTTCTAAGGGACCACCCTAATACTCTCTCCTCTTGAGAGTTATAGATTATGAGCTTATACCTAACTAGTCGTTAGTAGTCTACACTAGTCTACACCTATCCTATCGATAAGCAAATTCCTAACTCCCAAAGTGCGGGATAGGGGGCATAGGGTCACCTTTAATAACTATTAATTCCTGGAGTCTAATGGATCCCTTATTGGATCACTTCTCATAACTATTAATTCTTGGAGTCTAGAGGATCATTTTCATGTGTCTTATGTCACCTTTAATCTTAGCATGCTATTTAGATATGCAAACATGACCATACAAACATGGCCAACATCATAACTTATCATTCAACATTTCATGCTCTCAATTGCATAATTTTTCTTACAAATTTCAGGAAGTTCGAAGGCATAATAGTTGGGAATGGAGTTTCCCCAAATTTGCTTCATGCCATAGAATATATCAATCATGCATTTCAATTATACATTCATAATCACAATATGCCACAAATCATCATGTATTTTATCACATAAGCATGCATCACATCCTTTGCATATATTCACAAGCATGTTAGCATCAATGTCTCATTGAAAAGTAAACATGATCCCACCCAGGATGCCAAAAATCAATGACCAAACTCAGCTAATGCATATTCTATGCTCAACATGATATATACAACATAATAGGAATTGTTACTTGCATAATTTAAGAATCAAGCATGCATAGTCATCAATACATAATCTTATTATTTTGTAACACCCTGAAAATTATTTAAAAATTAATTTAAGTTTTATTTGTCATAATTTCAAAAATCTGATAGTTTTAGCAATGAGGATGGCCCAACAAATGTGTAAAAAAAAATTGGGCAGGGATGAATAGTGACCTTGTGGGCCCTCAGGATTGGACGAAACCCTAGATCTAGGACCTGAAAATGCTGGATTGAGAAAAGAGAGGGTTAAGGTTAGAAATGATAAGGAATAAAAAATTATACCTAGAATTAATTTTCAGCTAATGTTTGGCTACCCGGATACGTGTTTTACCCATTCGGTAGAGTTTTGATGTGCGATTTTTAATACTGGACAAGTTACTTAGTTGCCAAGTAACCTTTACCAATCACTTTATACCAAGTGGATGGCAATGGTTGAAACTTGAAAACTAAGTTTCAATCATGGCCTTTCATTTATTATATTTTACTTAGGAGCCAATATCTCATTCATCGGAAAATTTCTGTCCTTCTAACAGAAAGATAGTTTAATCATTATACATGGATAATGTATATCCATTCAAGCCAAGTGTAAGGCTAAGATTTAATCTTGGTTTACAAGATTAAATCCTAGCCATCCATTTGTTTTTCTTTTCTTTAAAGAATTACACATTTATATTATATGATATCTATACTTTAACACAAGATAAATACAAGAAAAGCAACCTTATCACTCAATCATCATCAATTTTGGCTAGCCCACTCAAGAAACACCTCCTCCATTATTCTTGCTCCCAAACCTTCATTCTTGCTTTCAAATCCCCAAAACACAAGCTCAAAATCACTAAAACATCAAGATCCCTTCATAAAACTTGTTCTATTCATCAAGTTCTATCAATCCAACCGGTTGGAATTTGAAATCCTCACCACTTCTCACTTTGATATCACATACTCTACTGCCTAAGGGATGGTTTGGTGTTGGTTTGAGAGCTTTGAAGTGGAAGGAATCAATCTTGGAGCAACTTGGAGCCAAGAATCCATTAGACACCAAAAGTAGGGCATTTTAAACCTCTTTTACTTCAACTCTCTTTGTGATTTCTTACTGATTTCACTAAATAGTTTTGGTTGAATTGGTTGATAATATACTGATAGTGATGTGTTGATTTTGGTGGAGTAGTTTGATGTTGTGAGAAATCATTTTTGTGAAAAGAGATTTTTAACCATGCTGCGGATTTTTGGTTTTTGTATAGGACAGCCACTAGTCACGAATTTTTGAGGGAATTGTGGTATTTTCATCAGCTAAAAAAACTATATGTTAAAGCTAACATCCTAGGCTAGTTCCACTCCTAATGCTTTAAAAAAATCAAGAACCGAAATGGTATTTATGCTGCCCAGATTATTGGAACTGAAGCTCAAATTTGTCTAATTTTTCTACCAGCAAATGATTGAATTTTCCTTTAAAATTTTTATGAGTGTTAATAACATCTTGAAGTGTAACTGTGATTTTTCTTTTGAATTGATTCAATCATTTGCTGGGGTTAAAAATTAAGAATTTTGGGTTTGAGCTAAGGTTATGATGACAACCAAATGGTAGGTTGCCTTGGAATGATCTTTTTTGGTTGAATTTAGAACATAAGTTGCGCAAAACACTTCTTAGAACAACACAAAATTTGATTTCTGAATTGTAACAAAGTTAAAGGTGAAGAGGTAAAGAAGAAAATGGATGAGAAAGGAATGATGTAGCGGCCACAAACAAGGGTGTTTGATAAGCCTAATGATGTTCGCCACAAGAATCTTGGATTCTTGATAAGAACTTATCTTGGTTCAACCAAGAACCTAGGAGAACAATATTCTCACCAGAATGGATTTTGATCCAAAAATAACATTCTGAAAGTCCATTCAAAAGTGAAATTCACGTTTACAAATAGTGAGGGCAGCCAAGCTTTTGGCATCCAAAGACAAAAATATAACCTCCACTTGAATGGCCTAATTATGACATTAATGACTCACTTTAACACCTATTTTAACTCAGCCACCAATCAGGTGTAACCCCCACAATTAATATCTAAAGGAATCTCAACCTATCACTAAACTCACGTGTAGATTAGGAAAGGTGAGCTGCACCAATTTGCAAAATGGATCCACTTACATAATTCTCACACTTTATTGAATTAAAAGGAAAAAAAATTAAAAGACTTAGAATTTTTCTTCAAGAGTACACCCCACACATCATGCTTCTTCAAATTGGATGAGCAAAGTGATTAACTTGGGCTGATTGTCTCCTTGTCTTGCATTTGGGCTTGTGTCCATTAAGAGAACCACCAATTGAGTTAGAGCTTCTTGGGTTTTCTTAGCTCTTGCTCTTGTCATTGGACCACCAAGACCTTGAATGGCTTCTTGATCCAAGTTGGTCTCCATTGGACTTATATCATTCCCTCCTTCTTTAAGTGAATTCGACCTCGAATTGAAATCTTCATCACCTACATCAAAAGAGATAAGTCAGCCACATTAAAAGTTGCACTAATACCACCATGCTCACTTGGAAGATCCAACTTGTACGCATTGTCATTTATCTTGGCCACCACTTGAAATGGTCCATCCCCCTTGGTTGAAGTTTAGATTTCCTTTGAGAAGGAAACCTTTCTTTCCTCATGTGTACCCAAACGCAATCTTGGGTTCAAATACCACCTTCTTCCTCCCTTTGTTGGCTTGTCTTGTATAGCTTTCATCTTCTTTTCAATTTGGGCCTTCACTTGTTAATGTATCTTCCTCACATATTCAGCCTTGGCCTTACCATCCTTATGTAGGGATGGCAATGGGGCAAGTGGGGGTACTTCCCCATTCCCCCCCAAATTTTCATGAGTGTCCTCGACCCGACCGAACCCCGTGGTGGGGAGAAAAGCACTACCATCCCGATCTATAACGCCCAATTTTTACTTGGAATCTTTACTGTCATTAGAAATTACCAAATTACCATAGGTAAATATTATATAAAATTTGAGACCAAACAATTCTCAATAAAGGAATATAACGTTAGAAGAGAAGTTAGGAGCAATTCGTACAAGCATTGCAAACCCAATTTTCGGTATGTGTAAAATGACCAAAATGCCCCTGAGGTTATTTTACTCAGAAATGAGGATCGTGGGCCCCACCCATCCTCAAGGGGATGTTTTGAGGATAATAAAGGATTGTTTGTGCTATGTGTGTTAATAGAGAGAAGAATCTCAATTTTGAGTTTCGACGCGAAATGACCAAAACGCCCCGCCTTTTAACTCCGATTGCGTGCCGACTTAGTCCGAACCTCACTAAAATATTTTAAAAGGTGTTTTTAAGTTATGAATGACCCTTGGTTAAGTCCGGATGGTCTCGGGCAGTTTTGGGTTAATTACCGTTTTGCCCCTCGTTGTGTAGTTTTGCAAATTTTGAGATTTTCGATTTGTCTAACGAAACCTAAACAATATTAGGCTCAAATTAAAGCTTATTAAATTCTAATTACTAATCTAGAGTCAAAATTATTTATTTAGATTGATTAGAACCTAAAATTGCTTAAAACACCCAAATTGCTTAGTAATTCACTTAAGCCCTTAACCGTAAATTCTCTAAATTGCATGAATACCTTGCCTACACCTAAATAATACATGGAACACACAAAATCCTCTTCCACAAGGCTGTAATGGCTGAAATTATTGAGTAATAAGTCAGAAAATTATTACACAAAAATCCAAAGAATGAAAACAAAGAATCATGAAAACATGGAAACATGATTCCATGTTTTAAGCCACCAAACAAAATGATTTTTCTTCCTTATTTTTTTTCTCTAATTTTTGGTCAGATTTCCTTCCTTCCTTTGTCCATTTATGAGCTGCAAAATCTCTATAAATAGGCATGCTTGAAGATAGTTTAGATGCTTAGTTCATAACTTACACAAATTCTAGTCTTAGGAGCACCAAAAGCTTTCTTTCTTTCTTTCTCTTGGCCAAATTCTCCCTTCAGCTTTTCAAGGATATTTTGCTTCATTTCACTCAAGGAAACCAAGTTCTCTTCCTTTCTTTCAAATCAAATTAGGTAGGGAGGTGTTTCTAAGTTCATTTTATGCTAAGACAAGTTATGTTTCTAGCTCAAAAATGATGTTTTCATGAGCTTTCTTTTAAGTTTTCATTTTCAGTTTCTTCTTCCTTTCTTTTTAAAGTATTTCGGCCATATGGCCTAGTTTATGATGAGACCATGGTTTGATGATGAGATTCTTGAGTGTTGGTTGCAAAGCTTTCACAAGTTAGATCTCTAAAACTTGAAGGTTTCACTAGTTTCCAAAGCTTCTAAAATTTCAGTTTTTCTTTCTTATTTTCCTTTCATGGTTTCGGCCAAATGGCCTAGGAAGGAATGAAATGATGGCTTGATGATGAGGACCTTGAATATGGGTTGTAAATCCATCACAAGTTAGGCCTCTAAAGCTTGAACATTCCATTTAATGCAAAACTTTAAAGAATAATGTTTTTATCTTGAGGTTTGAATATGAAATATGTATTTTTTTACTTTGTCTTGCTAAGATACATATATTGGGTTGAAATCATAATTTTTTTAAAGTCTTGAAGGAGCTCTAGTAAAGAGATCAAGTGAACTTGCATCCATGTTTAAGTTTATGTCTTGCACAGCCATATTTATTTTATGTCATAACTAAATTCTCAAGAATAAATAAATGAACTTGCATATCTCATGTTTAAATTTCAAGCTTGCATTTCATGTTTAAATTTCAAGTTGTCACTTAATCTCTAAAGATAATAAAGAAGTTGCATCTCATGTTTATTTTATGCTCTCACTTTATTTTATAATGGCTAAAAGAATCAATGCATGGCATGTTTATTTTATGTCATCACCTAAAAATCCTAGAGCTCAAAGACTTGCCTATGAATCATAAGCGAAGAAATGAGATAATTGGAGTTAAAGAATTTATTCTTTAAGAAGTCCTGAGAATTGGAGCTTAAAAAAAAATATATAATTCTCTTCTCCCTCACCGGTCCTATGCGGACTACCGCTTCCGTTGCTTAAGATTCTCTCCCTCCTCCTGGTCCTTGCGGACACCGCTCCAGTTTCTTGCATCATGTTTATATTACAAGTTCTTGCATCATGTTTAATTTTCAAGTCATCACCTTAAATCTTAAAGATAAAGAAATGGAATTGCATATCATGTTTATAATTCCAAGCTATCACCTTATAAAGATAAGATTAAAATAAGGTTGCATAGCATGGTAATAATTCTAAGATGTCACCTAAATCTCTAAAGCTCAAGACTTGCTCCTTTTATCTTAAGTGAAAGATTTAACTATGAACATTCTTTCAAGTTATAAATCGGTCCCATGGTTAAGTTAGGCCTAAAGTCCTATGACTTCTTTCAAGTTTAACAAAAAGAATTAGTTCTAAAAGAAGTTTTAAAACTTTGTAAGAATTTTATGGGAAGCTAGTAATTTTATGTGTACTTAAAATGTGATTTGATGCTTATCAAGAATTTGGTGTCATTGATTGATTCCTGGTTTGTATGTTATAGTTGCTGTTGCAAACAATGAAAACTTATGCATGAAATAAGGACATATTTTGTTCCTGGAAGAAAGTGTATTACTGTAAGAGTGCAATTTGGAAAGATTCTGCTAAGGAAAGATTTGGTATTTAAGTGTGTCAATTGTGACCCACCTCTCTTTCCTGGGAATCTCCAGATGCATGATTATAGTTGATATATATTATTCTAGAATAAGACTGTAAATAAGAAAATGTTAGAATTATTATGAATTGCGAGTTGTAACATGCAAAGACTTATTGGTGACTTAAAATTTATAAGAAAATGATCCTGGACCCATCAAACTATAGGTGGTGAAAAGGTGATTCTAGCCCCCTAACCTGTTCTCTCAAAAGGGTAGAGTCAGGACTTTAACTTATCAAAAAGGATAAGTATATGCTAGTGACGACTAGTAAGGTATGAGCTCATAACCTAGATTACTCCCAAAAGGGTGGAGTATAGGGTGGCCCAAGGAAAATAATGAGGATGATAAGATTTTAAAGTCACCTAAGGTACTAAAGAAATAAATTATGTGCACCATGTCCATGTGTAGCTATTATGATATTCTTCTGTGCATAACATACATGAGTTGATGATGAGAAATATGATGTTCTTCTATGCATGTTATATTAATGATGATGATAAGGAATATGATGTAATGATAAAAGAAAAGTTCATTATAAATATGACATGTTAAGATTATGATGCATTATAAGACGCATAATTAAAATTGGTCGAATCTCGGTAAAAGTATTTTTGAACTTAAAATTTAATCTTCGTATGTTCACTATTTTATAATAACCCCGAGATTCCTGGAGACTTTGATGATGACACCGTAGAAGGAGATACCCTACTGAGAATTCTTTAGTAAGATTCTCACTCCCTTTCCTTTATTTCCGTCATTGTCTTCAGATTCAGATGGCGACATTCGTCCTGTTCGTTGACACCCCTACTTGGGAATTCCACTATGATCCGGTGCATCATTCGTATCACTTTGAAGGAAGGTGCTCGGTTCGTGTTTTTATTTACGTAGGTCGTCCATTTGCACATCCTGTCCCAGTTATCGTTTTTCTCCTACTTCTCCCTATGGCGATGAAATGGTTTTCTAACATGCACGTCCACTTGATGAAAGAATGTTACGTTCTTATCCCGCCTCATCTGTTGTCCATGGTTTTCCAGAGTATAATCCACGAACGATATTCTGAAACTGATCCTTCAGAGGACCCTCCTACTCATGCTTATTCTAAAGCTCTCTCCTCTCTCCACGTGTAAGAGAGTAGTGAGGAAACAGTTGTTCAGGAGGTTAGCAAGAAGACCGTCCATGCGACCCAGCCTGGTGCATCTCGTGTGCCCCTTTCCGAGGAAGCTCGTCAGTGATCGGGTTTCTTCCCCCATTTCCAAGACAGTGGCCCTAGAGAGTTTTTAAGTAGTCTTAAGAGTGTTATGCATCCAGTTTAGAGTAGCCTTCCTCAGCTTTTAAGGTTATCTAGTTTAAGATTATCTAGTTTAGGGGCATGATTTCCTTATAAATAGTTTCCTATGGTGTGAATATGTAAGATATGATGTATGAACTTAACTCACCTTTTGAGTGAGGTTATTGTATATATGTTGTGATGTGCATTATGGATGTTATGTGATGGAGCCAATATGATATATTTAGATTCTTAAATGTCTTATTTTACTACCGCTTAATCGTTTATGTTATGCGCGGCTCACGATTTCAATTATGTTAAAAAAAAAGGCTCATAATTTCACTAAGTATTTTCAAAATATGATGAAAGAACCAAAGCAAAGAGTAAAGTCTAGTCATTAATCAAATTCAACCTAGGTGTATTTGGTTAATTACTAGAGTGTTACACGATACCCGAGAATCCCATCCCACATGGAGAGTCGGGGATGTGCAAAATTGAGGGGAAACACAGGAATCGACACGCTTGCCGCTGTCCAAACTCGGCATCCAAACTCAAAAACCCAGAAAAAAAAATCAGCACAAAAAATCGAGAATAAAGAAACCAGATCCAAACTCGCGGTTGCCTCTATTCATGGTCGTGTTTCTGGCTCATCGTGGTTGCCTGGCTCGCGTTGCTGGTTCGCGTTCGCGTTCATGGTTGCTGGTTCGCGTTCGTGGTTGCTCGTTCGGGTTCGCGTTGTTGGACCACGTTCGTGGTTGCTCAATTCGTTCGTTGTCGCATTTGCTGGCTCGCGGTATGCCGCTCGTTGCCGGTTCCATCCATGAGTGCCTTTGCTGTCGTCACGGTCGTGGTTCAGGCTCGCAGCCCATCAGGCCAAGTGTGGGTGGGCATCGGGTGTGTTGCTTCCTGGGATGGTTAACCCATAACACCATCGCGCTAGATCCATGTCACGCTCCTTTGTGCCTCCGTGTGAGACTGTGATGGGAGTGAAAAGGGATGGGAGAGTATCAGAGTAAGATTAGGGTTAATGTAAGTTATAAATATTTTTTTGAAAAAAATTAATAAAAATATAATTTTTATTTGAAATTACAAAATTATCCCTTGGGCGGGGACCCCGCGGGGCGAAGGATATAATCCCAGTCCCCGGTCCCGAACTCACCGTGGGGGGAGTTTCAACCCCGTCCCGCGGGACAAAAATCCCCGACCGTAGGGATCAAATTGGGAACCAGGATACCCACGCATCCAGCCCCCCATCCATCCCTATCCTTATGCTTTAAAATTGAAGAGTTAGGCAATGGCAATAAATCAAGAGGAGTTAAAGGATTAAAACCATAAACAACCTCAAAAGGAGAATATTGAGTAGTACTATGAACTACCCTATTATAAGCAAATTCCACATGAGACAAACACTCCTCCCATGACTTGATGTTTTTCTTAATTACAGCCCTTAAAAGGGAAGAAAGTGTCCTATTCACAACTTCAGTTTGCCCATCCATTTGAGGATGGCAAGTAGTAGAGAAAAGAAGTTTGGTTCCTAGCTTTCCCCACAAAGTCCTCCAAAAGTGACTTAGGAACTTGGAGTCCCTATCACTAACAATGCTCCTTGGGAGACCATGAAGTCTCACCACTTCTTTGAAAAACAAATCTACAACATGACAAGCATCATCAATTTTCTTACATGGAATAAAATGAGCTATCTTGGAAAATCTATCTACCACAACAAAAATTGAATCTTTACCATTCCTTAATCTGGGCAATCCCACAACAAAGTCCATAGATAAATCAATCCAAGGGAAATCGGAAATAGGTAAAGGAGTATAAAGTCCATGACGCATCACTTTGAATTTTGACTTTTTACACACGATGCATTTTGCACAATATTTTTGCACATCATACTTCATATGAGGCCAATGAAAATGTTCATGCAACATGTCTAAAGTCTTTTGGACCCCAAAATGCCCCATTAAACCCCCTTCATGTGCTTCCTTCACAAGCAAATCCCTTATGGAACTTTTTGGCACACACAATCTCTTTTCTTTAAACAAAATCCTTGGTGCCTAAAGTATCCATAGGCTGAATGCACACAATTAGCATAGATATTTGAAAAATCCTTATCATGCTCATATAAATCTTTAATGCATTCAAGACCAAACAATTTTGTTTCAAGGGTAGAAAGTAAAGAATATCTTCTTGAAAGTGCATTTGCCACAATATTGGCCTTTCCCTTTTTGTGTTTCACTACATATGGAAATTGTTCAAGAAATTCAACCCATTTTGCATGTCTTTTATTTAACTTTCCTTGCCCTTTCAAATATTTCAAAGACTCATGGTCACTATGAATCACAAATTCTTTGGGCAAAAGATAGTGTTGCCAAGTTTGCAAAGCTCTTACTAAGGCATACAACTCCTTATCATAGGTGGGATAATTAAGGGAAGCTCCACTTAATTTCTCACTAAAATAAGCAATTGGATGCCCCTCTTGCATCAGAACAGCCCCAACACCAACATTAGAAGCATCACATTCAATTTCAAAAGATTTAGCAAAATTAGGCAAAACAAGTATTGGTGCATGGGTGAGTTTTTCCTTAAGTTCTTTAAAAGCATGTTCTTGTTTCTCCCCATTTGAACCCAACATTCTTCTTCACAATTTCATTAAGAGGTGCAACCACGGTGCTAAAGTCCTTAACAAACCTCCTATAAAAACTAGCCAAGCCATGAAAACTCCTCACATCACTCACATTTTTGGGGTTGGCCAATCTTGAATGGCCTTAATTTTCTCTTTGTCAACATGGACCCCTTTAGCATTTATCACAAAACCAAGAAAAATCACATGGTCCACACAAAAAGTACACTTTTCCAAATTAGCATACAATTTTTCTTTTCTTAATACAAGCAAAACAGCCCTTAAATGTTCATGATGTTCATCTAAGTTTTTGCTATATATCAAGATGTCATCAAAATACACCACAACAAACTTGCCCAAAAAATCCCTCAAAACATGGTTCATAAGTCTCATGAAAGTACTAGGTGCATTTGTTAAACCAAAAGGCATTACCAACCATTCATACAAACCATATTTAGTTTTAAAGACAGTTTTCCATTCATCTCCCGCCCTTATTCTAATTTGATGGTACCCACTTTTCAAATCAATTTTAGAAAATATACATGCACCATGCAATTCATCAAGCAAATCATCAAGTCTAGGGATAGGATGTCTATACTTAATTGTGATGTTGTTCACGGCCCTACAATCCGTGCACATCCTCCAAGTCCCGTCTTTTTTGGCACTAAAATTCCGGGACCGCACATGGACTCAAACTCTCTTGCACCCATCCTTTTTGCATCAACTCCTCCACTTGTTTTTGGATCTCTTTAGTCTCTGTGGATTGCTCCTATAGGCTAGCCTATTGGGCAATGATGCACCTGGAATGAGATCTATGTGGTGCTCAATTCCTCTTAAAGGGGGAAGGCGGTGTGGCACTTCCTTAGGAAAGATATCATCAAATTCCTGAAAAGATTTTTGACACCACTAGGCAAAGAGTGATCATTAGGAGTTTTAGCATTTAAACAAAATTCCCTACAATAAAGCATATATAGGGGCTGCCTTGAGACCAATGCACTTTTTACCTCCTCCTTTGTTGCAAGAAAGCTCTCTTTACTCTCTTTTTCCACTCGGTTTTGCACACTTTTTTTCATGATTTTTTTTTTAATTTTTCTTCACTCTTTTTCTCAATCTCTTTTTCTTTTCTCTCTTGTTCCCTCTTTTCTCTCATTTTTATTTGATCCTCACTAACTTGCTTTGGAGATAAGGGAGAAAGTATGACCTTTCGGTCTTGATACATGAAAGTAAACTTATTTGAGAACCCATCATGGATGGCCTTCTTGTCATATTGCCAAGGCCTTCCCAACAACATATGGCTTGCCTCCATAGGCACCACATCACAAAGTACACAATCTTCATACTTCCCAATTGAGAATGGGACCTCCACTTGTTTGTTCACCACCATTTCTCCTATCTCACTTAACCATTGAAGTCTATATGGTCTTGGATCTGCCTTAGTTACAAGATTTAATTTGGACACCAATCTAGTGCTCACAACATTGGCACAACTTCCACCATCAGTGATTAGAGAACATACCTTCCCTTGAATAAGACATCTAGAATGAAAGATATTCTTCCTTTGGCTTGATTCACTTGACTCCGCAAAAGCCTCCTTACCATAAGTAAATCACCATCCGGCATGAACACATCTTCTTCACTTTCCTCCTTGCTTGAAGCCTCGGATTGTGATACCACTTCACCATTCATGGTCACCATGGTTCTTTTTGTTGGACATTGGGATGCTATGTGTCCATGGCCTAGGCATTTGAAACACTTCAACTCACGGCTCCTAGAGGTTGTCTCCATTGGTTTCTTGCCCTGAGAAGGTTCTCTCGGCCTCTTTGGTTGGTGCACCCTCCTTCTTTTGTTTGTCCTTCCAATTTGAGGATGGGAATTTGGAAGATGACGAAGAAGATACTTGGTCTTCCTCCTCTTAATTTGTTGCTCCACCTTAATTGCTTGTTGAACCAAATCTTCAAGCTCCACATAATTTTGTAACTCTACTATGTCTTGAATATCTTGATTCAAACCATGCAAGAACCTTGCCATGGTAGCCTCCCTATCTTCTTGAAAACTTGACCTAAGTAAGGCTAATTCCATCTCCTTGAAATACTCATCAACACTTTTGGTCCCTTGGGTAAGCCTTTGTAATTTGTTGTGAATGTCCCTTTGATAATGATTTGGGACAAACCTCTTCCTCATGACAATTTTCATCTTTTCCCAAGTATCAATGGGCTCTTCTCCAACTCTTCTCCTCTCTTTTTGTAATTGGTCCCACCACACAAGGGCATATTCTTTGAATTCAAGGGCTGCCACCTTCACCTTCTTTCTTTCATTGAAAGAATTACAATCAAAGACTTGTTCTATTTTTAACTCCCACTCCAAGTAAGCCTCCGGATCATTCTTCCCAACAAAGGGAGGAACGCTGATTTTGACCCCTTCAAGCCTATCATCATGCCTCCTTTCCCTACGTCCTCCTCCTCTATACCGTCCTCCTCTAGGCCTTCCTCTTTCACTATCATAGTCACTTGAATCATCACGGTGTAGGTTAGCAAGTTGTCTATCATAATTGGCTTGCATTTACTCCATTTGTCTTTGAAGAGCTTGAACTTGATTGGCCATCCTAGCTTGAAGAGTGGCTGACCTTGGAGATAAGGGTGGACTATCCTCATTATTGGCCATGATTTGAGTAGAAGAATTTATGTGTTTCCTCACTACGCTCCCTCACTAGTTCACACAATGGATTTTTTTTAAAACTTTTTTGGCTTTTTTTTCACAAAAATGTATTTTGGACACTCTTGCCTTTTTCCTCTCAATGTTCTCCTTTAGTTCTTAGAGGAATCAAACACAAAACACAAAAATACCAAAATTCAAGTAACAAAAATCACAAGACTTATCAAAACAAAGGAAACAAAAGGAAAAGGCTAGAAAGGAAAAGCTTGGAAACAAAGAAACAAAAGAAGAAGGGAAAATTTTCAGGAACTCAAAATTACTCAACTAGAACTTTTCTTTTCTCTTTTCTTTCTCAAATTTTCTTGCACATTTTTTTTTTAACTTTGAAGAAGAGATTCAACTTGAAAACTTGTCTTGGAACAAAGTGATATATATATTTTTGGTTTAGGAAGAAAAGAAGAAAAGGAAAAAGAATGAAGACAAAGAAGAAGATAAAGAACACAAGACCAAAATTCAACCAAAGCCTAAGCTCTGATACCACTTGATGGCAACCAAATGGTAGGTTGCCTTGGAATGATATTTTTTGGTTGAATTTAGAACATAAGTTGCGCAAAACACTTCTTAGAACAACACAAAATTTGATTTCTGAATTGTAACAAAGTTAAAGGTGAAGAGGTAAAGAAGAAAATGGATGAGAAAGGAATGATGTAGCGGCCACAAACAAGGGTGTTTGATAAGCCTAATGATGTTCGCCACAAGAATCTTGGATTCTTGATAAGAACTTATCTTGGTTCAACCAAGAACCTAGGAGAACAATATTCTCACAGAATGGATTTTGATCCAAAAATAACATCTGAAAGTCCATTCAAAAGTGAAATTCACGTTTACAAATAGTGAGGGCAGCCAAGCTTTTGGCATCCAAAGACAAAAATATAACCTCCATTTGAATGGCCTAATTATGACATTAATGACTCACTTTAACACCTATTTTAACTCACCAATGGTGTAACCCCCACAATTAATATCTAAAGGAATCTCAACCTATCACTAAACTCACGTGTAGATTAGGAAAGGTGAGCTGCACCAATTTGCAAAATGGACCCACTTACATAATTCTCACACTTTATTGAATTAAAGGGAAAAAAAATTAAAAGACTTAGAATTTTTCTTCAAGAGTACGCCCACACATCATGCTTCTTCAAATTGGATGAGCAAAGTGATTAACTTGGGCTGATTGTCTCCTTGTCTTGCATTTGGGCTTGTGTCCATTAAGAGAACCACCAATTGAGTTAGAGCTTCTTGGGCTTTCTTAGCTCTTGCTCTTGTCATTGGACCACCAAGACCTTCAATGGCTTCTTGATCCAAGTTGGTCTCCATTGGGCTTATTAGGTTAAGTGGTTTCTGAACCTAAAATTTTGTAAACATAAGAGAACTCTTTTTAACTCTGAAATTTTTATGGAACCTTGGGGACACATTGAAGTGTCCTTGAGAATTTTATAGCCCTGAATTGATCGTTTGATGTGCAAATAAATTGTGCTACGAATATGTGAAATTTGCCATTGTGTTGAAAATGAATTGATGCTTTGAATTGATGAAATAATGGCATCTTGTACTAATTTGACATGAACACAAGAATATGAAGATGAATAATTGAGCATGTGAACTTATTAATAAAGTTAGGCACACATAGATATGAATGCTTATTACAATTACTCATATGCAAAAGAAAGCATAAGATTATATTTCTTGGGCTGGAGAAAAGTAAATTGATTATCGGGTAGTAAACATGACTACCAAGAAAAGCATAGATTATGTTTCTTGGGCTGGAGAAAGTAAATCCAATTTCTGGGAAAGTAAACCTGACTACCCTTGAATTGAGTCGGGAAAAGTAAACCCTAGGAATAGTCTGTGTGAGAATTGGAGAAAGTAAATCCAATGATCATGTAAGAATGAGCTCAATCCTGAAAATGCAGTCTATTACCCTAAAGTAGTCTTTTATCTTATGTGCTAAGTGAAGAATTTTAGTATCAATATTGAGGCCAATATGTTAAGTTGTGATTTAGTAGTATAGGGTTTATATGATGTTGAGTAGTATGATATGTGATTTATAATAAAAGCTACCCACTTCGGAAGGATGATTTTAGAACTTTAAAATGAATATTATGTATCGTATGATCATATTTTCTTGATAAACCAATTGACTTGGACAATGATGATGACATTATGATAATTTATTTTGGGGATCCCTCCTGGGAATTTCAGAATTCTCACCCTGCTTGTTTGTGTTTAGTGTCATCTCAATTAATTCCAGAGGATAGTGAAACAGCTACAAGAAAGACTAAATTGTAATTTCTATAGTTTAGTTGTGGGAATTCGTATCTATTGTACATAGTTATATATATATATATATATATATATATATATATATATAAACATGTAAATGTTATATGTCTGTAATGTAGTAAAGAATAATGTAAACTAAAGCTCATAGAAGAGCTTCCTTTTGTACTTGACTTGTATTAAGTAAATATGTTGTTTCTTGCTATAAATTTTGATAGAACCACGAGTTAGTTAATATACTATTTGATCGATTCTTGCTATAGATAATCAAGAAAGGTCCACAAATCTATAGGTAACAACTCTTGAGTATGATGCCATGACTTAAGGATGAGGTTGTACGTGATAGGATATTACATATTTCAAGCCATAAAATCCCCAAACAAATCATATGAACATAGCCTTCATAACACATCAATCACATAAATATCACCAAGTTATTGATAATTATACTTTAGGCCAAAAGGGTCAAATTGCAATTTCTAAAAGTTTTGTGGTCAAAATGTAAATTTTCCAATTAATGCATTTTCTCAAAACTAATGATTCTCATGATTAGTTTACACTTTAAGAGACCCATAACACTTAGAAATAATTTAGATTCATAATAAAAACCATTTTGGGCTATTGGCCAAATTTTGTTAGATTTTAGGGGTCAAAGTGCAATGTTTCACATTTTTGGCACTAAGCAAGTACCAAGGCTTCTAAAACTTATTCTCAACATCATAAATGGTATTTTGAATACATGGATATGTTCAAAATCACTACTAACTCTAATCAAACCCATTTGATCAAAATTCTATAATGAGAAGTTCAAGAAACAACTTTTCACATTTTACAAAATGGTTCAACCTAACACTTGTAATTATCCTTTTAAGCATCTAAGACACCAAAAATAATTTTTACAACAATTATCACTAATTTTTAAGCATGTGAACAGTACCAAACAATACCAAACATGTTGGACAGTATCAGGATTTTAATTTCAAAAGCTTTAGAAATCACATTTTTGACCCTTTTAGTTACCAGTTTTTTTTAAGATGCTAAAAATAATTTTTACAATAATTTTTAATCATGTAAACAATACCAAACAGTACTGAACAGTGCCAACTAGTGTCAAAAAGTAAAATTACAAAAGCTTTTGAAATTACATTTTTGACCTTTCTAGTTGCTAGTTTTTCCCAAAAGCCATTCTAAAACATCTAAGAACATGAAACAATTTTTAACACATTTTTGACCACATGAATAGTGTCAAACAGTGTCTTATAGTGTTAAACAATGTCAAATAGTGGCAAAATTGAAATTACCAAAAATCTTGGAAATTACATTTATAACCTTTTCTAATTACTAGCTTTCTCAAAAACTATTCTAAGACATTTAAACACATGAAATCATTTAATCCCTCTTAGAAATTAATTATTACCATTTAAATTAGTGGCCAAACTTAAAATTTCATAAATAAGGTTCTATTTACTTAAAATCACATTTTTGCTCCTTTTGAGTTTTCAACTCTTCAAAAATTCTTTATACACTCAAGGCACAAGATTCAAATCTTAAAATAAAATCAAACCAACTGCAAACCCACTACTCTTATATGGTCGAAATATGTGTGTGTGTGTGTGTGTGTGATCAAAATTTCCATTTAAGAAAATCTTGAGCTTTAGAGACATAGGTGATAACTAGAATCATGAATATGTCATACAACTCATTTTAAGTATTTAACATTATAAGGAGACAACTTGGAAATATAAACATGATGTGTAATGCTTGGAATATAAAAATGAGATGCAAGCTAATTTTAAGTCTTTAAGATTATAAGGTGACAACTTGAAATATAAACATGAAATGCAAGACTTGAAATATGAACATGGAAATGCAAGTTCCATTTTAAGTCTTTAAGATTATAAGGTGACAACTTGGAATATAAACATGGTATGCAAGTCATTGAAATATAAACATGAAGATGCAAGACTTGAAACATAAACATGAATGCATGTCCATTTTTATATCTTATTAGAGCTCAAAAACTCAAGACTTTAAAGAGTGAGACTTGCAACTCCATTAATCTTAACAAAATGAAAATGAGCTTTAGAGTCCTTCATTCCCATGGTTCAAAGAACCTCATTTCTGGACTTACCATCAAGTTCAAAACAACAAAGAAACCAAAGAAGCATTCTTTCTCTTCCTTTTTTTTCCTTTTGAAATCAAAGATCAAGTCTCAAGCTTTGGAGGTCATACACATAATGGTCTCACAACCATAATCAAGAACACTCATCATCAAGATATGGTCTTGATCACAACAAAAAAAAAAGAAGAAAAAAGAGTAGAAATGAAAAGAAATCTCAAGAATAAAATCCCGATCAAGTAGGCTTCTTGGTTGAAAATGAAAATGCTTGATCTTTTGCAAGGGAAAGAGAATAAAAATATTCTCTTGGAGTATGTACTAGCCAAGGCACAAAGAAATAGAAGGAAGGATTTTTGTGTTGGTTTGATGTATAAGGATGATAGCTTAAGTGTTTTAGGGAAGATCTATGGTGGTGGTATGTTTTGTTTGAGCTTGGAGCTTGGATGAGGAACAAAAATGGAGGTTCTTGAAGGTGGAGGAGAAGAGGAAGAAGAGAGCTCAAGGTTGGAGAGAGTAAGTTTTACACAACTTGGTGGACAAGTCTTGGCCAAAAAAGTGAGTAGTAAGAATGAGAGAATATGAATGTGAGAGTGTTTTGAGAAATCAAAATATGAGAGGGAAAGAGGGGTGGGCTGGCCGAAATTCATTAGGGGATTAGGTGGGATATTTTTGTTTGGGATTAGGATTAAAGGTAGGTTTAATTAGGAGAATGGTTAGGAATTGGTAATTAGGTGTTTAAGGCTTTCAAGACAAGGTTAGAGGGTTGTCTTGCATGATTAATGAGGCTAAACTCTATTAATTCAAAATTCAAATAACATGCCCCTAATCTTAAGAAAGAGAGAGTGTGTATTTTTTGCTTTTGCTTTTTGGTCTTTTAAAGCATCTTTGATTAAGAATGAGATTAAATTTTCCCTAACCAATCTAGGGCCTTAATTAACTCAAAATAATTATTTTGACTCATAATTAATAAATAAAAATAATTTATCTTTAATTAGAGCCTAATATTACCTATATTTCCTTAATTGCTTTAATTAAGTTTAATTAGCACTAACTAAGGGCAAAATGATAATTTTACACAAAACTCCCTAGGACTCATCTAGAGGATATATCCCGTCTAATTATCATATCCAACTCCTGGGTGATGACCAAACTTAATCTCAATTAAATTACCTTAAGGGCATTTCGGTAATTTGCATATGGAAAAAATCAGGAATTGAGATTTTCACGTCTATTGCCATCCAAAACCTATCTAGTCCCCTTCAAACATCAAACTAACCCCTTGAGGATAAGAGACTAGCCGTCCTCATTTTTGGGTAAAAATGACCTCGGGGTATTTTGGTCATTTTACACATAGGAAAATCGGGGATTGTGATTTTTGAACAAATTGCTATCTAAACCACATATAGTTTTATTCTAATATTAAATTACCCCATTAAGAATGACCTAATGGCTTGATTCTCGTGTAAAAATGACTCCAGGGACATTTTGGTCATTTTGCATAACAGGAAAAATTAGGGCGTTACACTTGACATCCATTAATAGGTGCACCAAAATAGGCCTAAACTAGCGACTAATTCAAACATAAATGGTATGCATTGAAACTTAACAATCTAACATAACTTCCCTCCAACCAAATGAGTATCCAAGCTCAACAATTTGAAGCACATATCCTCCCCTTGCTACAGCCCCAAAGACACGGCCTCATGGCCTATAAAAGGAGGGAGTGTGTGATAGCTCATTTACTCTTTACACACTCTTGCTTGTCCTCCAACCTTTGGAAACTCTCTAAGTGTTTTTTTCTTTCTTATTTTTTCTCTTCTACTTCTTCTTATTCAAAAAATCTTCTTCACCCTCAAATCTCATCCAAGCACTTGAACCCTAAACACAAACCTTTTACTAGTCCTCACAAGAGTTACAATCTTTAACTTTGGTGAAAATATTTTTTTAAGCACTTAAGTTTTAGAGTAGATTTTCGAGGATTAAGGACTCTTGCTTAAGCTCCAGGAGGAAGAGAAGGACTTCTTTTAACCTTGCATTGAGTAGTAGGAGCTTTCTCTTTGATTATGCAAGCCATCCAACCTTGCTCATGGTTAGAATGTCATCAAGCTTATGTTTGTTAACATATATTTTAAGTGAATGTTTGTGAAATATTTTGTGAACCTCATAAGTTCCTTTTTGTTTCCCAAATGTTTTTATGAAGCTTTCTTGCTCAATGAGGTTTAAAAGTATGGTATGTGATCCTTGATTTGATGAAGTGACACAAAACATGAAAATGCTAGGTGCTATATTTTTTGTTGTTTTTTGGCAATAGGCATTTCGAACCATGAACTTCACAATATATAAAGTGTTTTGGAAATTTTTTCCAAAAACTAGAGAGCACTATCGAAATGGAATCACCTAAAAAGAAGTTTTTTAGCTCAAGATATAATTTTCAAAGTTAAGCCAAAGACTGAAACTTTAAATCTAACTTTTCAGAAGTAAAATAGGTGTAACCCATGCTAGAAAATGCAAATGGAGTGAATTCAACTCTGTTGGAAACACGTCCATATATGTCATGCACAATACTTTGTACCACTCAAGGACAGGATATGTAAAGTAAAATTTCAAGACAATGTGTTGAGAGAATTTGGAAAGTGGTAACTTGGTAAGGTATAGCTAAAACCACAAATGAGTTTTTTTTTTTTTAATGAAATTACCTTTCTTAGAAAGCTTCAAAAGTTACAAATCTACAACTACTTTTATGATATCAAAATACTGAGTATATAATAAGTAGCGAATTTTCTTATGAAAATATGTTAGATATGGAAAATAGAATATTCAAATATGTATAGAAAAAATTTAAGGAATTTAAATTATAATAGTCTTTAGAAGAAAAATTACATATAAAGCAATAATAAGGTGTTAGCTCCTAAACCTTTCAAGAAGCTTTATGCCCATGAATGTCTTGAGTGATAACAAAACCAATTTCTTGAAAGTATTTTGAAGAAGGACTAATCAATTTTGTGAGTTTCTTGAAACACCAAACAAGACCTTTCAACTTAGCATACTTGTTCTTAAAATGAGAATATTTTCACATGACATGTGCAAACATGTTTGATCTCATTTAAAGAAATTTAGAACTCAACAAAAGTGAAAATAAATCTTGAAATGAACATTTCTATGCTTAACGTATGAAAGAAAATTCTCAAGAGTAAGAAACCAATTTTAGATCTTCATAAAGTATTCCACGACTTCCAAGTAAGATTCAAGAGAGATTTCAATCCAACTCTAAAGAAAAGTGTGGTTATCATCTTCAATCATCATGATTGTGATCATTTCCTTTACAACAAGCTCTAATTGAAGAATAAAGATCAAAAGGATTATCCAGAACTGAGAATGTACTTTAGAAAGGCGTTTACTGGAAACGGTGCACTTTATAGGATGAGTAGGAACATTTGAAATTCAAATTTAAAGTTGAATTCTAGACTGAGACTAACAGGGATATCTCTTTCAACTGGTCAACTGCCCAGATTTTAGAAGAAAAAGTTCAGAAACCTCATTCAAAGCAAAAAGTAGTTTATGAAGGTGGGACTGGAAACCTCTATTAGACAATGGCTTTTACAATTGCAAAAAGTAACTCTGTCATGTAACTACTCTTCAGAATTCTTTTCCAAGACACAAAATGAAGATCAACACATGCCATAGGAAATAGATCAAGGGCAACGTCATAATGAAGATTAAGTATAAAAGAAGATGCGTGCTTCAAAAAAAAACTTTTACTGAAAAATATGCTGAACATGAAGAAATTTCCTTTCATCTTTGTAAAACTTACAGCTTATAATCAGTTTCAACTTTGTAAAAACTATTCTTATGTTCTTAGTAGATCATACGTTCTTCTAGGAATAATAGCTAGAAGAATTCATTCAAGTTTAAGCTCTGAGACTATTTTATTCAGAGAAAACTTGAGTGATTAATAGTTTGAGTGATCTAACCCAGACAATCCTTTGTAACTGATTGAATAGTGATCAGTGTGAGATAGCTTGAAATGGCAAGTCAAAGACTACTTGAAGTGATAGTAGTAAGCTATAGTCACACTAAGTTAGCTGAAGAGGTTAGTCAAAGACTTGAAGGTGACAGGTAGGAGCTCTGGTCACATTAGCTTGAAGAGGCTAGTTAAATACTACTTGTAAGAGATAGTAAAGTAAGCTACTAGCCACGAATAGCTTGAGAAGGCTATAAAAAGACTATCTAACTTTCTAGGGTTAAGAAAGGTTTGATTAGTGAACTCAAAATTGAGAATTGGATGTAGGCAAGTTGGTCGAACCAGGAAAAAACCCTGTTCAATATCTTTTTCTCTAAATCTCCTTTATATTTTGTTTTGTGCTTATTGCATTTATTTCTTTGAAAATCTTATTTAATCTTGCATTTATTATATATATTTTTGTTCAGAAAGTTACTTTTGACACTTAATGCTACTCCATACTCTTCAAGTTCATACTTGATAGTTTCTTTTTAAGGTTTTCAAAATTGAAAAGGAAAGAAAAGTCCAAACATGATTCAACCCCCAATTTTGTGCACTTTTCAACCTACAATTAGCATAAGTGCTCAGGACTCTAAGGGTTAGCATTCTAACGATTAAGAGGACAACGATCCTGGGATAAATGGCACAAAATGTTCATATTGCAAAAGGAAATTCCATAAAGTACTACCATTCTTTGATGGTGGAGACCATTCTGGAAATACAAAATGAACTTGTTCATAAATTACACAAGTCTTGACTTACTATGGAGGAAGTTCCAGGAGCTGAAGATGCACCATTTACCTCTAGAAAAGTCCCCTAGAAGTAGGTGGACAGAGTAACATAAGGTAAGAGTTCTGTTAAACTCAAAGGCCAAATAACTACTTATATGTGCATCGAGCAATGCTGATATGATAAAATCATTGCTTGTGACATGGCTAAAGAAATGCAGTATTCATATGCTTGCATAAAGGTACCTATCAAGTCAAGGAGACAAGAATCAGTATGTTGGTTCATCAATACGAATGTTTAAAATGACGAGCAAGAAAGTATTGATGACATGACCCCTAAGTTCATGTACATAGTGAACCAACTCAAAGGTTTAGGAAAGAGATACTTAAATCTAAGATGAGGTGATCTTGAGAAGCCTTCCTCAAAATGGCTTCCCAAGGTCACAACCACTACAAAATGGCTTCCCAAGGACACAACCATTACAAAAGCCATAGATCTTTAAACACTTGGCCTGATGCCGTCATTGGGTCTCTCAAAACCCATGAGGTTATGCTCTCGGGTTCATGGTGAAACTATGAAGAAGAGCAAGTCCATGGCTCTCTAAGTCATCACACTAGAAAACAGAAGGAAAGGTAAAGCAATAAAACTTGCTGAAACCTCTTATGAAGAAGAAGAAGAATTAGAAGATGAGTCCAAGAGGATGGAGATGAGATCTCCATGCTCGTGAGGAAGATGTCTAAAGCTTGGAGAAGAAGAACAAAGAGAAGAAGAGACATCAACCTTAGAAAGGACAAAAATGGCAAGGGAAAGTTGGACAATGTTACTTGCTATAATTGTAGAGAGAAGGGACACTTCAAACCTGATTGTTGCAAGCTCAAGGGTACACAAAAAAAGTTTACAATAAAGAAGAAGGAATACTAGCCACTTGGAGTGACTAGAGGAAGAGAAGAAGATTCAGAAAGCTAGGATGAGCATGAAAATATAGCAAACTTATGCTTCATGGCAAGCTACTTTTTAGAAGAGAATATTAGGTAAAGACATCCACTGAATTTGATCTTTCTTATGATGAATTATTAGCTTTATATGATGAATTGCTATAAAATTTTAGACCCTACCTTTCACTATCAACCTCAAAAAGAACTATTAGAAAGTGGTTCTAGAGCTTGAAAAGGCTAAGTCAGATTCTGAGAGGAAGAAATAAAGGAGAAAACAAGTTTTTAAATGTTAAACTCAAAGCCTTAGAAGTCACTAAAAAAGATCAAAAGGCTCAGAAAATAATTTATGAACTTGAAAGAACTGCAAAACTTCTCAAATCTGATATGGAAAGATGGTCAATAGCTCCAAGAATTGGGGTCTATGCTTAGTGGTAAAAGGCCATACTTTTATAAAAATGGGTTGGATATGGAAGAGATGGATAAGAAAAGAACAACATTCTCATCAAAGAAAGTAAAGAACAAAGTATCTTGTACTTTCTATAACACGAAGGAACAATCACCTAAGAAATGTTTTATGAGAAAGAAATCTATAAAATAGATTGGAAACCTTACCCAAGAAAAACTAACCTAAGAGGACCCAAGATAGTCTTGGTACCTAAAATAAAAATAGTCTTTGTTGCAGGTGTGTCAAAGAAACACATTGACCGAGACAACAAATGGTACATGGACAGTGGCTACTCCAAACACATGTCCTACAAAAAATGGTTCAGAAACCTAAAACCTAAGAGCTCTAGATCAGTAAAATTCACTAATGGAGGTAAAGCCAAGGTTATAGATAAGGATGACACCAACCAAATTTCTAATATTTTACTTGTTGATGGTCTGCTTAACAATCCTTTAAGTATGAGCGAATTCTATGACCAAGGCTTCCATGTTTTATTTAATACACTTCCTTGTAAAATTGTAAAATGTGTTATTCTAGATGACCTTTAGATAAGATGTAAAATGTCTTCCATCCTTCATGGATAATCAGTGGCTGTGGCATAAGAAGCTTGGACATGCACATATGAAGCTTATTTATAAGCTTTCAGAAAGAGCTTGTTAAAGGCCAAATATAAGATATGATAAGGATTCAACTTGTGATTTATGTAAAAAAAAAAGCAAACCAAACCTTCTTTCCACAACAATGTAGTTTCAACCACTAAGCCACTTGAGCTTTTACATATAGATCTCTGGACCAGCTAGGCTGATAGTCTTACTAGAAAAAGATTTTCTTTCTCATAGTAGATGATTTTTCTAGATTTATATGGGTTATCTTCCTAGCTTCTAAGGATGAGGTGGTTGAAAGATTTGAGCTTTTGCAAATGTGTTTAATTAGAAAAGATTCTCAAATTACCTCTATAAGATCAGATCATGGAGGAGATTTTGTAAAATCATGTTTGTGAAAAAGTTTTGTGAAATACATGGCATCTCTCATAAGTTTTATGCACCTAGAAATCCCTAACAAAATAGGGTTGCTAAGAAAGAAGAAAAGTTTGCAAGAGATGGCAGAACCATGCTTTTGGAAAGTGGTTTATGAAGGTTTTGGGCTAAGGCTATAAACACCTCATGCTATATTCAAAATAGAATATTTCGAAGGTCAATCCTTAGAAAACTCCTTATGAACTATGGAAGGTAGAAAACCCAACATATCATATTTCTATATTTTTGGCTCATCTTGCATTATTAAACCAAAGGACAAACTGAAAATTTGATTCTTGTAATCTGATGATGGAATTCTCCTTAGGACAGTCTTCAGTTTAAAAAGCTATAGTGCTATACAACAAGAGAACATCATGTGTTCAAGAGACTATCCACATGAAATTCAAAGAGCTTAAGAAGGACTTTATTGATGATTTAGAAGAGTTAGAAGAGAACCTTGAGAAGCTGAACATTAAGTAACCCTCAAACATAAGCAATAATGAAAGCACAATCTTGAAGACAGAAAGCTCATAACATGGACTTTTCAGAATTCTTGTGCCCAGGTTTCTAAAGCCCTTAAAAAGTGACATTTCTGAGCATGAAGAAGAGCGATCTAAACAGAAAAAGGAAGTTTATGATCTAAGGCAGTTCTTAGAATAAAAGTTCTTGGGACATTTCTAGGGTGTAAGAACAAGATCATCCCTCTGAAATTAATCCAACCTTAGTTTTTCATTTTTACCATCGAGCCTAATTGCATTGAGATACTTTGAGTGATCAAATTCGGGTAGACACTATGTAAGAGGTGTAAATCATTTTCACTAAACTTTCAAAATAACCAAAATGCCCCTGAGGTCATTTTCACCCAAAATATTGAGCAACGCCGGCTTTGGGCCATCCTCATAGGGTTCATATGTTATATGAAGGGATTGTTTGAGTGCGAATGCTATCCAAGTAGAAAATCATCTATGAGATTTTTTTCCTTGCGTAAATGACCAAAATACCCCTAACAGGTTAAGGCAGTTTAAAGTTCCCTTTGACCTTGTTTATCCGAGGTTTAACAATGATTTTAAGGCGCTGAACTATGTTTGTTTAAGTCCCTAGGTCCGGGTTTTGTAAAAAATTACAATTTTGCCCTTGCATATCGCATTTTCAGCTTATGAGTGTCAACTCTAAATCTAAGCAATATTAGGCTCTAATTAAAGGTTAATTAATTTCCATAATTAACCTAGGGCCAAAACCATCATTTGAAATTAATTGGAACCTAAAATTGCTTAGGGAAATTCAAACTTCATTCTAGTCTTTCTTTAAGAGAAAGAATTGAATAGTGTTGAATAGTGTTTCCACTATTCACATCATCTTCTTTCAAGGAGAAGTTGTCACACTCACATCACTAGTCTTGGAGGTTTTGACTCCATTAAACCTCTCAAACCACCTCTAACCTAGGGGTCTAGTAGTTTTAATTAACCAATTAGTGTACCTAAAGTACCTACTTGGCAACCATTAATCCTAAGCCTAATCTATGTCACACCAAAGCACACTCTCAGACCATGATTTGAGGAGATATTCCTCCCAAGGCTGCCAAAGTGGCGCCACCCTCCCCCTAGAAATCACATAAAATTAGTCTAAGTGGTCAAGCTATCTTATGACACATGTCTTGAACACTTTCAATCAATGTTCAACTTCCAAGAAAAATGTCTTTCAAGATTCAAGAGAAGAATTTATATGGTCAATCAAGGTTTTCAATTCACTTCTAAAATAAAAAAGATATGTCTTTCAAATTCAAAAAGAATGATTTGTTTTTGTGGTCATTCAAGCTTTCTATCAAACTTTTTCAAGACACCATGTCTTACAACACCTTACCTATGCTTTGGGAATTTAAGTTAGAAAATTTTCTCCTCTTTTTTGGGCATGGGGTGCATGGTTCCTTCAGCCCTTGGCAGCCCAAAATTTTGTGATTTTATGATTTAAAAAGGTTTGAAAATAAGCTACAATTCTAGCCATGCTTTAGGACATGCATAGCTAGACTTTTCACCATGCTTTGAATGACTAACACCATGCTTTGAACAAAGATATTTCTTTCCCCCAAAAGGCCACCATTATTCAATTCAATTCATTTTACTTCTCTATAAATAGGTAGCTTAGGGAACTTGAAGCACCTTTGTTCATTTCACTAAAGCTTAGAGTTTAGAGCACTTTGGGGTCTTCTTTCCTTTAAGTTTAAGAGTCCATCTTCTCCAACTTCTTCATCTTCTTCACTTCCTCTCAATCTCAAACTCTAGGTAGGGAGCTTTTCAAGAATGCTTTCTTTTATCTTAATGCTCAATGTTTGATCTTGCTTGAAAGTTGTGTTGTAGTGAGTTTCTCTCACAAGTTCATTTCGGTTTCTCCTTTTTCTTTCCCCTTTCATTCCCTTAGGGCCAAGGTAAGGAGGGCTTGATGATGAGAGTTGTATGTTGATGTTTGTCACATGAACAACCTCTAAAGCTTGAGTTTTCTTAAGATAAGTTTATTATTCCAAGTTTTGCTCAAGACATAGTTATGTTTCTCTTGAACCTTTGAAAACCCCATTTCTTTTCCTTGAGTTTTCAGCCATGAAGGCCTTTGGGACTTGGAAAAATGGTAGCTTGATGATGAGGGCTTCATGTTGATGTAGGTCACATGAACAAAACTCTAGAGCCTAAACTTGGTTTCTAGGCCAAGTATGTTTCGGTTTCTTTCCTTTATGTTGGTCATGAGTTTTGTTTTGTTAAGAAATGTAGAGCATTTAAAAATACTCAATGATGAAGGACTTGGATGTTGGTGTTTGAATCACCAAGATCTTGGTCCCTAGAGTTCAAAAAAAAATGGTTGTTTCCTCATGATGAGGTTTTTGCCACCTTATGGTTCTTGGTGGAGGTATTGGCTCTTTTTACATACTTAGAACATGCAGTGTTTCTTTTCTTGTGAGGATGAGTTATGGGATGAAACTTTGTTTCCTTTAAAGTCTTGCAAGAGCTCTAAACAAGATATAAAAGAAGTTGCATCCATGTTTACTTTTATGCTTTGCATAGCATGTTTAATTTCAAGCCATCACTAAGCAACTTAAGGATTAAATGAGAATGTGCATCATCACTTAATTAATCTCAAAGCCTACCTATTTCAACCTTAAAGTTGATTGTTGATTTGGAGTGAAAACTTCAAGAGGCCTAGAGCACTAAAATAAAGAATTGAACCTTGCACCTCATGTTTATCTTTTGCCTAGCACGTTTATGTTTCAAGCTTTGCATCTCATTTTATATTTCAAGTCATCACTAAGCGCTAAGAATAAGAATGGAGATGTATTTCATATTTACTTTGTGTTATCACTTTACTTTCAAAAGGGCTATAAAATGAAATGCATATCATGTTTATTTTGATGTCGTCACTTAAAACTTTAGAGCTCAAAGACTTGCCCCTTTCATTTTGAGAAAAGTAATTAAATCAAGGAGGTACTTCCTTGAATATTATTCGGCCATGTGGTGTAAATGGCTCTGAGGTTTCATTTAACTACAAGGGCCTATAATGCATGACTTAGAATTTTTCTAAGCTTAGATGCACCCAACTAAGGTTTTAAACAAGTTTTCAAATTTTGCATTGATCAAGGTAAGATTAAATGGCTACTGCCCTTGGCGTTTTACGTTGAGTTTTGGCAGAACTTTGATCTTATGGAGTTTTGAAGTCCCCAAAAAGGTTCTAAGAGAAAGAAGCAAGTTATATGTTTGAAAGTAAAGTTTTCTCATGATTTTATGCCTTAAGGGTTTCGGTTCTGCCTTAACAGTTCCAGCACCTTAAATTCTGTTTTGGGTGGTCTAAATATGTTGATTTACTTTGCCAGTATGTGACATTTGTTCTAGACATTTAAAAGCATCATTAGTGACTTTGTTTGCCTAATATGTGAATTCTAGAACTATAAAGAATGGCAAAGTCAGTTTCTGCCCAGCCTTGATAAAATAGTTAGAATCACATTATAATATGCCTAGATGTGCGGGAGTGACTCATAATTGGCTTAGGTATTATTACTGCACCATAGACAAAGTCGGAAGCGAAAGGGCTTAAACGCATTTCTAGAACACATAATTCATCAAATGTGAACAACTACATAAAGCTGTCCAACCATAATTAATTAGGAATTAGAACTTAATGGATTATGGTAATGAGAAGTTAATCAATCCCATCAGCATGCAAGAAAACAATGGGATAGTTTGAGGCTACCTGATTCGAGAGATTTCTACCTTAAGGGATGATTATGTGTCTCGCATTTAATGATGAATTGATGTGTTAGTCTCATGACATATATGGTGGCATGTAAACTATTATCCTTAAATAATAGTTTTGTACTCTTACGTTATTGCTTCTTTAAAAGACCTTAGAGATGCCGAGTAGTAATTTTGTGTTACGCATTAATTATGCGGCATTTTAGGTAACATGTTAAACTTAGGGTGACTTAAAATATGAGAATGTAATCCTTTGAAACCACCAAACGAGGGTGGGGACGATGTGATTCTAGCCCCCTAAACCCGTACTTAGGTCGGGAGTTGACTTATCCCAAGGGATGAAGTCTAGATGCTAGTGACGACTAGTGTGATATGAGCTCATAACCTAGAGATTTCTCAAAGGGAGAAAGATTAGGGCGGCCCAGTTAAGAAAGGTTCTTATGTCACCTAAGTAACCAATTGCCATATGACTTATGTTCCATGTACCCAGTTATATGCTTTATGTCCTATGTACCCAGTTGCACTATTTACGTTCTATAATTCAATATATAGCTTATGTAAACACAAGTGCCATGTTAAAAAGAACGGATTCTTTAAATTGTAAGATTTAGAAAACTCATAATTGAACCAATATATGTCCATGGTTTTATAAATAACCAGAACCCTGGAGATGTAGATGATGACACATAGGTAGGAAAACCTATAGAAGTTCTTTAGCAAGAAAACTCACTCCCTCTATCTCTCTTTCCATTACGTCTTCAGATCGAGATGGCGACCTTCATCCTATTCATTGACACGCCGACATGGGAGATCCACCATGACCCAGAGCTCGGGTCATTTCATTTTGAGGGCT